>JAMWET010000579.1:602500-771102 GCA_024036415.1 Prochilodus magdalenae
ATTTTAATTTTTAGCATCCTCACTCTTTACATTTCTTACAATCGTTCCATTCTTTTGGGAAAACTTGCTTTCAATTTTTCAAAGAAATTTGCAGGGCTATTTTTTCAGTCATATTTCAGTCATAGAAATTGGTTGCATTTTCTGCTTACCGCAAACCAAGTAATCCCGAACTCACCTTGCTCAGAAAACACCAGCAGTTTCTTTGTATTATATAAATACATATTAATAATTAATATACAAAAACTCATCTCAAGGTCTATTTGCTTTTCTCAGTAACAGGTTCTTTACAGCTACACTCTTTCAGACCGATATCATTATCTTCTCGCCGTTTTGGCACTCTACTAAGTGGTTGGTGTAGCTCAGCGGATAACACCACTACCCGCCAAGTAGCTACCACCACATGTGGGAGACTGGGGTTTGAATCCCAGGCTGAGTGACTACGCTGTGCTACACCAATAAGAGTCTGTGGGCAAGACTCCTAACACTATATTGGCCTACCTGTAATATGATTAACCTTGTAAGTCGCTCTGGATAAGAGCGTCAGCTAAATACCGTAAATGTAAATGCACATGTGGTTGTTGGGAGTCCCATTTTCTCTAGTTTTGTTTTTCTCCCATTTTCCTAGCTTTTCCTTATGCAATGCATTATCCCACATCTAACTGTGTCAGGAATATCTCCTGAAAATGAGCAACTTGTCCTTGATAGTTACGTTGACAGAAAAGTAAATGTGGTTGTATAATTAATTGATAGATAACTGTGTGCAAGAAACCAGCGCTGTGTCTAAATACAGAAGCACTGAAATAGTTGAGTCGTTTACTTATAAGAACAATGGAGATCTTTAAAAAAAGACTTGTATAAGAATTTGTATTATTAAGATGGATTAGGTTAGGTTGTCTGCTTTAGGACTGAAATTTAGTAGTTCTTCCTCCTCCTCAGGTTGAGACTATTGGAGATGCTTACATGGTGGTGTCAGGTCTTCCCATAAGGAATGGAGACGAGCATGCCAGGGAGGTGGCCAGAATGTCCTTGGCCATAGTACATGGCATGAAACACTTCCAGAGCTCACACGTTCCTCTACAGCAACTCAAGGTCCGGATCGGAATCCATTCAGGTTAGATCAACAGTCCACGCCTTTTTTCTCAATCTCATCTGGCAGGCAGATCATGTACTGATATCGTCTTTGCCTTTAATCTATTAGTCTTATCTGTCCATTCATTTTAAATCTTTGAAGAGCTCTGTCACAATTACGTGCCAGGCATTTTCAGACATAGCAGTCGAACACAGAGTTAGTATTATTCTATGTTACTAACATTTAGCAGTCTGAACTATTGGTGATTTTGTCTGATAAAAAATCTAACAATACTTGTTTTCCAGTAATCTTCCTACTTAGTGTAGATTCCTTTGAGCCCATTAAAAAATTTAATTATGCTATTATTACCTTAAATGATATCCAGCTCCCACTGCTCCCTCACTGATGCCGCAAAAACACAAAAACACAAGATCAGGGTGTAAAAGAAATAGGCCTTATGATTTCCTATTCACACCGACTTTAATGTTACTGCAACGTGCTAGGTTAAATTAGCAACTGCTTTCTAAATAATACTAGAGCCTCCATCATAAGTGGGAATTTCACCAATTTTCAAAGTAAAATAAGGTAATAAGGTTTGATGTGAAATGCACTGTGGATTTATTTACAGTGGTAGTGATGGGAACTAGGGGTTGCCATGTCTACTACACAAATAAAGCAATTTCAATGAAACCCTAAACTGACTGCTGAACCTACATGTGTCTTCTGAGTTGTTATATGTGTCATGCTGATAATGGTAAAATAGTGACAGAGCTGGAAATACTCATTGTCTTTGAGTACAACACCATATAGCATACACCTCTCTGTCAGGAATGTATTTTAAACATGTGTTTTAGGTTAAAACCCTTATCAAACAATGTCTCAGGCATCAGGCAACATTTTCATAATCATTTCATTTGATAACTGTTTGCAAAGGTGCGTTTAGAGATATTAAACTCTTCAGACGTCTGATCCCCATCTCTGCCACTGTGAAAAATCTCTTTAGAATGGAGCATTTTACATCAAACCACTCTAAAGGAGAATATCTTTTATCATACATAGTTACTATAATGTTACCTTGTTGTGACAAAAAAATAAATAAAAAAAGTTTTTTATTTGTAATATTAACTGAATATTTGTATTTTTGTTTTTGAGCATAACTCAAAAACAAATAGGATAATATAAAAAATAATTTTATAAAATAAATCGATTGTCTTATAGAGCTAACAAGGAGCATGTATTGTCAGTACAAGAAAGTTTGTGCATAAGTACTTTGTGAGTCACTGAAACTATACAAATTAAAAACCCCTTTTAGGAACACTGTGGTGGCTAATAATGTTTAAAGAGATGTATGACTCCATCTTGGCTTGGAGGCAAAGGTGGCATAATGTTGTGGCTAGGTTGCCAAAACTCAATTGAGATCTAAAAATAAACAGAAAACAAGAGATGACTAGGGTGGTGAGTGTGAGTGAACAACATGAAAACAGGTACTGACAGGGTTATTTATATGGTCTGATATTTTATACAGCCTGATATTTTATAAGGGAATGGTGGTCTCACTCATCACAATTTTTAAAATCAGTTTCATCCAATGAATTCATAACAAAACATATTTAGATGTTTTAGAGATTATTCAATGACTTAACTATATATCTAGTCAGTTCACCTTTAAGCTGCACTATATAAGACATCACATGCTAGTACTAAATCAGTGCATGATGTGTGATTATGGGAAATCATTCCCTCCCATTCTCAAAAAAGCAACATCCAGTAGGACTCCTTTTGAGGGAGTTCTCTGCGTGCTCATTCAGGGCACTGCATACACACTCAGTGCACTCGCAGTCATCACACTCACTCATTTAGGGAAGAGGTCCAAAACAAAGCCCAAAGTTACAAAACGGTCTTCAGCACATTGTGTGCTATTACACTTTTCCATCGTATATCTCTTGGTTTTCACTGCTAAACATGGATTCTTGGCACGAGCAGGCAGGAACACTCGCCTAGCAGCATCATTACGTGTACTCTTGCTTGTTTTTAATGACTACCTGTCCTTAACAATCTTACCAGGACCTGAACCGCTGACAGTAGACCTGATGCTACAGTGACTCACTATCAGTTTTGAGGTACAAAGTGGTATTACAGGACAGGCCGGGGCTAGCTTGTTAGCATGCTAATTTTAGAAGATATTTCTGCAACCTGATATCTCTGCGCATTCTTTTGTTAAACTGTTTGTTAAAAATCTTACATATTGCTCTTTTAAACCTGATTCTGACCCTAACAATATTTCTTAAGATAATCTGTTTGCAATTTGAGCACGTGTAGATAAACTCTACATGGGAAAAAAATAAAGTGAGTGTTTTTTTTTTCCTTTTCTCAACTTACAACCACATAATTGTGAGTTTTACCCGCTGTCACCACTGCAGTGTAAGTTGACAGATTATACAGCAATACTGGTACATATTTGAAATCTGAACTTCTTGCTGTTTGTGTTCCAAGGGCCGTGCGTGGCTGGCGTTGTGGGTCTGAAAATGCCCCGCTACTGTTTATTTGGAGACACTGTCAACACTGCCTCGAGGATGGAGTCATATGGTTTACGTAAGATGAAATCTAGAGAATGTTATGACAAGAGTTTACTAAGGACATGAACCCTAACGTCATAAACACAGCGACATGTCACGCTGATATCAGCTATTGCCACATATGCCTTGTCAGTGTAGGAGCAGAAAATGGCACATTGAGAATGGCCATGAACTTAGAGTGGACTCATCTCCACTTATCTTCTTCACAAACAAACCTTCTGTCGGCCTTGTCAAACTTCAGGACCAAGTTTCGTAGCCTAGATCTGGTTTAAAATACAGATGTAAAGGCTTTGATCATGGAAAACCAGGCTGTTCTTCTTTCTCAGCTTTGAAGATCCATGTGAGCAGTTCCACTAAATCGTTGCTGGACACCTTCGAGACGTTCCAATTTGAACTCAGAGGAGACGTCCACATCAAGGTGCAGCATGCAGGCTTCACTATTCAGACACATTCGCTACATTCAAATCCTCGTCTTTCCCACGTAATTCAATTCAGAGCGTCAGTCAGTTCGGCACATTGATCTGTTTTCCTCTGCATTCTCATTTTCTCAGGGAAAGGGTTTGGTGAGGACATACTGGCTTCTAGGAGAGCAGCGCTAACAGTGTCGCCATTCCCTCGTCATTTCAGTTTCCGTGTGATCTGAATTTGTGTCTGTTATGAGAATGTAATATAATTTTAATGGCACTTGCTTTTCATTATTTTCTGTCGTTTTCAGCTTGCATGAAATTTTTACGGTTCACTGAGCAAATTGTGCACTAAATAGGCTCGTTTTTCCACAATGATAATGCTAGGTACCTCTTTGCAAATTACATTTTACAGACATTTAAGATCTGTTCTGATTGGCTGAGTAATAATTTTATACACCATGTTCTAGTCTACTATGTAGTAAAACAAATAGCACTTTTAGATGAAGACTTTCCGGATAGGAGGTCGAAGATTTATTTAGTCTAATCGAGGGCAGGACCTGTTATGTGCAAAAGTGTCATCATATTCTTTCATTCAGTCGTCTTTTAAGCCACTTATCTTTCTGGGTCGCAGGAGTTGCTGGAGCCTATCCCAGAGCTCATGGGGCAGAAGGGAGTAAACAGCTTGGACAGGCTACCAGTGCATCACAAGGGCAGAATGGCATTATTTATGTTTCAAAATTCATTTTAAAAGCAGCTTTTCATTTGACCATAATGAGTTATTCATAAAATGGAGAGCATTTTATCATTTTCAAGTCTTTCTTTCTTACAATTCTTTATCTCCTCCAATGACATGTATAGTGACAATGTTGGGATTGGATTAGGGGCTGAATGACTTCAGATTTCCTACAGTTACATGATGAAGGTCAAGTCGGCTCATTGCTGATGACATCATGAGCAAAACCAATAGAGAAGGGAAGGCATTGCCAGCCACTGTAATGATGAAGCCACATTTCAGTACAGCCCAATGTGGCCTTTCCACCGAGTCCTGGATTCCATTGTTAGTCTTCAGGAAACCTGAGATAGATACAAATGTGTATCCGACCTCGGCGCACCATAGGCGGCCTTGCTGAGACATTCGCCCCTGCTGGAGTAATTTTAGAGTACCACAGCTCTTAAAAATAAGAGTAAACAACTTCAAACTTTACAGGATAATAGCACAAGATGGCTCCTCTCCAAAGATCCAGGATTGTTGTCCTCATATAGTAGTCTTTGAGAAACCAGAGATACAGACCCAGAAATCACCACGGCCTACCTGACAAAGCATAGGCAAACATTGACTCAAGCAGAAAAGTGTTGAACACTTTATCGTGTAATGCAAGCACTGCAATGATAGCAGCTGGGAAAGCCATTCCTGGCATCTTTTGAACAGTTCTTGGAGCCTGATTGAAAAGCTTTAAATAATAAAATAAAACAAACAGGTTTTCTAACATCTTTATTTGCTTCCTACACAAAGCTACCGTGACCACATTTGTTCGAAAAACTTTATTAGAATAATTTACTGTGTGCACACAAGGTATATGTACACATCGCTGCTGATGGGATAAGTCCACTGATATACTCATCAAACCAGACAAAAAAAAAATTCAAAGCCTTTGCAAAAGAGAATGAATATGCCCTTTGACTAGCCTTCTCTAAGGCATTCTTGTTGTTTGTGCCATTATCATGTGGTCATTGACATTAAGCTTACAGCATCATGGCTGTGCAGCAAATTCCACAATTTCAGCTCCAAGATTAGACACACACTGACACACATACAATCAGGGTTTCTCATAGAGAGTCAGGTAAAGTGTAAAACAGACTATTTAGTTTATTTAAATTCCAGGCAGAACAGCCTTTATGTAGTATTGTATGGCTGTTGGAAGTCAGGTTTCCATTGTCTTTGATTTCTCCTTTCATATCTTAAGATTAATGTTTCATGGCCTCGAGTGTATCTCCTACATTTGTACTGTGCGGCTGTTTCAACTAAGACCCTAACACAGTTTACAGTCAGGCAGCTCGCTGTCTGCATGGAGGAATGGACCATGGTCCATGGCAGATAGGAGATTAGGTTAAAAATGCTGGAGTGAACTTTAAAGCTGCACACTTGTAATTTATGGTATGATGGCTTTTCCAGTAATCTCAGTCATAGTCCATGGCAGGGGTCACATTGCAGGAAGCTGTAACACAGCAGCATCCGCACTCATGGTCAAAAACAGGAGGCTGAGGGTCTACCAGAAAAAAAAACAGAAGACACCATAAATGAGGGTCGGTGAAATGGGAGAACTGCACCCTGGGAAACCTTCAGAAAAGTATCAAGACATAATGAGGGGTCTATATATACACAGATAGTGACAACATAATGAGACGCAGGTGCAGGTAATGATGAAGGAGCGGAGCTACGGCGGGCTCAGAAGTGACACCTCTGACCATTTGGCACCCTGCTTACCTAACTATAGAGGAAATGTAAAGTGGCACATGTGAAAATATACACTCAGTAGGCCTTCCTTGCACTCGCCATTTACGAGGTCCACCTACTGTCTCGGCTGACTATATAAGTGGACAATTACAGACTGTAGCCCATGTGTTGTCATAAGCAATTCACAGGAAATGTATTATTTTTCACTTTCTGACACTAGGACCACTGTTGACCAGACATCTGTGGTGTACAGTTTTCCACACAGCAAAGAGTAGTGTGGATGAAAATGGGTGAAACAGTCAAAACTAGTTGATGAAGGACTAAAGCCTTCACAAGCAAAGTGGAGCTACAGTGTAAGGGTTTCTACTAAAATGGCCAGTAAGTGTGCCCGTTAACATGACCTGCTAAAATGTATCATTTAATCTCATTACAATAGACCATGCTGACAAGACGACAGGACGGGTAATTCCATTAAAAGCATTCTCATACTTTTCTATGATGCCCTCTCATGTCTTTCAGTCCTCCTTTCCTCAGTGGCACTCCTTGTAAAAGCATTTAGCTGCCCTGTGTTGACTGCAAAGCTCTAAAAGATCCCAGATAGGATCTTAATGGCGTATGAAGTAGGATTGTTGAGAAGAATGGCACGCACTTTCATCGCTGTTCTCCTTCTCGGTTTCAAACCGTACGTAATACCATTTAAAAAACCCATTTAATTTCATTTACCATGACGTTCAATTTTGAAGAGGCTTCTAGTTTGACTGTAAATGGAACAGTCAAGTTCCAGGAGCCGCTTTTATTTATTTATTTAGTTCCCAATCAAAATGGCCATTAAGTTTGAGCTATTCGTTTTTCAGTGTCAGAAAATAGCAGGAAACAGAAACTAACACGGCAGCTTTCAGCACTGAGTGTAATATCAAATCTGTCACTAAATTTGTCTGCACTCTGCTGGCTCTGTAACTCTTCTTCTTTCACTCTTAAAAACCTATGTGTAAAGCTGTGCCCTGCCAGTAAAAGCGGCTCTCAAACACTAAGTGCGTTAACATGCAGTTAATAATCTGGTTAATCTGATTACTCAAGTGATCATGTACACAGTACATAGTGTGGTGGTGCAGCATCTCTATATGGAGTTTGTACGTTCTGCATGGGTTTGGTCCGGGTAGTCTGTTTTCCTCCCACGGACCAAGGTGTCCCTTAGGTGTGAATGTGTATGACTGTGTGTCCATCCTGTGATGAACTGGCAGCCTGTCCAGGGTGTTTCCTGCTGGACACCCAATGAGCACTTGAGTAGGCTTCAGTAACACCCCCTGAATGGCCCAGGCGATAAACCTCTTAGAAGGTAAATGAATATATGTAAAAAGCATGCTGTCATTTCTTATATCGGGTTAAGCCCAGAATTCAAGAAAGAGAGCTGGATTTTAGCTCAGTAATCAGGCTTCTCAGTGCATGTATACCATTTTAGAATTCAGTCTGCGCAAGTTTAAAAACAGACCCTGATACCTAAAACAAGCGAGCAGTGTTTGACCTAGTCAGATGAAAAAAACATTATATATATTCTTTATATATTTACATATTCTAAATGATGTGCATTCATATTTTCTGCTTTAAGTGACTCCATGTATCAAACAATTAAAGCTATGGCATGAAGTCTATGTTTTGTTACACCTTAAATGGTACTAGGCTTACCCTCAGGCGCCTGCCCATTGGAGGTGGAATGGGCAAATCTGAACAAGAAGATGGTTAATTAGAAGCTGCAGTTTTAAGTGTACTATTTTTGATATAGAGATCTAAGATATCATAATATCCTACCTGGAGTTTCATTAATAGATCCACTGATTAATGTGCACTACAGAGAATGTTTTAATAGGGATTCTTCTTTCTTCTACATCTTCCAGTCAGGGCCTTTAAAGGTAAAGACACTTTCTGTTCAGTTAGAATCCCGGTATGGGTGACTATCCTAAGCTACACCCATAAGAGTCCTTGGGCAAGACTCCTAACACTACATTGACCTGCCTGTAATACAGTTTACCTTATAAGCCGCTCTGGACAAGAGGGTCAGCTAAATGCCATACATGTAAATGTAAATGTGTATTCTGGGTTACCGTAGCAATATTGTGTCTCTGTATGACGACCCACTGCTAGCTAGATATGCCTAATAGTAAGTTAACAAAAACACAATGACTTGTGGGTAATAGCAATTCTATGCTGTCTCTTCCCCTGAGTCATACACACTGCTCCCCTGAATAGATCTTGAATGCGTGGTGAAACGGTTCTTCGGGGTGATGGGGAATATGTTGCGTATGGTTCTATATAGCACCAGTAATGGTTCTTTTATTGTTACGTGGTCAAGCTTGTAAGAAAGGTTGGGTACATCAAACACAAAATGGTGTTGTTCTTCTGTTTATTTTTCTATTATATACAGGGGTTGGACAAGGAAACTAAAAAACACCTGTCATTTTAGTGTGGGAGGTCTCATGGCTAAATCGGACCAGCCTGGTGGCCAATCTTCATTAACTGCACATTGCACCAGTAAGAGCAGAGTGTGAAGGTTCAGTTAGCAGGTAAGAGCACAGTGCTGCTCAAAATACTGCAATGCACACAGCATTATGGGTGACATACCAGAGTTCAAAAGAGGACAAAGTGTTGGTGCACGTCTTGCTGGCGCATCTGTGACCAAGACAGCAAGTCTTTGTGATGTATCAAGAGCCACGGTATCCAGGGTAATGTCAGCATACCACCAAGAAGGACGAACCTCCACCAGCATCACGTAGTGACCTGGCCACTATCCTGCAAGAAGAATGGCTTAAACTCCCTCTGACCACTGTGCAGGACGCAGTATATGTCATTCCCAAGACCAACTGACGCTGTATTGGCCGCAAAAGGAGGCCCTACACCATACTAATAAATGATTGTGGTCTAAAACCAGGTGTTTCAGTTTCATTGTCCAACCCCTGTATGTTTCCTGTTGTTTCCTGATGCTGAAATATGAATAGCTTGTATTTGATGGTTGTTTTGATTGGAAACTTGAATAAAAGAAGAGTGGTCTCTGACTCACATTACTGTATATTTTGTGCCCGAATGGCAGAAGTTGAATAAGAACTCTATGTAGTTTACTCCATGCTTTCCTCTTTAGCTTCCATCCCTGCACTTCCTCCCTCTTTAGTTAAGCAAAAGGAAGGCCCTTTTTTCGCTGCCCAAAGGAAAGCCATCAAACGCGTCTTATCACCGTGTTTTGTCTCGGGCCCCCCCGGGTGCGATAGGAAACTATGATCTGTCTTATCAGACACGGTCAGAACTCACTCCAACAGCAAGTAGCTTTTATTTTGCTTCAAACATTGTGATGTAGCGAAGAGCTGAAGCTTTTAGATTTCTTTCTTTCATTCTTTTTTTTTTTATGCTTTTCGATTTAAAATATCTGCAGCTGTGAACTTGTTTTTAAAGCAGTTCACAGAACCAAACTTGTTCAGGGCTGTACCCCTAATTATGCCTAATTAGCCCATTTGCCATGCATGGATTTTTCTCAAATGTAATTTGCAGTGAGACTAAAGACTAAAGACACCAGTTTTTCCCTGATAATGGTGAAGTTTGGTTAATGCAGAATAGGTACACAGAAGAGCCTTTAATGAACGGCCTCAGCATGCTTAAACAGTCCAGCTTTAATACAAACATGTTTAATTTAAAAGCATTCTTAATTAAAGCCACGGTGAGTGGAATTCGTTAAATTAAATTCATTCAGAAATGTTTCACTCTGAGCAAAAAGGAGGTTATGGTGCCAGAGAAGTTCTCGATCAGGGAACAGATGTAGGTTTCCCTTCCCTTGTTTATCTTGTAAGAAAGTAAAAGATGTTCACTTGTTTCTCGGGTTCAGTAATCGCTAAGTCAGGGCCTGTGCCGATCTGAGTTCAGCTTAATAGTTTGGCAGAGAATACAACTTCATGGTCAAACTCTGCGTTCATCTTCAAGTGCTTCAACTGAGGATAAAATCACAGCATGGCTGCTACTTACAGATTGCTCTTGGAATGATAATGCTAGTAAAGGCGGAACTGCTCCTCTCGTTGTTAAATGTTGAGAGAAGCTGCTTGATGTTGCCCAAGGCTCGAGAAACTGTCCGAAACTGTGAGAAACTTTAAATTAAAGCTGTTCAGGAGGTTGAGCTGAGGTTGGCTTCCTGTGTGCCAGCTCATTTAGGGAATTTTCCATTCCACCTTGAATGGTGGCGCAGTTACAGTACATTCAAGTGCTTGTACAATCTATGGCTTTTTAAAGGTGGAACGGAGCATTAAAATAAGAAGCTGGTAAATAGGAGACCAACCTCAGCCTCGTTTAAAGATATACATCAGCCATGCCCGCTGACAGTACGGTCTCTGGGTAAGGGTATGAAAAGTGCCAACATCGGCTTCACAATGGTACGTTTCTGCGTAGTCTGCCATTTTCATTCCTGTTGCTCGCTGGACTGGAATGTGAGCTGTTGTATGTAACTTCAAGATTGTTACACAGCAGTTTAGGGGATTGTATTGGAAGGAGGAATAACAGTGTTTGAGGTTCACGCTATGGCAGTTCTATGTACTGAACTCTCATTATCACACTATGGGTGTGCAATACAGTTTTCCATTCTATGGATTTATGTCCTCTTTTATGGTTTCCCTTGTTTTTGTTTGGCTCATGCTGAGATCTCACATGAGCTCTGCTTTTGTGTAAGAAGTCCTGATATTGCATTTTAAGCAGCCATTTCCCGTTTGCAAGTTTAATGGCTGTTGTAGTAGCGCAAAGAGTTGTTACAGTACTTCTATGGGTCACATTCACAATGGACAGAGGGACGCGTGTGGCCCCACTGCTTGTCTGCTTTAGCTTATCTTGCTCGAACAAAACTAAAGGCCAGTGAATGTATGCATTCATCAGTTCGGGTCAATGAGGCATACGTCGGATATGGTGAATGTATGGGGGAAAGTATGTGTGGCCCTGTAGCCCATCTATCTGGTCCAATTGGTTTAAAACTTTGAACAGCTCACATTATGTTGTCTTCCAGAGAAACCCTCGTCAGGCTTGTGTAGCTTTATGTCTCTATAAACTATTAAAGAACAGGGTAAAAGTGGCTAGCAAAGTATGCAGTGATGAAAACACTAAAACATTTTCCTATATGGTTGGCTGGTGGGGCTGGTAATATTGACAGTAATTGTAGATGCAGATAGGTTTGCCTAATAAGGTGCAGAGAGAGTGTATGCAAATGCACTCTTTTGTGATCAGCTTGCCTTTATTGTGTTTCATTTAAAATGCATGAATGGGAAGGGCTAAAACTGACTGGGCTATATGCTGTAGCTAAATGCGAATGCATATGTGACATACCACCCCCCACTGGATCTGTGCAGTATTGACCGCACCCTGGCTCCACCCACTCCCCACACCTGCAGCTGATCTAGGATTCATTAGTACTCCCATTTATAACCCTCAGTTTGTGCTGCCTGTTTGCAAAGCTGTGTTCCTGATCTGTGTTCATTGTTTGTTGTCCTTGATTTAGACCCCAGCTTGGGTATCTTGGTTTTCGTGATTATTGTTTTGGCTCTGATGCTGCCTGGTTGTATTTTGACCAATGCCTGTTCTGTCCATGATTCCTGCCTCAACCCTGCCGTGACACAATGCATTGGTTTTGTTGAATTCGGAATTCTATTTTTGCAGCTTCAGCTACATATATAGACTCGGGAGTGCATGGTTCATTTTAAACTTGATTACTTATTACACCAAACTCATAGAAAATATCCAGTTTTCCTCAAATGAGCCATTTAAACATTGTTAGTTAAACATTTCAGCAAGCTCAAATTGGCTTAGCTTCACCGGTTTTTAAGGTGGACTAGATTTGTATTATGTAGTCAGTCCACCTACTGCATTTCATATTGTCCTTAATGCAGTATATGCAACCAGTTGAATCAATACAACCAGCTTGTAGAACTGCCTGTTGATTCAGAACAATCTGTAATGATCAATCTGATGATGTCATGTTGGATTGCTATTGCAAATGACATTCCTTAACCGAGTCTTGCAGAGCGCACTGGGGATCGAACAGTATAGCATGCTATTTTTAAAAGTTGAAAATGATTGTCTAACTGCTTCAAAATTGATTGTGCACTGTGTAGCACTAACTACGTCTGACCGCAGGAGCACAATGCATAAACCACCACGTCAGTGTCACTGCAGTGCTGAGAATGATCCACCACATACATAATACTCTGTGGTGGTCCCGTGAGGGGTCCTGACCATTAAACAACAGGGTGAACAGGGGATTACAAAGTGTGCAAAGAAATGGACGGACTTCAATCTCTAATTGTAGAACAACAAAGTGGATAATGATTGTAGAAAAAAGGAGGTGTATTTAATGAAGTGGCCAGAGTATTTCAGTGGGGATCATTGTTCACAGACGTCTTATGGTTTCTCAAATTTATGTTTGCTTTAAAATCTGTACTCTCCATATTCAGGTCCTCCAATGCAGATAGGTCAAATGACTATTGAGCAAATTACCAGGCTTGTTTTCACAGTTCACTTTGATGAGCTGATAGAAAAGCAGGCATGTCCGTGTCTTTCTTCAGGTGCTTGATCATGGCAGTGTTAGTGTTAAGCCAACCAACTGCGGTGAGCTGAATCTGTGCGATAAGTACACGCAATTTTAACCATTTTGCGGATCATTTCATGGCAGCATTCTCGCTTCAAATGGCTTTACTTGTAAGTGAGGCGTACACTGCTTTCTTTGCCCAGCTGGGGTCAAAGGGGCCTTTAGGGTGTTTAGGGAATTAGACTACACTGTGAGCGAGGTGACTTAAGGCCAGCACAAAGTTTGCCAAACAGCAACCCATTATAAAAGTTTGACTGAATTGTTTCATTGCTAATTTCAAATGAAGCCTGTAAAATATTGCGTAGCACAGTGTGTAACAGTGGAGGTCTAAATGGTTGGTAACTTTTGTAAAATAACCTTGAACACTAAAAGTGAGGGGCTTGCCAAGAAAGCCTTGTCCAAATCGCATGCCTACATCATCACACGTTTCAAATAGACTTGCTTTTGTGGTTCTTAACACAGTAAGACTTTCTGTAATCTATAAAAACTGACAAAAAATGTTGCATAACTAAAACTTTTTGCAGCATTTAGCATTTTGTCCATACGACTGTACATTTTCTATAAATCAGAGTACATCACAGAGCCCTGGATACAACTTGGGATAAACTTGGGATGTATTGTTCCTAGCACCTTTGCATCAGTAAACCCTGATTTATTATTTATACCTGTGGCCAATAATATGTGGCCAGTGATCTTATGTTTAGAATGGCTTCTCCTTTTTAAAAACTGTTGCGCTCTCATGTGCTTCCTCATCTCCACCGCTATCAGTGGCCAACTCTCGTCTTGACTCTCGGCCATGTGTCTGGGCGACAGTTTAAGGCTACTGCACATGCTGCACACCGGCAACACAGGGCCACATGGTTTGAGTGCAGAGACATCTGCCTCTCTCAGAGATTCAGCTTTTCAGAGATATCTAGCTGTAGTGTTATAGAGAAAGGTTTATGGATCGATTTATCTTTATCTCTTTTGGCACTAAAGAACTCGTGAAAAGGACAAATGGGCCAAGTGTTTTCAAGTAGTTTAAAATAAACAGCATAAATGAGATGCTTGGTGAATTGTGTTTTAGTGCTAGAAAAACAAATAATAACTTAAAGTGCATTTCCTGGAGACAATTCAGAGCCATAAACCTGGCTAACAAAGTTATGGCTAGCTGTTGATGAATAAGACTGAATGGGAGAATCAGGGGGTAAATAAATGACATATAGACACTAGCTTGGGAACACAAAGCTTGGGGCTACATGTAGTTTGGTGGCTGTAGGTTAAAGTAAACAATAGGGTTTGGGTTGAGCCAAAAATGAACAGGACTCTATGGGAGGAAGAAGAGATAAGACAATTGAGTGCGGATCACACCAGCACTGAATTTTTGCTTAGGGTTCTGGCCTAAGGTAGCATATGTGAAACGGGGTCTTATGGTTAAGCAGAAGTACAGCAGATGAGCGTGCACTTTTCCACCCAATTCATTCTCAAAGGGGAAAAATTTTGGAATTTAAGAAAGATCAAAAAGCTGAATACAAGCACACATTACCAATCAGATGGTGGAAGAGTGTCATTATCTCAAAAACTGGATAACTAGTTAGTGGACCAAAATGTACAACAAGAAGAAGAGCTTTATTTCTGTTGGAAAACCACAGTGTTGTGCATTAATCACTAATAATAATAGTTAAAATTCATGATTTGCTGTTTAAAAATCATATAACAAAATAATTAAACTATTTGTGCACTGCATCAGCCTCAGTGACCAAGATCAATATCTGCAAAGCCTAGAAGTAAACTTCAAATGCTCAACATAAAAAAAAGCTATGTTGGGAAAATGTAGTGTATTCTTCTGAACAGCATGCAGTACGCTTGAATATATTCATAATTACAGGAGCTGTGTCACGCTCCTGGTTTAAACTCGACACTGGCAGCTTCCTTTTGCCTGCTTATTTAGTACCACAGATGCTCCGTTTTTCTCTGCCAGCACTACATACGAATGACTGGCCTGCGAAAACAATAGGGCTGTAGTGGGTGAGCCTTTTATGTGAGTGCAATTAAAAAACCCCACACGGTTAATCAAAGCACATCTGCTACACTCCAGGGACGGTGGTGGCGGTCGACAGGCGCTTCAGGTATGCAGAGTGAAGATGCTCTCAGCAAGCTAACACACTGGGGACTACGGGTGAAGACAGTTCACATCCATAATGAAAAAGAGAGGAGATGTGAATTGCTGAGTTGAAGTAATAGTTGGACAAAGAAACGCACATCTCTCTTAAATGTCGTTGTCCAGCCAAGACATGTTTGGCGTCTGGGGTTTGCTTTTGAAGTTCATAAGGAGCTCACAAGCTCCATATTACAGATGTTTCTGTCACCGTTATCTGGAAAACAGGAGCAGCCAGCTAGAAATATGAAGTTTGTCTGTACTCTTGGTTTTATCAATGATAGCCTGTCCTGCAAAGCCAAGTCTATTTGAGATTACCTTGCAAGTCAAGACTCTGTGTGTGTGTGTGTGTGTGTGTGTGTGTGGTGGGTGGTTATTTTAGTAATGTATTCTGTAGGCAAAGGCTTAAATGACTATCTGAGTCTTCTAGCATAGTAACTCAAATGTGTTAACTAGCATCAATGTTAAAGGCATGAGGACATATAAGGACATTCTCATAATTCGCATTTACTTTTTATTTTCCTTTGAGTCTTTCTTTTTTTCTTCCTGTGTCAGGAAATTTGATGATGCATTTCAGAGGAGTGAACGTGTTGAGTGAACAGGGTGGCACTGGTTTCATCCACCTTCAGTACCAGCCAAAAGTTTAGATATGGCTAGTCATAGAAGGTTCCCACTGAACTTTGGCTTAATGCTGTAGAATAAAAGTGAAGATATCAAACTGTTAAATAGCACTTGTGGAATTATACAGTCACCTTAAACCTTTAACATGAAACTTTACAGGAAGATAAAACAGCTTCCAAAGGAGGTTGACATAACACTTTTTCTGAACAGAATAGACCAATTCTATTAGTCTGTCCATCATGAATATTCACTAAATTGAAAGAGCTATTGAAAAAGAAAATATTTTTTGGGCAACAAAAAGTATATAGTGGTTGGTGTAGCTTAGTGGATAACACACCTACCCACCAGGAAGCCACCAACACATGTGGGGTTTGAATCCTGATCTGGGTGACTGTGCTGTGCTACACCAATAAAGAGTCCTTGGGCAAGACTCCTAACACTATGCTGGCCTCCCTGTAATATCACTAACCTTGTAAGTCTCTCTGGATAAGAGTGCCATGCCATGGTTATACATTATACATGGACATATGGCCAAAATACAATATTGTGATACAAGTATATGTGGTATATTAAAATATGTATATGAATTGTGTCTCATCAGCTGAAAGCCTGATTGCAAGCCTGTAGAGTCTTTCCGAGCAACCAAATACTTCCATTTAATTGGGTGTCTAAACTTTTGCCTGGTACGCTAAGCATGGTTTCAACTCTGTAAAATGGATTCTGTAGGTGATTTATATCTGAACCATTTTAGTTATATTTCTTGAAAATGCTCTTCACATTCTGATAGAAATCAATAAATCAAATGCTAAATGCAAATAAATCAAGAGAACAAAATGTTCCCTGTGGAGCCCACAGGACCGGAAAATCCCAGTATCTTAGTACCTTACCCTTACCAGATATCCTATCTGTACTGGATATAGATCTTCTCCAGTTGTTCCAGTTCCTCCAGTTCCTTCTATATAAGCATCAGGTGGTTAGACAGACTTCATGTGTAATCATGGTTATTTTCTTGCCTAGCTTGGAGTACAAATGCTCTCATACTGTGCGACAGCGTGGCAGGTGATAAACTCACGTTGTTTAGAGGTCGTGCTGCTCTCTTATCCATTTTTTTGGCTAAGACGAGCCGTTATATTGAGGCAGAGATCATTCTGCCAGTGTCACCTTTGGGTGCCACACTGATCTATGCTTCTTAGACATGACCAGTCAAGTGATGTGATAGTACATAATTAAACAAAAACACAGCCACTGCACTTAGCAAGATAGCTGTGATTAAAATGTCCCAGTACATACAGCAGACAAAACAAAGCACCATACATAGGTCAGACTCCTGCACAATACTGAGACTGGAACGTAAGGACTGGGTAGTAATTACAGTGTACCTTGATGTAGTTTGCACAGGCACAGCTGGACCTAAACGGCACGTTAATTTAACATTCAGTACATGAACATCTTAAAAACAACAACTGTGAGTGGTTAACAATGTCACCTCTACATATTCAGTCCGAGTGACTTTGATGATGGCATTAGTGATACAGACAAATAATTCAGCAAATCTGATGGATACAAGAGACAAGACCCAATTAACATGACAATGGCCACCTCTGAAAAGCCCCCTGCCCCTTACGACCGCCTACATTCAGATAAAGAGGGCTGGTTTTGCTGTAATTAATGTAGCACATTCAAATTAGCATACACACAAACACTCACACACACACACATACTGGCACACACTGACGTGCACATACACATATACACACCCAGACGCATCCTATCTGCCTCTTTCACAGAGCAGGCGTGCGTGAGACCATCAGCGTCCTCTTCATTAGATCATTAGAGGACCTGTCGCTGGACCATCTGTCTGTCAGAAATGGGCCGAAAGAGTTGAAAAGAGGAAAATACACTTTCGCTGAGGAAGTGAGTATCGACTATTATTGAGAATTACACCTGTTGATGGTATAGCCTGGCAAATCTGATAATATTATCATTAACAGTAGTAAGAGTGATACTAACAAAATGACAATAGCAATAATAAATATTTATTTTCATATATTTTTAAATATTGATAATAATGATGAACATAATTATATATTTGATTATATTGTCATTATTATTATTGTTGTTGTCACTGTTATTATTAGCAAAATAACAATAATTGCTGTGTATATATATTTCAAAATATTGATAAGCATATGAACCTTTTGTGGCTATTATTATTATTATTATTATTATTATTATTATTATTATTATTATTATTATTATTATATCGATTTTATCAAGTATTAATATATTTAATTTTTATTTTTGAAACCACCAAATTTGGTTCCAATAATTATTGTTGTTGTTGTTGTTGTTGTTGTTGTTGTTGTTGTTGTTGTTTATTATATATCCTAAAATACGTTTTTCATTTTGCTTCAGTAGAAAAAAATAGTTTGCAGTATTGTTAAATATTGAAATTATTGCAAATAATATATACACAGTATATGGTGGTTGTTAATATAACGCTATAAAAATTTGCATGCTTGACTAATCATTTTGCTAGCCTTTGCTTGAGTGCTGTTATTAGTCTTAGGTGTAGTACCAGTCTTATTTTACTAGACCTAGAATGTTTAGTCATAGTCAGATTCATTTCCAGTCTGTATGTTCCACTCCATGTCGTTTTGAAGAGGTGACTATCATTCAGCTCCTTTATGAGACTCTAAAGATGTCTCTATCTGATAGACTTTATGCCCCTGCCATCAATTCTGTGCATCTAAAGTGAAAACATACTTTCTGTTGGCTGGCAGCGCATGATGCTGGAATGCCTCCGATAAACAGCTTTCTTTGGAGAGAGCTGAGGAGGGACTTGTTCAGGAATAACCAGCAGAGTAAGATTTAATTGGAGGCGTGAGAGATGGGGGAAAAGACCACACACACACACATTCAAGCAGCGCAGCTTCCAAAGAGACTCGTTCTGAGTGGTCAGATGGACAGAGGAGGGGGGTGTGTTCCCCTTCCATGGCCTTTATGAACTTTAGACTGCCTCAGATGAGCTAACAGGCCCTGCAGCTACCATTTATGAGGATTACTCCGTTGCCCTCTGTGGCGATTAAACAAAAGGAGGAATCTAAACAAATAAAAGGATTTTATAGCACTTTGTGGCTCTTTAAGCTGGAAACAGACCTGCTTTTGGAAAGGACTTTAAAGGCTGTTATAGCCAGTGGATCCAGATGAGCTGGAAGTGTATTGGTGTATATATTCACTATTTACATTGTTTCCTTTTGTTTACAGTTGGATTATAGTCAGATTGATCATTTACGGTGTACTGTATAGTTGGTTGTAAACCACCTTCTAGCCATTGTCCAATACGTAGGTATTTTTTCTGTTTTCTGAACACCACTCATATTCCAGCTATTCTAACAATATTACTGACTTTCATTCTGATTGCTTTACTTTTCATTTGTGCAGTTTGACAAATTGTGTCAGTTTCTATCCAACTGATGTCTTCCAGAATTGCCAATTTAGTCGCAATCTCAGAAAGTGGTTCCTGCAACTTCTGTTAATGGTCCACATCAGAGACTGGAGTGAGTGAAAGCACCTTGGAAAATGCCTCCCCTGATACAGCTCCCACTGGTGTTAATTAAATTTTGATCGTTAGTGAACTAAAACCATTTAAATGCCACCACCCACCCCCTTTCATTTTGTCGTTTCTGCCAGACACTCCCAGATGTTGTTTTCAGGTTCCGTCACGGGCTGAGAGGCTGGCGCTTCCCTCCGCCTTACACTGTAGGTTTGGCAGAATTCACTGGAGGCTTGTATTTGTGTAGACACATCCTGTCCGTCAACAGCTTAACAACATCAATGGGGTCAATTACTCTGCTTTTTGATCAATTCTGTACAAAACGTGAGAATTCCTCTTGTTGATTCTTAACTGGTTCTGTTTTGACAGTTGGTCTGGTTATCACTCTTCTCTCTCTCTTTTTTTTTTTTTTTGGTAATAACAAATGAACATGGAGCCGAGGCAGTGAGGAAGTTCCCCTCCAGCAATGTTATTGAGTGTTTCCCCTCAGGAGTAATCTAGAAGGTTCCTCTGGGGCTATCTACAGGAATCCCGTCCACTCCCATGAAAAAGGTCAAATTAGGGCCTGCTCTATTGTTTTTGAAGGACGGCCAGAATAAAATTGTTCAAGCCGTCGCCCAAGCCAGAATGCCAAAAGCCCTGGGCGACATTTGTTTGGTTGTTTTGAGCTGGCCATGATCAGATTCTGCAAAAAAAAAAAAAAAAAATCTCTGGAAGGTCTATTACTTGTTTAAAAGTCAAAATGTCTGCTTCCTTTCACAAACATGAACAGAT
Source organism: Prochilodus magdalenae (assembly GCA_024036415.1). Lineage (NCBI taxonomy): Eukaryota > Metazoa > Chordata > Actinopteri > Characiformes > Prochilodontidae > Prochilodus > Prochilodus magdalenae. The sequence goes on from JAMWET010000579.1 coordinate 622,694, forward strand.
TATGATTGGAGCTAAGATTGGAGCTAGCTGGCAAAGACTTCATTGGCAGCACTTGGTAGCGTAATCTCAACAAATGCTTCATGTTGGCAGTTCAGCCAAAGTGCTTTGTGTTGGAATGGTGGTGGCATAGCTGGCATTATAGAGCACCAGGTTAATTATTCACATCTAGTTGTTAAACATCCACCAAGCATAATTGCAGACTCATCATTTTCAGGGGGTGGAGGAGTTTTCTGCCTCAAGCGTTATGAAGCCATACTGCTGACTAGCCGCATATTAAGATGGCTGGTCAAATTGAACAGGAGGGATAGAAAAAAAAAAGATCTGTCACAAAATGAGTAAGTAAGTAAAATATTAAACATGTTTCTATGATATGTTAGATTAAACATCCAGCAAGGCTTGAATAAAATAAAATAAGATAAACATAATAAAACATGGCTTAAAAAACGTTGATCAGACCTATCTGAGAACTGTATGAGCGTGGCTAATGAGCAGCTTTTTTTTGAAGCCCTATGCCCAACACTAGCAGCCTGCTCCACCATTAATGCAGAACTAAAGTCACTATCCAGCGTTTGCATGATGCTCACTAGACAAATGAACAGGTGATGGGCAGCTACAGACAGGTGATCTAGGTAACAGTTTTTGTGGGCGGGGCAAGAGGTGTCATCTTTGTTATTGGTTTACAAGTGTCACTCAAGATTAGGACCACCCGATTTACATGGAGAAAAGAGGAACATGGTGAAATACAGCAGATTTATTAAACTTTGGGAAGAAACATACTGTACAAGTATATTGTTAGCTCAGAGGAACCATCATCAGCATAGCCCTAACATAACAATGCAAATCCCATAAATGAACAAATACTGTAGTGATGAAAATGATATAAACAGGAATCTTGTGTAATGATAGATACTCTCACATTTTGAGTCTATGTTTGAAATTACAGTATTTTACAATGCCTTCAAGTATGTTTCAACCAATCCGGTTTTAGAACCAGTCTTTGGATAATGTATAATGACTCTACAGGGCATTTCACAATATGTTAAACTTAAAAAATAGATTTAACATAGAATCACGAACCTGCTGCTTAAATTTACAGCTTGGGATAAATTTAGATCAATCTCATCTTAGCTAAGCTTGTTTATAACCTTTTGGTAATGCCATTAATCGCCAGTCCAAAACAATCTTGCTTAACACTTTTTTATGGAAGTCCGTTTCTGCCACTTAAAGAAAAAAAGTCATATAGTAAATTATAATTATGAGAGAGTAAGTCATAATTATTAAAGCTTAGTCATAATTCTGAGATTCTTAGTCATAATTATGAGAAAGTGAATCAGAAGTATGAGATGCTAAGTCTAATTTTGAAAAGGTATATCACAATTAGAAATACTGTACAGCCTTTTTTTTCTTTAAGTGTAAATTAAAACTATATCAAACGAGATTAGGGTTTAGTACAATACCAATACAGATGACCTGTCAAGCCAAGCCAGTGTTATTCTTTGGATAATGGAACAAGCTAATTTCGCTAGTGCTATGGTGCTAACTCATTCATATGTGTCTATTTCCCTGTTTTTTTTTTACCAACTAGAGTCCACCTGAAGTTATGGCAAACTCCTCTGAATGGACCGAAGACAGCAACACTTCATTGTTTGGTGGTTTCGAACCGTGTGCCACAGAGAGGAGCCCAAGCACCCGCGTAGCTCTGTACGCATTCATAATTGTCGGAATCTTCTGCACAGTGGTCGGCAACTTCCTTGTGGTGCTGGCTATCGCTTATTTCAAACAACTACAGTCTCATACCAACTCTTTTGTCATGTCATTAGCAGTTGCCGACTTCCTGGTGGGTTTGGTAGTAATGCCTTACAGCATGGTGAGGACCGTAGAGGGCTGCTGGCACTTTGGTGCCACTTTCTGCCAACTGCACTCCAGCCTGGATGTGATGCTCTGCACAGCATCCATCTTTCATCTGAGCTGCATCGCATTTGACCGCTACTATGCTGTCTGCAACCCACTTGTGTACTCCTTTAAGATGTCCCGTAGCCGCGTGGCTTTACTGATTGTCGTCTGTTGGGCCGTTCCCTTGCTTATCTCCTTCGGGCCCATCCTGCTTGGGTTGCACAAGCTTGGGGTGGATGTATCCTTGCCTGAGAATGTGTGTGTCTTTCTGGTGAATCGTGTCTATGCTGTCATAGCTTCACTGGTGGCTTTTTACCTGCCCATGGTCTCAATGCTAGTTGCTTACTGGAAGATCTACAAAGCGGCCAAGCGTCAGGCTATGCAGATCAGTGCCATGGAGGCTCAGATGGCAGCTGGAGTGGGGAAGGACTCCAGCAAGAAGCAGAAGCACCGCAACTCCATGAGGAGGGAGCGGAAAGCGGCAAAAACCCTGGGCATAATCATGGGCGTCTTTCTTCTATTCTGGCTGCCGTTCTTCACTGTGAACATAGTGGACCCATTCATCGAGTACAGCACCACAGGTGTGATATGGGACGTGTTCCTCTGGCTGGGCTATGTGAACTCTTCCCTAAACCCTTTCCTATACGGTTTCTTTAACAGGTCCTTCCGCAGGGCTTTCCTAATGATCATGGGCTGCAGGATATGTCTGCCTGGCTCTGCCCCAGGCATGGACCTTTCTCACTCCAGGAAGGATGCCAATGAGCGCACGGAAAACCATTAGGCCACGTGGTTCCTCTTCCACCACAAGTGGTAGCCTGCACAACTAAAATCCTCACCTGTAGGTGCCAAAAAGTTTTCTTAGCAGTCATTTTTTAATCCTTTCAGTGGATGGTTCTTTAAAACCAAGAGAACCTTTTTTTAAACTCCCTCTACATGATGTAAAGGTTCTATAACATTTAAGGGTTTTTACTACAACCATATGTATAAGTCAAGAACTGCTTAGGGACCTATGTAGTATGTGTAGTATATAGGTGACTGACTAATGAACTGTGAAGGAGAGCCGGAAAGTGGAGTGGTGGAGGGGTTGGGAGGTGGTCAACTAATAATGAGAAAATGCACAAGATCAGAGGTCCTTATGAAGTTTTTGAAAGTCATGCTTTCAAGGTCCACTGATTACATCCCTTTACTGCATTATTGGTTTCAGTGGTCTTTGCTAGTCGGGCGTAAAGGAGCGAAATGGAAAACTCCCATCAATGGACTAGGCCCGAAAGCATGCTGAGTGACAAAGTGCATGCAAACTTTGCAGTTTGGTAGCAGATTTCCTGTGTAAATGTGAGAGCTTTTCCCACCAAGTGTTTGTGTTTGCTGTGTAAATAAATGAACTGTCACGTCTGCCTTTCTTCATTTCTCACAGCCACAATGTGCTTCTCCAGAACAAATAATCTGCACAAGTAGTTCACAATTTATCATTCCCAATAACGGAAGTTGCTTGTTTACCTCATAGGACTTTGCATGGTGTACTGTAAATAACAGAAAAAAAGAATAGGCCTAACTGTAATGGAATTTTCTGCGTAGCGCCCTGGAATTAAAGCTGAAGTACTGCTTGTGGCAAGCAACATTTTCCCTTCAGGATTCCATATTACAAACTCATAATAAACAGAGCTCCCTTGCGTTTGCTGCACTGCGCTCAAATAAGTACAAATGACTCATCATCGTCATTTACATTTCTGCATGGCTTCCTGCTCAGCTATTCAGGTTATAAACACAAGCAAGGGCTAATATTTCCCAGGTGACAGAATGGCAGACATGGTCTAAGGCATGGTTTAGAAAGCCACTTGTGAGGGGCTGAGCAGCTGCATAGTTTGCCGATTCGCTTTTCTCCATTTTGCTTAAATCAGCATATCAGGTAATTATGATGAATTCTAGGACAATGGGCAATGTAGCCCAGATGTGTCACTATGGACTATACAGTATTAGCAGTGAAGTATTTCACCTGCCTATGGATGGAAGATTAAGGAATCTAAACACGGGTAAAGTTCCAAAGCAAACAATTCATTCATACTGTGCGCATCGCTTAGTGAGGTCACCAAAGCCAACACCTTACATACAGTGGCCTGTTCAGCCTACCCTGAATAAGTAAATACACCACAAGTAGTTTCACTCTCAGTGTCAGTAGCTGTTTTGGTTAAATGCATTTACAGCCCTGTTGACAAAAAAGTTTTTAAAAAAAATTAAATCCCATATTTAACTGAACGCAGTACAAAGACAACATATCAAATGTTGAATTTGTTATTGTTTTGAAATATATATGCACACTTTGAATTTGATTCCAGCAACACATTTCAAAAAAGTTGTTACAGGTTCACCACACTGTGTTCATCACCTTAACACTCTGAGAAGATGGTCTGTACTACAGCCAGGTGAGTTCTGTTCCTGGACTCCTTGCTTACATGGTCATGCTGTTGTAACATGTGCACGATGCAGTTTGGCATCGTCTTGCTGACAATTTGAATTTATATTCCCTAAAATTATCAGTCAGCCTGAATGGTGTTAACAGAGGTGCAAGACACCCACACCATACGCGCTAATGCACCCCATACCATCACTGCTCCGTCTGGCGAACCTCTCCCCATGTTACCTTTGAAAGAATCAGCCTCTCTGAAAGTCGTTGTGAGATCTTCGACCCAGTGTTTTTTAGCATTGCACATATTTCCTTTGTCTTTAATAGTTCCCGTTTTAAGTTTTTAAAAAAACTGTTGCTGGTATTAAATCCAACATGGGCAATGCTTTCTTTATAAAAATGTTTTAAAATTTAATATGTTGCCTTTGTACTATTTTTAAATAAATACAGGTCTTAAATGATTTGCACATCTGCACACATCTGTTTGTATTTACATTTTGCACAACGTCAACTTTTGGGGACGCAGGGTTGTAAATGTACATATGTATATTATATTGTATTACTGTACTACTGCTGTTGTTAGGTTACAAAAATAGAAAGTCAGTTCAAACATTTAGAAAGTAAATTGCGCCCTGTTATGGTAACATAGCTAGCTGAACTATAAAAACTGTTGATGTACAGTATATCTATTTTTCATTTTCCAGAATGTGGCTGATTTATTTCATAGATTTTAACATAGAAGTTGGGTTTCAGCTCTTTCTTTAAATAAGACAAGATACAAGAGAGATTTAGTCAGACCATCTTACATTCACAGCAACAGTAATACAGAGAAAACAACCTCTTTCATCCCAAAGGTTAGAGAGAGGTTGGACAATTGACACACAAAAATAGAATATGTTTCTCGTTACTGCATAAACCCCCACACAATTGTGTTATCTGGACCTCAAGGAAAAACAAAAAATGAGTCCTTTAGAAACGTAAATTGAATGATTGCTCTCTAAGGGTGATTATGAAAATAATTATAAGTATTTATAGATCAGTGAATTCATCCATCCATACATACATATATACACACTTGGGCAACCTTTGGCTTTGGTTTATGTGAAAAGCTGAACCAAACAGACAGTTTCTGTAGGTCACACACTTCTAATCATTCCTGACACGTCCTTCTGCAAGTGCCGTCCTTTCTTGATTGCTAATAAAGAGCAGCTGAAAGTGGATGTCACACAGACCCTCTAAAGATATTCATGGGAGGAAATGGGGATGTGAAAATAGAACTCAGGCCACAGTCGTGTTCATATCAGATAATTCTTGATTTCAGTCTGAGACTAGACAGACTGGGTCGAGGACTGGCACCAGCTGGTCTGTGCCGAGAGAGAGAGAGAGAGAGAGAGAGAGAGAGAGAGGGAGGTTATGGTTTGTTCTGTAAAACGTCCAAATGTTTCTGTAGCTATTTGTGGAGCAGTGTTCCTCGATGCTGGCCGCTTGCACAGCTCCAAGGAAATGTACTGACATTATACCCTGACTTCAGTCTTCACTTCTGACTTCTGAACAACAGGAAGTCTTTGTGATGAGTCAAAACACATATGCACTTGTCCCTAATAGGCCCTTTTATGACCACCACGTCTGTTCTCCAGGCCTGAGCAATGCTGATTCACGTGAACAGACGTGGGAGGAATATTGGCCACGAGGACATTCTGCTTGTCAACAAGTTCTAGGAACAGTGTGATTCGTCACTGTCATATCAATACATCATCTTTTTTTCACCACTTAAAAACTTCATCTGTGCTTTCACACTATGTGAGCAATTCATGATGGTTGGAAATCTTTCGTCACAAACACCTGCATTCGTGTAATTGCTGGCCTTACCGCTTATCAGGATATTTACCCTGAGGGTATTAGGCTAAGACGGAACAGGTTGGGCGAAGGGCAAAATGTTCTGTTGAGGAAGAACAAGGATGAGGTTTTGGGAGATGAAGCACTTAACTCTTAACTCCACCTTCTCCCAGTGATGAATATAACAAAGCACAATACTTCCATTACTGTATAGCAAAGGTTTAAAGGACTGTCCTTGGGTTCTTCTTTCACACAAGACTTTCCACATTTCAGATGCAATAGTTTTCCTTTTCTGCATTTTCTGGAACTCTGAATCTAATTTCTGGCCCTGTATTTTGTAAACACTGTGCAACAAATGGTGGGTGATGAGCAAATCTTTCCTTGGAGAGAGATGCAAACGGTGAATAACTACTTTGGGGTGGGCGGCTGGAGGTTAGGGAACCAGCCTTGTGATTGAAAGGTTGCAAGGCACCTAACCCTTGACTGCTCCCCAGGTGCTGTGTATAGGCTTGCAGACTGTGGTCATTGAACCCTAGATCCTAGAGTGCGCTCACTGCACGAATGGGTTAAATACAGAGGTTGAATTCCTCTGTGTGTAAGCACAATTGACAAAATGGTTCTAATCTAATCTACTTGTGCCCTGCCCTCCATAGAGAAAGATGCAGGAAACAGCCAATCTGGTTATTGGAAAACATTTATTGAGCATGGGAGCACCCACAGTCCACTCATCATGAGCCAGGATAGCAGAAGCGGGTGGGACATACGAGCTACAATCCAGAGTTAACCATTATGTGTGCAGACCTGTTCATGTGTCTATTCTCACCAGGTCTAATATAAACAACTGTGAGGGAAATAATCTCATAATACACTACGTTCAAATGCATCCAGGCATTTCTCTATAGCCTCAGTAAAATAGCATTACCAATCGAGCAGACACTGCAAATGAGCCTACAGGGTGAACAAAGTGCTGGGGTTTGAGCACCAAAGTGTTCTGAACCATGATGTACCTACATCTCTACATCTCTTTGAAATCTGTGTCAATGGCATAAGGAAGTAGTTACTGATGCCTACATCATTGCCACAGCAGTCCATGCAAATAAGTGGGCAGTGTCTGGATACCAAACTGGTGATTTGAAAGTTACAGTGTGGACAGTCGTCTCAAAAGATCTAATTTGAGCAACGATGTAGAAAGTCGGATTTGGGCTGGCAGTCTGCAGCCTTTTGAGAATTTTCAGATTTTATCCAGATTGATTTTTCACATAAATCACATTTGAAAGTGTTTTGAAATGTCACTCCAATTGGAATTTAGCATATGCTTCTTATGAGGCTGGATGCTGTTCCCACTCAAATCTAGTTTGTGTAACAAGGGTCTTCTGCATCACCTGCAACATGACAAACAACAATTATGTCAAATCCAGAGTGACAGAGGTGCTGGGATCTGCTACGCAGATATTTTCATTTTCATGTTGGTCTCATTCACAACACTGTATGTGGTAGTATGTGGTATTGGATGCCGACTACTGGAAGCCTATTAGCTTCAGAATCTTTTATATTTGCAGTGATTTCACCACAGTAATAATGAACATTTTATAGCACCCAAACTGTGCGTTGCCTAATTTATACCCACATAAATAATTTACAAGTGAAGCATAAATAGACTCGGTATCTCATAATTCATTTATACTACATCTAAATTATACATTATGCATTTCCCTCACAAAATGTTCATTATAGCTCTTGTGGCTACAAATGGAAATATAAGCACAACATTTTTTCAATGAACATAAAGGGTTTCTTTTTGATCTTGGGCTTTTTTTAATATGATTTAAATGAACAAAATAATAATGGCAGTATATTTATTACATTTTGTATTTGTAACTCACAAGACTCCTGTTAAACAGTTCATGAAAAAATAATTAATAATTAATTGTCAATGTTAAATGTTACATTATTAATTAATGTTAAATATTACAAGGGCTTTAATCAAACTCATCATCCACAGTCAGAGGTAAGGATGCAGGAGTAAATCCATATTTCTCAAGCTGAACTGAAAAGGAACACAGGTTGTCTGGAGAAAAGGAGGTATGGTGATTTACCTTAAGTAAACGTATCATAAAATTAATGACTGCTTCAGTCAAGATGAATTCAACTTTGAAAAGCTTTGAAAAGACCAACTTCTGTAGAGTATCATCTTAAGTCTTCAGTCCCTCAGAACTTCTGCTGTTCAGTTGATCATATTTATTGTATTGTTTTCTAGTTTCATTTTTAGTTTTTATACTGGTCTGCACGTTTGCACTTTGTACACTTTTGCTCCATGTTGCACCTCGTTCCTGGAGGAACGTTATTTCACTCCACTGTGTGCTTGTAAATAGATGGAATGACAGTAAAAGCCTCTTGACTTGACTTGACTTTCTTACTGCAGTCATCATCTATTGGCATAAGATTTGAAACTTGGGCTGGAGTTTTGGGTAGCCTTCTTCAGAGAATTTCTCCTCCACTAGCTGTCCATGCCGCGTGTGTGCTGGAAAAACCTCTGTTGTTAGTACACAGCTCTGGATCTGTAATTGGGAAATAAACAAAGTGGCTTGGACAGGGTATCACAACCGTCTTCCAGCCAATCAGTACAAGGGGCGTTCATGTAAGTGCATAGGGCAAAGAAAAAGGGCCATTCAGCATTTAGCTGAAACAGTCAAAGAAAAAAGATCTCAAAAAACAAAGATTGAGAAAGAAGTTTTTAGACCAGGCAAGCACAAGGAGTCGTATTAACATCAGTAAGAGATTTTCTATTTAGCTTCTTGATCAGATTTTATAAATGGTACTGCAGTTACCCCCTGGTCCTGAGGTCATAACCATATCTATTCTACTAATGAAACATGTTTATTATTACATATTCAGCTCAGTTTCTGCTGTACACTTGCTTTGCGAACATGAAGAGCTGCAGTTAACTCAAATCTGTCAAAGTTTCGACGATTTGTTTCTGTTAGCATCCATCCGCTAGTCTTAGCTTAGCTTACACTGGACTAGCTTCATGGCTTTGGAAGACTCCGAACGAATTAAGACTCAAACTGAAAGACAACACTGATTGTATTTTAGCCATTTTATCATATTTATGTTACACTAGCTTAACTGCTTCATCAGTTGAGGTGGAATGGGAAATGTTAAACAAGGACAACTTGCTGTGCTGTTGTTCAAGCTAACTTCTGAAAAAGGCACCCCCAGAAGCCCAAATCAATTAACAATCTCAGAGCCTGTAAGACTTTTCAAAATTGCTTCTTTGTTTACTCAGGCAACGGTGTCAGTCTAAAAGAAGTTGTTAACATGTCCATGTCAAAACTTCTACTGAGCTGACTAAGTAGCTTGTCTGTTCAGAGAGCAGAGGACATTGCTGCAGCTGATGAGGTGAGTTAAAGTTCTTAAATGTATGTTGACAAACAAAACTTTGGTGCCAGTGAGCTCTGAGGTTAGCTAGCTAATCTAGCTAACATTATTACTCACCTTCAACAGCCAAACTGGCATTTTTTGGATCTTCTTAATATAGTCAAGGGGGATTTATAGAGTGTTTCATGCCATGAACCAACATATTCACATTTTGGTTGTTAGCTGTTTTTAAGTGCTGCTTAGCAAAAGCGGAGTTAAGGCTAGCTCTATTCACTTTGGCTGGGCAGCACCTAAACCCTATATAACCCAGCCAGATAGCTAGTTGTCTTTCCTCAAGCCTGACAACCTTAGTATTAGAATGTGACAAGAAACACACTGTAAAACCCTTAGTCTATACCAAGGGTACCTGCAGAGGGGCAATTTGACTTTTGCCAGTGAGTACTAACATTAACAAAGTAGCTAACATAAGAGCCCTCTGGCATCAAACTTTGTTTTTCTTCATTTGTATAAGAATAAAACAAATTTAACTCACCTTATCAACTGCAGCCATTTCTTCTTTCTCATCACAAAGAAAATGGGAGAATGATAATTAAGTAGTGTTCTTCTGAAGCTCCACATCTAAGGGGAGGGTGTATTTGTTTTGCTGTTGAGTTCAAATATCATTCCTCAGTATTATAAACTGTGTGGATTTCCCATTTACCCCAGATGTAGTAGAGGACATGTTTGGTGTTTTGATTTTGCTTTTTTGGATTAGCACAAGGGCTATCTTTTGCTAACACTAGAAGGTTAATCCAGGTCATGCGGACCTGCTGCTGTGGTGTAGGACAAAATGTGACTTACTGTAAGCTACAAAAACTTCACTGTGTGGCCAAACAATGTGGATAATCAAAATAAAAAAAAAATATATATATATATATATATATATTATAGTTACAGTGACTGTTATGCATTGGCTTCATAGCTTCATTGGCAACATAACCAACTATCTGGGGAAAGTGGAAAACTTTGTAAACATAATGTTTTGCTGAACCATTCCAGGACTGAGGAAATGGAAGGGGGTGGGGAGGTATTGTGGCGCTAAACATTCAGAAACAAAACCCATTTACAAACCCATCAAATGTTACTTGGAGCTGCACCATCTCTGCACTTACACAGTGAGTACTTTTGGGACTAGTTGTGCTGGCTCTGGGTTCTTTTGGAATTCACTGTTTGGTGAACATTTTGTGCCAATTTGGCCATCTCTATAACTCTCAGCTAACAAAGTGTACCTCAGCCTTCCCAACATAAACAATACTTCAACATGATCCTCCCATTGGAGATGAACAATGGCACTAGCCTCCCTCTTTCATGATTTCCAACATTACATTTCCAGGCTAGGTATGATGAACATCATTATTGTTAGAGCAAAATAAGGGTGACATCTACTGGACATCAAAGATCAGGCATTTTATGTAATGTAGAGTATTACAGTGGGATGCTGGGGACAGTACACATCAGTGCTTGGCAGTCCCAGGCCTGATGGCCCACCTGCCCTGCACATATGCATGTGGTCTTGCTCATATTTCAATGAACCAAACCCGAGTTAAAACCCAGAGCTGGTGCTTTTCCCAATACCCGAGGCAAATCATTTGCTGGTCATTAAACCTTCAAGATCTAAATGAGTGTGTTGCAGCAGGGAGAGCATTAAGATGGTGTAACTCTGGCTTAAAAGGAGTGAAAGATCCCACAAGTTTTCCACTTTTATCTGATTTATTGTGCATTATATCAGACATGGATAGACGTCATCACATCTGCAAATACAAATGAATTCAAAGCATCTCTCGACAATGTAAGTAACTCTGAAGGAAGTTAATTAAGTATGACTCTTGCTGTGACCCCCATGGCATACACATGCCACTCTTTCAGTGGTCAACGCAAGTTTTGGCATCTGAAACGACAACATTTCTTCAAAATCTGTTTATATAAGTAGCGTATTCCATCAAAAGTTTTACGAAGTCATTTAAATAACAATCTGTTAAACCTTGAGCACTTTGCCCACGTGAATGCCACAGCACGCCTTGGCAAATCACGATATAAATAGTAAGCAGTGCCGTTAGGTTTTTTTAGTCCATTTGGATATACAATCACAGTTACATCTGGCTCCCTAAATCTGGGCCTTTTCAGCCTGTAGTGCAGAGCCTTTTTTTAGCAGAGCTCTGCTTCATGTAGTAAGACCGACTGATTGTACAGTAGGAACGAGCTCTTCAGTGTTGCTCTACTGATTGCGTAAGAATCTGACGGTTTGAAAGGATCATTTTGAAAGGCCACATGAACTTATACAGTGCACAGTTAACCAGAAGCAAAGAGTCTGTACGCCAAGTGATGGCACTTGTTGTGGTCAGGGTGCTTTACAGGGAAAACGACAATCATTTCAGTTGTTCACTTCTCAAAAAGGAAGTGAAATACTTAAATTACCCACATAGACACGAGCTTTGTCCTTCTCTTACAATAGAGCAAAAACAGTAAACACAAAGCCAACAGTATTCCTCGTCTCGTTTTCTTTTCATTGTTGCTCGATTGTGCTTTTTTATCAAAGCTGCCCATTTGAAGTCTCTGAGCAGACCACTCCTTGTCTGCCTGCACTGCAAAGAAAATGATATTTTGGCAAGAGATGGCAACTTAAATGTATGTCATATATTTCATATTTCTCATTATGAGATAATTGTAAAGCTATCAGGCAATACTTTAGTTAAAGACTACCTAAATGGGGAAACTGGAACAGATGCAGAAGCACTGAATAATGTAGGCAGAAGGAATTATTTAAGAATGGCTTATTCCAGAAATCACAAGTTTATTAACATACGATTATTATGAAGTCAATTAACATTGTATTGATGTTAACCAAAGTGACAGACTGTATTATGTTATGAAGCATCAATAGGTTCATTGGCCTTTATGTTTGGGCTTGTCAGTATGTCCCTTTAAACTGACGTTTACTGATGTTAAGTTATACTACAAGGAAATAATGCTCCATAACTGCATTATGAATGCGTTACTTTGGGGCCAATGCACAGATGTTTACTTCACAAAACTTCATATGTCATCATGTGATTAGTGGCATAAGTTCTTCATAAATACTCAGGTATTACTTTGTTAATATATGATTTAAAGCTTATGTATGTGTTAAGTCACTAATTATTATATCATATTTCATTATATCAAGTGAATTCATCTCCCTGTACTGGTAGACAATAATGAGCATTTTTAAAAAATGATGTTTTAAGAAAGTTCATTAATTCGTTGGGGTACTCAAATTCATATTCAGTTCACTTTCATTCATTTTAAATACAGCCTATCAGAATGATTATGTTGATTCAGTATTTTTGTTTATAAATATAATTTCACAAATGTGACCAGAGGAACCATCTACACAGTGATGAAATATAAAATATATATCTAATACAAATATACAGAATTAGAACAAAATACATTTTTGAAATTGTATCTATGAAAATAGCCTGAGAGTGTTTTGCTGACCAAAACAATGAATGCATATTTAGTTAAATATGATTATAATTCTGAATATTCTAATGCTGTTGAATAGCCTTTTAGACCGATGCATGCTTATACCCCTAGCTGTACCTGATTTCACTTAGTAAGATCTCTTTATTAAAGTTGGTAATAACAGGCTGTAATCTTGCAATATTCATATAATGAGAAATATCAGATATATTGCCTACACTGAAGATGCTTTCGCTTGCTGAGATAACATTGTTTGCAGTGTGCGTGCCAGACAGCGGCGATATGAGCAGCCTCAGGCCTTTATCTAAACCCTCAATCTGTGTTTAGATATCTGTCTCCTTCAGGCCATAGCATTCTGGGAGGTCGTAGATCTGGTAGCCCCCCGGCTCTCCACACTCGCTATAAATCCCCATGGCCACTGTATCGATCTCGGTCCTGCCCAGTGCGGGCGTGGAGCTTTTCCCTGCACCGCTCTTGATTTTGTTGGACAAGTTGTTCATCTTCTCCTTCAAGTGGAAGGAGGATTTCTGCAGCGGAGGAAAGAAGCTCCAGCTCTTGAGCCGCAGGGAGTGGCCCTTGCTCCGACATGAGAAGACGGAGGAACCTCCACAGGATTCGTGGAGGGGTAAACCCGCCTGGTATTCTCCCTGGGAGTCTCTGGCAGGGCCCTTAATGGCTGTTCGCCACCGCTGGTCATAGAATCTGCGCAGAGCTCTGCGCCGCCGGTGGCACTGACAGCGCAGCAGGCGGGTGAAGGCCCGCTGGAACTCTTTGCTGGAGCATGGGTAGATAACCGGGTTGATGCAGCTGTTGAAGTAGCCCAGCCAGAAAATCACCTTGAACACCATGTCCGAAGGCTTCAGTGAAGGGAAAAAAGAGCCTAGAGATGGGGAGAGAGAGAGAGAGAGGGAGAGAGAGAGAGAGAAAGAGAGAGAGAGAAAAAGACAGAGAAAGATGTTTATAAAAAAATACACATTCTTCTCCTTGTTTGACACATTTTAGTCCTTTAGTCTGTTTCTGTAGAGCTAATAAATGATTCTAGGCATTTACATTTCTACAAACTGCATGTCCAAATTATCGGACATTTCCTGCAGAATGGATCAAGATTTTAAGCAGATTTAAAATACGCTTGCTTGTTGTTTACAACAGTAGTCGCCATCATTAATCCACCTTTATCCATATTAAAGATATATCTATGTCAAAAGTCATGGGGCTAAATGTGATCTTGTAACAAGAATACACGCGTGTGAGGGCAACATGTTAAACTACTGGTGCAGTATTGTGGGGCAATTTAACTGTCAGTAAAGCAAGCAAAACATGCTAGGTAGCAAAACAGCATTGTAAGCTAACTGAATAATGCTTATTTTTACAGCATGTAATACACTACCTGGCCAAATAAGTCACCCTGCGGATTTAAATATGCAAATACTTCGAAAACCCATTGATATGAACAGGACTACATTGATTTCTCTGTTTCAGCTAGCAACAATTCTCCTAACTGTAACTGATGCAGGGAATGGCTTCCCATTTCTTAAGCAACCATGTGAGCAGACGTATCCCATGTTTGTGTAAAAGGTGCTACTGTGTTTCACAAAGTTCGAATTACTGGCCTGCAACAAGTAAAGTAAACAACTAAGGAGAAGCTGAAATGACTGGGATTGGCATTATTAAAACTTGGAGGGATAGTGGAGAACCATCAGCTTCACAGAAGAAGTGCGGTTGGAAAAAAGTCTTGAATGACTGTGACTGGGAATCACTTAAACGCATGCTGAAGTCCAATGGTGAAAAATGGACCGTAGAACTCACGGCTATGTGTTATTTCCATCCTCGCAGTGCGACGAGAACTCACAGGGTTGGAACTAAACAGAAAACCACTTGTTAGTGGGGCTAATCAGAAAAAAAGGCTTCAGTTTGCTAAGGAGCATAAAGATTGGACTCAGAACAACAGAAAAAGGTCGTGTGGTATGAAATGTCCAAATTTATCTTTATTCCAGAGTGATGGGGGTGTCAGGACAAGAAGGGTAGCGCATGAAGTAATGCACCCACTGTACTTTGTGCCCACTGTTCAAGCCTCTGAAGACAGTGTTACGATTTGGGTTGCTTCAGTTGGTCAGCTAGAGGCCCAACAATGTTGAATGAAGTCAGCTAACCACCTGAATATACTGAATGACCAGGTTATCCCATCAAAGGAATTTATCTTCCCTGATGGCACGGGCATATTCCAGGAAGACAATGCCACGATTCATATGGCTAGTGGCCAGTGTAGAGTCCTGACATTTGAAAGCCACTGAAAGTTGGGATGAACTAAAGAAGAGACTGATTTTGACTCTAACGTCGTTAATACAAGGTCTCAACCCAAAATCAGTGCAACTCTGACAGAAATGACAGTTGCCATGCCATGACTGAGGTATGCAGTCATCATGAAGCTTAGTATATACGTTTTTTATTACTTGTGAGCTTGATTAGCCCAGTAGCTCCACTGCAAGACTAGAGAATCAAATATCAGACACCAAACCCAAATTGATTACACTTAGCATAAGCCTGTAATTTCTAAACCATTAAAAAATAATAGAACAGAGTAGAAAGAAGAGTAAAGTGTGTGTGGATGGGAAAAGTACAGAATATTCATCAACTTTGCAAACTGCTAGAAATCCATGCACGTGAGTATATACAAGGACGTTATCGTTCTAACCGACCCAAGTGCCTCAAATGCGGACATTCAGCGAGCAGAGATGTCCACCATGAGTCATCCAGTCAGTGCCAGCACCACTGGCAGACGGCTGCACAACGCACGACTACATGCACACAAACCATTACGACGACTGCAAGACTAGAGAAGCAAATATCAGACACCAAACCCAAACTGACTACACTTAGCATGAGCCTGCAATCAATTTTCAAACAAATAAAAAAAAAAATAGTAGAACAGAGTAGAAAGAAGAGTAAGTCTAATAAACATCCTTTACGTATGAAGCATTCAAAGGGTCTAATAAAGGTGGATGGGGAAAGTACAGAATATTCATCAACTTTGCAAACTGGTAGAAATGAAAAAGCCGTGTCTACTGGCGATTATAGATAATGTGGTGATTATAGATAATGACAACCAGCAAGATCCAAGTAACTAACATTTGAATAGCTTACGAAATAGTAGCTTATTTACACAGAGGTTCATTTTACTTTCCTGTCTGTGTCCATTTCAATATGTTTCTTCTGAGTAATCATCGCTGCAATTTGCTGTAAGTCAGCAAGTCACAACAGAGCTCATCAAATTATTCCTGAGCTCACCAAAAAAGGAAAACAGCTTGTTTCTTTCTAGGGACAAACCATAGGACTGTAAATCAACCTGTAAAAGCACATCTGGTCATTTCTGTCCCAAAGAAAGCCTCAGTATTCAGTGATCACTGTGAATCATTCAGTAGGTATTCTGAAGCTAATGGGGAAGTTATGCAGTTATGAGAGGGAGGCATGGACGTCTGGACCTGCTGATGTGTTCTTTTGCTGATGAGATTTTTTTAGAGATTTTGGCAGAGATACTGTCCATGCTTGATGAAGGCCTATGGCAAAACATGCTGAGTGCTCTGTTCATAGCCATGTTGCGATTAAGTATTTCTAGAGTCTGTCATTAATATTCATTTTTACACTGTGTTTAACATTTACCTTGCCTGGGCAGCTGTGTTATATGCCTGGCAGGCACATTTTAGATTGGATGCTGTTTGCTGGTTTGCAAGATGTTTGTGGCATTGCAGTCATCAGCATTGCAGCCAGTTGCAAGACCATATGCATTTTCTAAATATTCAGAGGCCTTGCATCGCAGCGAAAGGTTTCCCATTGAGACTGATTATTTTGGCCGAAAGGGGCAGCAGCACGGGATACGTGCCAATGTACCATCTGCTGCCAAGAAAAAAAAAATCCACATTAAACAATGTCTGAGCAAAGCTTTTGATGGACCAGCCACACAAGTCCAGTGAAGTCTTTAAATCTCCAAGTGCCTTTTTAAGTTTCCACAGGCCCCCGTAACGCTCAGATAGAGTGGAAAAAATACGCTTGTAATCAGGCTAGAGAGTATGCTTGTTTCTAAGAAGGGGAATGCATGGACTTGTGTCAAGTTTGTAGATGTGCACTCTCTAAACTTTCACTTGCCATCCCTCATTTTCATCCCCTTTATTCCACTTCCTCATTTCTATCTTTCTGTCACACTCATTCACTCAATCACTCTACTGCCATACCGTGCGTTATACAGTGCAGCGAAGAAGTCAAACACCCTTTATTTACGTTTATTTAATTCAGTTAGGGTAGAGTTCATTCAGTCAAATGTGCCATTAAGTTCTAATTATTTTTCAGTAAAGGGAGTGGAATATACACGCAATGTCAAAAAAAGTAGTTACACAAATAGTTGCACACTGAACGTCTGTGCATGTGAATATATACAAGGAAGGGTCTTATCATTCTAACTGACCCAAGTGCCTCGATTGCTGACATTCAGTGAGCAGAGATGTCCACCATGAGTCATCCAGTCAGTGCCAGCACCACTGGCAGACAGCTGCATGACGCATGACTACATGCAAGCAGACCATTACGACGACTGCCCTTAACACCACATCAATGTCGCCAGAGACTGCAACTGTGTCGTGCCAGACTGTCTAGGAGTGACTCAGAATGGCAGCGGGTCATCTTCAGTGACAAGTTCCACCTCTTGGTGAGGACGACCAACAAATCCCAAGCACATAGATGAGCAGTTTGTTGTCAAACGTCACATATCCAGAAGGTAAGATGGCCGAGAAGTGCAAAACAAATTTACTATTAATTTATAAACAAAATAAAATTACATTCAAGAAAATAAAATGACATAAATACAAATAAATTTAAAACATATGTGACAAATGAACATTTCAGACAACAAAATTACAAGACATGAAGACATTTACCAGTACCGAAACACCTTTACAAAGTCTGAATTTTGATGGAAAGGGTTGGTCTTACACACAGGAAGTGCTTGTTGCAATCAAGCTTTTCTTTATACTATTCACTGCTGTCAGGAGTATTTACAGCTCGCTCTGTGTTTTCAGTGCATGTTCCCTCAGCACTTTAGAGAATTCACTGTTACAGGTTACGCTTTGTTGTTCAGAGGGATGCATCTGATCTTTTAAAAACTCTAAACCTTCCACAGGAAAAACAAAAGCATGCCAGATGGCTAAAATGCGTGCACAAAGTGGACAAAACATGCTTTAGCATTGTCACCATCCCAAACTCCACTCACTCTACTATCATGAAACAGTTTGATTGACAAGGGTCTGCAACAAGCACCCCCTGTGTGTTAGACCAACCCTTTCTGTCAGTATTTACAGTTTGTAAAAGTGTTTCAAGTCTTGTAAATTTGTTTTTACTCTGTACTCTTTTCAGGAAACTTGCTTTAGATTTTTTAAGTAAATCCTGTCCAGATGTTTGGTTTCAGTGTTCTCGTGCATATCATCTTTTTTATTTACTTTTTATTACGGCTTTAGCTCAATGAGCTTCATCATCCTTTGTCTACAACTCCAACCAGATTTCACCTCAGTATCCCAAATCTACATGCATCACCACAATGCTGGAAACCCGCAGATAGAGCACCAATGCTGTATCTTTCTCCTTAACAAAATGGAAAACTGTGTTTACATTGGCACAGTGGAATAAGGAGAATTCGGAACATAGAACCGACAATCTCAAACGCTGTTGTTCCTCTATCAAATACAAATCCTGCATTTGTAACCTGTACGTAGCAGCCATGTTGTGTGGTTGTATCTATTTTTTAACGATTGAAGCAGATCATCTTAAACTGAAGGTTTCATAGTGAAGAACAACTTTAATTTACCTTGTGTTGATGTCCAGATCGAGCTAGTGCAGGTAATGTTAGCTACTAGCAAGCACCAGGTAATTAACTTATATATATTACTATATAGTGTGAGGAATGTAGTTATTTATATGGAGGTTCATTTGACTTTCCAATTATCCATGAATTCATCCATAAAATAGGAATGGTTTGGCCTTTTTTTCAATGTTTCAAACCACAGGGTTGTAAATCGATGTCTACTAAACACATCCGGCCATTTTTCATCCATGCGGTCAAAGCATGGACAGGTCAATTTCACTGTACAGTGAAACTCATTCTCTATCTATGCGACAACAAAGAACTTGACGGGATAGTCACTTATCCTGACTCGCTACGGCACAGCCTATCAGTTCAGTGCACTTTTGGCTCTCTCCCATATCACTCCCAGCCTTACGCCCTCTCCGCAGGGAGTAAGGGAGCCTGACACTATCTCCCACATAAAACAGTTGTCAGCTCCCTCAACGTTAGACGCCATGCAGCCATTCTCAGCATTACAAGAGGTCAGAGTCCTTTGCTATCAGAGTGGAGTTTTATAAATAGCCTAGCAGGGCTGTTTGGGACAGTGGGTACAGGCTGCGCTGGGAATAGCGCCTTGGGTTGAAACCATTTTAATGAAGAAAGGAGATGCACTCCTATCCCTTTGGCCAGGGGGCCAACAATTGGGTGTAATTGAGGCTGCGAGATGAAAGCCCGCTCCTTCGGAGCTCCTTTTTGGTAATTGGTGTGTTTATGAGAGCCGACAGGCAGGATGTTTGGCTACTGCCTGGAGAACGCTTCCTTTGTAGCCAAATCTCAGAGCAGAGCATGATGATCTAAAAGCGCTGTGCTCTTGAAGAGCTTTACGGGTTCCAGAGGTGTCATTTTCAGAAACACACACTGGAACCGGGGTCTGGTGATATAACTGAGCAAGAGATCTGACTCAAGTTCTTGAGGTGTTTTTTCCTTTCATTGTATATGAGAAGTGCACAGGGCATAGAGCATGACCTCACGTCCGAACAGCAACCAGTGTCACACGAGTCACGTATGCACCCTGCCAGCTCACCAGACAGATGAGCAAAAGGTTATGTTTTTTTTTTTCCACTGCAAAGGGTTGTGTTGAATGTAAACACTTCCATCCCGGTTTCTACATTCCTCAGGATTCACTTTCATCTCATAGTGCTTCTTCCAGAGTTCAAGGAAAAGGCAAACGCAACCATATCTATCCACTTGAGAAAATCAGATGCAAGTATCTTTGCACCATGTACCTAAAGTTCAAGCTTTTCAACACCTAAACATGGAAAACACTTTCAGTACAATCTTACACTTTCAGTTATACTGTTGGGTCTATAAAACAATGTTCTATATACAACCAGAAAAAGTCCTGTGAAGTACAGTACTGTGAAAAAGTCAGAGACTAGCCTTAGCTATCTTCATACCCTTTGTATAATTTCCAGTCAAAATGGTCATTAGTGAAAATGAATGATTCTTCAGGATTTGTATCTGAGGGAACTTGATATAAGATAATCCCCTTGGATTGGTCAAAGGAAAATACATGAGAAAAACAAGAGTTTCCAAAAGTGGAGTTCAAAATGATTACAAAATGCAGAGGAAATATGATTCCTAATAGCTGTGCAAGACCTGGTAGACCACCAAAAATGTCACCTTCAGATAAACAGTAATTAAAGTTTTCATCTTTGGAAGAGAGGAGAAAATCAAGCTCCAATCTTACTTCAGATCGGAAAAATCCACAGGTGTTTCTGCCCATCCTTCCACTGTGAGAGGCCAACTAAACACTACGAGACTAAGAGGATGTGTAGTTGTTGAGGCCGTTGACAAGTAAAGATAGAAACCTTTACAAATATACAAAGAAGCTGCTGGGGTTCTCAGAACAGTGGACTGACCGTCCCAGAATCCAGATCGTAATATAACTGAAAGTGTTTAGGATTATCTGGATGGTAAGAAGGTATGAAAAAAAAACATCCCTGTAGAACAAACTGAAAGCTAGTCTGAAAGGAATGGAAAGGAAAGGATAGCTGTAAAGAAAATATAATGATATAGTGTATATACATCATACATCATACATATTTTCTGTAGGAGTAACCAAGAAAATATTCCAATGTTGCCCGCATTACATTATTCACTTATAGGCACTGTTAGAATGATATGATCAAACTCTTGAAACCTGTGGTTGGTGTAGCTCAGCAGATAACGCCACTACCTGCCAGGGACTGGGGTTCGAATCCTGGTCTGGGAGACTATGCTGTGCTACACCAATAAGAGTCCTTGGGCAAGACTCCTAACACTACATTGGCCTACCTGTAATATAAATACCCTTGTATGTCGCTCTGGATAAGAGCGTCAGCTAAATGCCGTAACATTAGATTGGGCATATTAAATAGTTGTTGAGGCTTCTGTGTCTGCTTTCTGCCTTTTCCTTAAGGCTGAAAATTTTGTAACTTGTACTTAATGGACGTTTCAACTGGAAATGCAACAGGTTCAACATAAGATATGACCCAAGCGTTTGTCTTAAACAGAATGCGATGCTGCACCTCTGTGTCTTATATATAGCCTACCGTATACTCATGTTTACATACTGTATTCTCATGTTTACATACTGTTCTCATATTATCTCTACCTCAGATGTTATTTGTATTGTGTACATACTGTGCACTACTCTTACAGTTCAAACATTCATTTGTAAATGCTGCTCTTATACATTCATATATATGTATATAGATATGCTTATATATGTATATATTTATTACTACGGCTCTTTATGTAAATAATACTGTACTTGCACTTCTGGTTAAATGCTAACTGCATTTCATTGGCTCTGTACCTGTACTCTGCACAATGACAAAGTTGAATCTAATCTAATCTAAATAATAATGCATGGGGCAATTTCTCTACTATTTAGCTGCTGTTGATTCACTAAATATGTTTTTGTTGTAAAAAAAAAGAGATTTTTGCATTTAAAAAATCAGAGATCAGAGAGAGAACTGTTACCACATAAATGCTTTTTCAAATCAATAAATACATGTTTTAAAAATTGCTTTAGTAAAATTTTGGTTTTGAGCACTGTAATGTACACACAGTACACACATATGAAAGGTTCCACCAAATTAAGCCCCACTGCTTCCGGATGAGGTGTGTCAAAGTGAACTTGAATCAACAAAGAAACCTTCAGATATTTTACTTTAGATGAGCCTTGTAGATGTGGAAGGTGATCAGGCAGTTTTATTTGGCCTCTGCCATGGCAACAGTGCTGGATTATTTATTAGCATTGTAGAGCTCTAAATTCTATTAGGAAGCAATGTTTCATCAGGCGTCTTTATTGTTGTAAGCTGTTCCTTCCCTAATTACGAGAGGCTTTTCATTTTCTGTAATTATGAAGAGGTTGCGCGTTTGAGCACTTTACGTAAGACTGGTTTCTGCAAGCTCTGATTCACTAATAATATATGGTTTAGCCTCATTTAGTCTTTAACAGGCTTAAATGAAGATGCCAAAAGGTTTTCTGAAATAAAAGAGTTTGATGTAGTATGTAAACATTATTCTAGTTGTCAAAAGGACCTCTGCCCAAACCATACATTTAACATATGGAAACTAAACTGATAATACAGCCATTTAAATGTAATTCTTTAGTTTCATTTTAATGTAATTTCATGAAATCCAACACATTTACATATATCTGCCTATTCAGCCTATAACAGTTAAACCACCCATTCACATGCTTGAATTACACTGTTTTTGTGAACAAGGGAAGCCTATCAGAACAGAGCTTCTTTACATATATCTGTGTAAAAGGCATGTATGGTACATAACCCATACATAAATGTGGGCCTGCTACAAGAGCCCCCTTCTCTTAAAGGGACTTTCAATGTTATTGTTCACCAGTCTTCTTGCTAGGGGTATGACACATCTGCACTCAAATACAGACATGCCTCCAATTTACAACTTGGCCAAGAGATAAGAACTGGCTACTGACAGTAGTGGAGATAGTAATGCTTGTTTAAGAACCAATCTAAATATAAAACTGCTGGTCACAGATTGTTGGTCACATTTCTAAATAATAAAGGGATGCAAAGAAACCTTTATTTTTAAGAGTGTGCAGCAGTTGCAAAGGCCAGCCTGACCAATAAGCCATACTACTGTTGTGAACTAGCAGGCTCAAAACTAGCACCATGCTAATAAGGCAAATATGTAAACTGGTCAGAACGGTCATTCCAAGATAAGAGAATGTTTTCTTTTAATGGACTTTAGTGAAAGGAGAAAAACACACTGCATGGTCTGGCATGCCAGCTCTATTCGCTCCCTGAGATACACAGACTATGCCATGTTTCTTTGCAGTAGAGCGGTGGTGGAGACAGGAGCAGCAGCTTTGAGTGTTGTTTGAGTGTTGGCACTCAGCGCTTCATAAAGGCCAACACTGCTCTTGCAGAAGGTCACCATCATCCTGTTAGCATGTCTAAACACGTGAATGTTTCAGGATGTTAGCTATCATGCTGATCACTGTCTTTCACATGTACGGGATATCCTTGAGCTGTATGTCAGGACTTTAAAGGGAAATTCCACCATTATGTTTCTGCCTAATTCAATCACCGAGATGCTGAAACAAAGCAATTCAGAGTTGATTGATGTGAAACATGCTGATATTTTTACAGTGGTGGTTTTACAGTGGTGGTGTCAGGAACTACATGTTGTGTTGTGTCCAGTGCACATGCAGCCATTTTATTAGCAAAACTACCTTTGAATCTACACCTGTTTTTTAGGTAATATTAGGGATGCCTGCTCTGCCATGAATGGATAAAAAGTACATTTCAGCCCAGAGCCTTGTGAGGCAATGGTTTTATAACCATGATAAGGTGTAAGCTCTATGTAAGCTATTTTTAGAGGCATAAATATGTCTGGTTACTATCACCACCACTGTGAACAAGAGTTTCTCTAAAATGAAGCATTTCACACCAAACTTCTTAAATGTCTTTTTTATATCTTAAACACTGAATTATGTAAATGCTTCTAAATACATATATGCCAATACTTTTATAGGCAGCCATGCAATTAAAGGTTCTAAATGGGAATCAAAAGAATATCATCAAGAGAATCATCATTAAAAGAATAGTGGCACCCAGAAGAAATGTGGGATTGCGATGCTATTGGGAAGAAAGATAAAGGTTACCAGAAACAATGCATGATGATACATTTAGACTGATATGGGTAATATTTATTGAGCTACACATACAGAAGTAGTATCTCTCAGTATGGCGTCCTGTGATAATCCATCACATGCAGCTTGAATATTCTCACACAGTTCCTACAGATGTTGATGCAGTGGTGGAGGTGGAGTGACACCAGGCCTTCTGGATGCTTGAAAACAAATCTTTAATCTTGGTGCTGGCCACGGTGCCTCTACACACTGATTTGTTGTTTGTCTCCACCAGGACTAAAGTGGGACTCGTCACTAAGGATGACCCGCTGTCTTTCTGAGTCACTCCATAACAGTGTGGCACAACACCAGTGCAAGCGACATTGATGCGGTGTTAAGGGCAGTCATTGTGACAGACAGCATGCCTGTAGCACTGCATCATACAGCTTTCTGTTAATAGTGCTGGCTAACAGGATGACTCACAGATTGCATCACTGCTCGCTGAATGAATGCAGTTGTGGCTGTTGTGTCAGTCAGAATCAGCAATAAAGGCCTGTCGTTGGCTACATCACATGTGTGGCCGAGTGTGAAACTTGAATCATTGGCATGTCTCACGATGTCAAGCCCACCCACTAATTTTCATTCCTGTCAGTTGACTCCATCTAGGTATATGAGAGCTCGATTTGTTGGAATAAAGGACTGTTTGGAGGGTCTTTTTAAGATATTGATTAGACAGTTTAACCAGATTAGATGAATCGATCCACACTTTGTTGTACGCTCCTGGCTATATTTATCCACTGCAGTGCAGGAAACACTGTCTCTCAACAGTTACGTAAGTTAATGTGATGGGACTTTGAAATAATTTATTTGGAGTCGAAGCCAAACTCACTTGCATGACAAAGAAAGTGAGACAAACTGAGTCTCGGGACCAGCCTGGAAATCCCCTACAGTTGTGACAGCTCGTCGCATTCACAACGTCTTCTGCATACAGAAAACAGAGTTCATCCATTTTCTCTGGTTCGCTGTGTTTGGCTGCAAAGCTTGTTTGAAGTAATAGGTGTTATAGGGAAGGAATGAACCACACTGAGGTTTGTGGTTATATAAAAAACAAACCATAGAACTTGGATATGATCCGCCCAGTCAACTTACATGAATAGCATTTCTCCAGGTCATTGCTTGCCAAAAAATTAAACAGCCATAAAAAGCTCTCTGTTTTTTCTTATGCAAAAAAAAAAACAACAAAAAAAAGAGATAGAGGAGCTCACCTAAGTACTAAGTTCATCACCTGCAATTTTAGAATCCTCTGTAAATGGGGAAAAATGCCCCTAAGATAATATTGGCCTTGTCATTTTTTTCCAGACTGATTTAATTATTTCCCTTGGCATGGTGTTTTCATCATTTGTACCGCCGAGCAGGGCTTTCTAAGTGGCATGGGAAAATGCATAAAAACACATTAGTCACGCAATACAGTTCTTTAACAGGGCTCGCAGTCAAACAGACCGTCGATACGGCTGCACCGCTTGACTAGCCATACTGTGTAGTCTTTGCAACAACACCTTGTGTCAGCTGTCTTTGACTATACCAGCTATACCATTTATTGAGTGAGCATCAGCATATTGACACAACATTACCCAAGAACCAGAGCTCAACTGTCACTGTACAACTCACTTTTACAGTAACAACAAACTTTCAAACTTCAAACAAAAATAACTTATAAAATAAATTATTTAAAAATTAAATAGAATTTATAAAGAGCTATATAGACACCGTTTTTACTAATTATACAGTTAATTTAAAATTAGCTACATGATAAGAGGCATAATTACATAATAATATAATTGAATCTCTAACTTGCTATTCATATATATATATATATATATATATATATATATATATATATATATATATATATATATATATATATATATTTATCATATTATATAGACCATATAATCCATTTTAAACCAATAAAAAATTCGAAATCTTCCGTATCAACTTCTGTATCAAAGTTGGACCATATTAACATAATCTTTTACAGATCAGCGTACATGGCTTATTTAAAACAATGAAATCCCACATACTTATCAGCTACATGACATGACAAAGGGGTTGTTCAGTCTATTTTTCAGGCTATTTATTTATGCCACATTGATACACTGGAATAAACATGCACAGCTGCATGATCTCTTCTTTGTTTTTTTCTGTTTATTTTATTTATTTTGCTCGCAGCATGCTATAAGCATTGCTTGAGATTCAGGAAGAAAGCCTCTCTTATTAGTCGGCCTTCAGCACACAAGAGAACAAAGAGAAAACCAGCCTTTCCCACATCATTAAAACTATTTGAATCTGGAGGTGTTTAAAAACAATGCTTCAACAACCCCCACAGACATCTCCAAGATATGACATAGTCAGTATGGTGCAGTGATACAGCCTACCTCAAACTCATCTGACAAGACAATTTAAAACATTAGCTCAGGATTTACATTTATATATGCATAACAGCCAGACCCAAACAAAACATATAAATGTTTAATTTTTGGTTCTGTTTACAAAAGGCCAACAGTTTTAACTCCAGCTAAGTTTATTCATATATTAGTTTCCTTCTGATTGAGAGTTATACCTAAAAAACTAGGCCACCTGGTTGTTTTCAGCTGTTACTTTACTTTAAAAGCTTTAACACTAACAAGTTACTTGCTTTTGTAAAAAAACTAAAAAATAATTATGGCATTAATTACAATCATTTTTCTGCTACTAGCATCATACATATTATCTTGTTTGTTAAGTGGGCTTTTGACAGAGTTTGATAAAAGAACACCACTAAAACTGTTGCATTGTTAATGTATGGTCTTTAAAGCAGCATTATTCGAGAATTGATATTTTTGACCTTAGGGCCCCCTTACAGTTGCATAGTGCGATTTTACACAACTGCCGTAAATGCTGTGCATTGAGCGCCCTAAAGGACCATCATACACGTGCATTTTGTGATGAGCTGATGTCATGTGTGTCATTCAGACATATGGACTCATGATTTTGGTTGTTTCTATATTTAACTAACTGAGTGATGAGTGTTATCTGTAGAGAGTCGGATTCTGTCAGGTTGACGGAACATCAACAGAACACTGGCAAAGACAACATCAGAAGTCAAAGAATTGTGTCATTTTACAAGGTGGAGTAATATTACAGGAGGTTCAAACGTTCAAGGCTTATTTGGTGTGTGTAACATCGGGAAAAACTCCATGAGACCGGAACGACACAGATAAGATTACAGGTTACATCACAGTCCTTAATGAAGAACATTGGCAATGATAAATACTCCTTGGTCTCTTCCCCAACAATGTCTTCTTCAGTCTCTTTGCAGCCTCTGCCATAATGTCCATGTTGAGAACATCAAGCTAGCGTCTTCTAATAGTTTGCTGAAGACCCATAGTTGTTGGTGGGTGACGTGGTGTCATAAGGCATTACGCCGTTCTGGCAAGAGGTGCCCGCTTCGCCAAAGTCACATAGCGCTACAGCAGGCGTTCCAGGCCCTGAGTGGCAATGACAGAGATGCCATTCTCCCTATGGTAAGTCAGTGTACCATCAAAATAATTTTGAAGCTGCTTTTTAAATGTACAATTGTTATATAATGTGGCTTTAGACGGTCACTCTAACCAACATCTGTTGTAAACAGGCTAGCCCCTAGTCTAAATTGGTGCAGTAATCTCAGAATTGAGATTTTCCTATTACAACACTTGGAAAATGCTTTGGTGAAGATATGTGAGGACAAGCTGTTCAAATTGGGATTTTTTTCTGCTAGCTGGTTAATGCAGAGGAACACACAACCTTACTAGGAAGAATTATATAACCAGTTTCACTGCCATGTTGTAGGAATCTCAATGCATATATGAAATCCCAAAGGATAAATAAAAGTTAGCATTATATTTGCTGGGTATTATGTTGAGAGAACATTGATTTATGAATAAAATTAGGTATTACTGTAAGGTCTAAATTCCTCTTTTCAATTCCCAGTACCCTCAGGTAGCTGCTGATTTAGGCTGCTTGCTTCTCCGAAGTCCCTCTCATGACTCAGTGTTTCTTGGTTATGTTACGTGTGGACTAGAGCCATCTCATCTCCTGGCTGCAACCTGGTGGCTGCGCACATGTTGCCGAACACTGGAAAAGGAAACCACCCCCTTTAACTCCGCTCAATTAAGGGTGCGATTAGGGCAGCAGAGCGTAATACGAGGGAGGTCGAGGAGAGGGGGTGGTTCTCTGGAAGAGCTGGCAGATTATCAGGCTCTAAAACAATATCAGCCCAGCTTCCGGCACCAAAATGCGAAGCTTTAGTGTCGAAAGGGAATTGGCCGGTCTGGTCTCTGATCAGCATTAAAGTGGCTTTTCTGCTCGCACTGCTGGGCCAGGCTTCGCCAGAAGATGCTATCAGTTAAAACACTCCTTCCTCTTAGTGAATGTGAGTAGAATACCAGCAGGCATGGCCTTAATTACGGCTGCAGCGGAGAGCAAGCGCGGCCCAAAATCTGTGATGAAATTATAAGCCCAAAAGCAGTTTAAATTTAATATACTGCGCTAAAGTAGGACTACGCAAAACTATTTTACAGCATATTGCACCTGAAACTAATTTTGTTTGATACTTGGTTTCGTCCTTGTGAGGGATATTAGGAGAAATAAATGAACACTGGAGCTGTTTATTACTAAATGTAACCCTCCTGGAATTCCTCATGTTTTCAAAGGAAATATTATCACAGAGGTACTTGCTTCATAAAAGCTTGAACTTATTGGCCAATTACTGATAGTTCACCATCAAGGGCTGAGAATGCTTGCTTTGGGTTTTTCTTGGTATCTGAAGACAGAATGTAGTTTGATCAGGCAGTTTTTCCATAGCTTTTGATTTTTTTCCAGATTATATGAACTTGGATCCCTTAGATCAAAAACTCTGTTAATCTGTGGCCTCTTTCTGTCATCTAACATGGGGTGCATTTCTGTGGTTTGTGTGGTTTTATGCACCAAAAAGAACCACCATTATTTTTTATGGCCATCTTCCTTCAACTCTACATTCCTCAACATTTAATCGACTGCTTTGTTGGTGTTCCTTTAAGACTGGTGTATGTACATTAGCAGTATTCTAATAGACTGCCATAAATTGTCCATTCCAGGCTTAAACACTTCTTATAACTTCTATACCATTGGGCGGGGCTAACCTGCTGTAACCTGAATAGATCTGGTTTGGTTCTATGTGTGGTCTGTACAGACAGGTACATTGTGAACATGTTTAAGTGGTAGACCAAATTTATTATTTAATTCCTTCATGATGTTGGTGTTGGTATAGGCTTAAAGGAGCAGTGTATTGGTTTAAAGGAGCAGCGTGTGACCTCGAGTTGTGAGGCTACATATTATAACCTTCTTACTCCCTACCCACCCACTCCTTCCCAACAACCCACAGAGGCCATCAGCTTCCAGTCGTTGTCTCAAAGCCTCTACCAATTATAATTAACTTCTTTGTGTTCTTGCTGCTTTGATGGTGAAGATTTACCCTTATATTTGTATACCCTTAATATGTGTTAAATAACCATTTGACAAAATTTGGTTTCTTAAACTTCTAAAATTAGTACATATTTAGTACTTAACTTTTTACTGCTGGTAGTCTTTTTTAATAAGGACTTTTAGCAGCTTGTTGTTTGAATTTTGCTGTACCTCCTAAAATGGGTTGCTGCGATTACATCCTGAGGTGTTACAACTGCACCATTTAAGGTAGATTGGAAAAAATCAAACAGAAAGCTGAAAAACTAAAAAGAATAAAAAGTTGACTTTAGCTTCGTAGTTGCTGGAAGTGTAGAGATTTTAGCTATCAAAATATTCTACCTGGAGAGTTATTCACTGAGCTGCCGATACATGTTCATTATGGTAGGACATATCAGGGATTGTTCTATTTCCTTAGTCTTCCACCCAGTGCTAAAGTGCCACCAGTTTGAAACTGCCACCTGTGTAAAACCTATGAGACATTAGACTCTCTACAGCCAGTGTATGGTTTGTCTGTTGTAGGCTATTATAAAACATTGTGGCTCTATATGGCAGTCTCTAATGAAAGATGACTCACTGCTATGTATAAATGGCTCATTCTAACCTAATAAAAACACAATCATTTGTAGTTACAATAAATTATACTTTAATGAAACCCTAGTTTCCTATTTCTACTAATAGTTCCCCCAAAATCTTACACACTGCACCTTTAATTCTATAGTTCCTTGCTTATTGACATGTGATTGGAATGGTAACTTTGTCTTTCGGTAATTCTCCCTCCCTGTGGATCCTTGTGGCTTTGCTTGCATGAAATCCATTAACCCCCATTAATTAATGTCATCACCGTGTAGGAATCGCTTAGGGATTGCGAATGGAGGGAGTTAAGGGCTACAGCATGGGCCACCCTATCATAAAGCAATTAGTTTTGATGCTGAGACAGTTTTGTCATGGAACGTCGAGAAGGTTTTGGCCCATAAAGGCCTCATTAGTACGATTATTGCTCAAGCTGAACGCCTGTCTCGTGTCTAGTCCGACTTTCATAAATAAGAGGCATTTCAAAAGAAGTGGCCCTCAGTTTCTTTTTCACTGTGTTAACTGGACAGCCAACATAAATGTGGGTTTTAGAGTTTAGGGATTTTTTTTTTCCTTGATTCAATTTAGATATAAAGAAAGATGTAGAGTAAAACGTTTCGTGTTTTGCAAGACCATTTAGGGCTCTCTTACAACACAGAGGGTTGCTGTTCGGAGCGCTCTTCTGCCTCTCTGCCTCTCTACACTGCTGATATGTGTGGCTACTTAGAAAACTGTCACGCCTGACAGCAGCCTTTCAGAAATAGCAATGCACAGGTCTACAGTTTAAATAAGGTCTCTATTTGTTTATGAAATGCTTCAGTTATTCTAGTGGTTAATATAACAGTGGTAGGTCAAGAATACGTTATTAATAAGCATGCCCAAATACTGTTTGTCATCATTTGGGCTCTAAAATGAAGATTTCCAAAGACTAAAAGCAATCTTAACAGAGGTTTTTGACCAGTGTTTACTAACCTCAGTTCTGGAGACCTACCTTCTTAAAAGCCTTGTTGATCTATCAACCTAAGAGTGAATTCCCTTAAGATACATTATCAAGCAGACTCATTCTTTCGACCACTATTTAGGTTTGTTTAACTAGTGTTACAATCAAACCAAACTTGTTAGGAATGAAGGTCACTAGTTATAGGGCTTTACTACTTTTCCTGGAGTACTACTGTCCTGCACTTTTACCTGCTCCCAACATCTGCTCCCAGCATCTGGTGCAACAACTCAGCTAATTAACAAGCACTTCCTGAGGTGAACTGGGGCTGTTTGAACAGGGAACACTGCAGCATGATTAGGCAGAGTACAGGAACCTCTGACTTAAATAAGGTTAATAGCCTAAGTAGGCTTTAATGTGTCACGTAAAGCCACACAGTCAAATCTCAGGTGTTAAATACACATTCAGCTTACACAGTGCTCCACGACCAGCTGGACTTCACTGTATGTGTTAATGCAACAATACTAGTGCTAATCTTAACACAGTAGGTGCTAATTCAGTACTGTGAATCTTGCTGTAGCAGATTTAGTCAGTGTCTAGAAAGCTAAATCCATAATACTGGGCAAAAGATATTTCTTCTTCTTCTTCTTCTTCTTCTTCTTATTATTATTATTATTATTATTATTATTATTATTAGTAGTAGTAGTAGTAGTAGTAGGTGTAGTAGTAATTTGTGAGGGGAGTTTGTCAGGGGAGTTTCTGACTTGAGTAAGGAAGGTGAAAATCAAAGACACCATACATGTTTCTGTCCTTCCTTCACAGTGAGAGGACAACCCAACACTATAGGCTTCAAAGGATGTGTAGCTGTCATGAAGTTGTTACTGAGATCCCAGAACAATAAACCCTCTACCCAATGTCCAGACATCAGCATCCCTGAATGAATCTGGAATTACTTGGATTATGAGAAGCAGAAAATGCAAGCAACTTCGAAGTTTTCGGGGAGTGGGGAAAAAACATCCCTGCAGATTTCTATGGGAAACTGAAAGTGGGTCATCCCTAATGAACGGAAGACAACTCAGTGACCAGTTTGACTGGACATTAATTCAGTGAAACGTGGTCTCTGACTTTTGCACAGCACTGCACACATAGGAAGCTGAGGCAACAGACAGTCTAATCCACGTCTCTTCAGAACACTGGTACAATGTATGAATGTGTGCGATGCCTGTGACTGTAACATTCTTTCTCTATGGAAAGCCACAAACTGTTACCCCCTCAAGCACACCCCCCAATTACACGGACATACATCTCAGCCATCAGCCCTGCACGCACAGAATCTCACACCAGTGCTTTTAGGCACAGTTCTGCTCAGATTCAAATATGATCTTCTGTATGAAAACCTCATCACCCAGTAACTCCTTACAGCTTAAATGCATATACAGGAAACATATCTACACAGATGGAAGAAAAGACCACAGTGGATAATGCCATGCATACCCATGCCATAACATGGCATTGCACAGTGATAGAAAATTAAGGCAATCCTCCTCTACTAATGAAGTCAATCAGCCAAGACATATATAGCCAAACCCTATCTATATATATATATGATGATGCTAATTGGTGGGGTATTACATCTCTTAGCCAGCCAACACAAATCTAAAGATACAAAGTTTGGACACCAAACCTGCTTGGTTCCAAACTACTAAATCTGAGGTGAAAGCAAAATTGGGCAAATCTGATTTTTGGCAGGCATGCATGTGGATGTCTCACTTTAGTCTTTGCCAAATGCTCACCCTAACTCACTGATTCTAAAAACAGTCCTCAGTGTCCAGACGGTCCCCATTTTTCCTCTGTCCCTGTGTGCTGCGAGCTGAGTTGAAACAAAAATGTGGACTGTCTTGGGGCCCCGAGGACTGGTTTGAGAACCACTGCCCTAACTGATAACCCGGCCCAAAGGAATAGCTCACACATACCCAAGGGCAGCACAAAGAAGAACGGCAGCCAGCACACCACGAACATCCCAACCACGATGGCCAAGGTTTTGGCCGCCTTCTTCTCTCTGGAGAACTTCATGAGGCGCACGGAGAGCGAGCTGCGAAAGGGCTGGCCCCTGCCCCGACTGCGACTGGGCTCCAGAGCTTCCTCAGGCAGGCTCCTGCAGTGGATGCGCAGCACCACGTCCGTAGATGTGCCCCTCTCTCGCTTGACCCCGGCCTCTAGGCTCCGGCTGGTTCGCCGGGCCACCACGTACACCCGGAAGTACATGACCAGGATGACAGAGAGTGGCAGGTAAAAGGAGAAGAGTGAAGAGAAGAGGGCATAGCCTGGTTCCTCTGTAATGCTGCAGACACTTTCATCAGCTGGCGGTGGCTCTTTCCAGCCCAGGAGTGGCCCAATGGAGATGATGGCAGATGCCACCCAGATGACCACCAGGATGACACCTGCTTTCCTCTCTGTCATGATGGTGGGGTAGCGCAGACAGTATTTGACCCCCACGTACCTGTCCACAGAGATGATGCACAGGCTGAGGATGGATGCCGTGCAACACAGCACGTCCACCGCCGCCCAGATGTTGCAGAACACCCGGCCAAACACCCAGCAGCCCAGCACCTCCAGCGAGGCGCTGAAGGGCAGCACGACAACGGCCAGCAGAAGGTCAGCGATGGCTAGGTTCACAATGAAGAAGTTGGTGACCGTCCGCAAGTGCCTGTTGCAAAGCACTGACAAAATGACCAAGATGTTACCTACAATGGCCACTGTGATAAAGATGGCCAAGAAGACTCCCACAGCCACCACCTGGGGCTCTAGGAGGACAGCAGTGCACGTCACGTTGGCTCTGCTGGTGGTTCCATTCTTGAGAATAGGCTCCGCATCCAAAGTCTCATTGAGGGCATCAACTTCAGTGGAGGACAGCGCATCTTTACTGTCGTTCACCAACTTAAACAAGGTCATTTTCTTTAGCACTCCATCAAAGCAAAGAAAAAGTTTCACTGCTCTAGCGCGGCGCAGTCGACGGGCAGCGCCATCGTGTCCAAGCCCGTCTCGTCTCCCCGTCCCAAGCTGAGTTCCTCAGCAAACCTCCACTTGGCTCGCATTGGCTCTGATTACTCATCCAATCCGCATCCGTTCTGAACCCTCACATCTTTGGGCCAAACTTTTCTCTTTGCACCTCCAAAATCCTCCAGCCGTTCAGGGCTCTTTGAGGTAGCGGATGATGCTGGAATGGACTGCAGCGCTGCAGCGCCAGCGCACTGTCACGTTTCTACAAGTGGCATCTTCAACGGAGCGCTCCAAACTGGATTAAGCGCGGACCCTGTTTGTTTCCCACCTGTTTTCCGGTAAGCACCGGCCCTAAGGCTGGGATAGGCTACCAATGTCCGGCCTCACGCTCTATGCTTGAGTGCGATTGGATATACGTTGACGCTGTCAACTGCTGACTTGGAAGTACCAGCCAATCCTAGCGCAGTAGGCGGGGCCTGACGGAAAACGGGTGTGGTTTTACAAAACTCCTATTCGGCTGCTGCAGTCCCCGGCCAGACCAGCAGAGGGCGTTCCGAGCTGTGTGACTGTATGACAAATGGTCATTTTAATACAGAAGTATTTGCTGTACTGGAAAAAAAAACCTATTTGGTTTTTTTTTTAAGCCATTTAACATATGTGGCTAATCTTAAAACGTCCCAGCCAAAATGAACATACACAAATCACGAGCTCTGTTTGCGTTTCGTGATGCTAATTGATCCATTTTTGTATTTATTACTATAGTTAAATAATATTAGATTGCGACCCCTGACTCATTTCCATTATGGACACAAATCAAATGGTTTCACATGGCTTGATATGCTAGAGCCTGTAACATAGGACTAAACTTCAAAAGGGATTCAAGAAATGCGGGGTTAAAAAAGGGAAAAAATATTCATGGGTTGAATAATAGAGACTGAATTAGAGCTGTTTCCACTGACGCAGTGCAGCTGCCGCCCTTGGGCCCAGTGCGCATAGTTACACAGCGAAAGGGACGGGTCTTTACAAGCCACCAGGGGCCCCTAGATGAGGGGTTAAGATCTGTGGACAGGACAGCGATGGGAAAATAACACTGACCGGTGTCAAAAGGAAGGCACGATACTATTGGGAAGACATGCATATATGACACTGTTACTGAAAACAAAACAGACATGCATGCTTGTTTGTTGCTTGCAGATCACAGTTGCTGTTAGCTGTGAATGGTGAAAACTGAACGTTGCTACTACTAACTGTATTAAATGTTATATTTTAAATATATTTATTTAGACTTGAACTTACTATAAGCTCAGACTAGCTTTGCACAGTGTTGGCAAAAGCCTCACCGAACCTAATGAGTAGTGCACAGCTTATCCTAATGGGCCTACGTCAAAGATAATTACATTTTCCTCTTTATTATAACTAGCTGTAGAAATACAGAAACACTGTTAAAGGAACAATATGTGAAATTCATACTCCACACAGTCACTCCTCCACCTTTTCACTCTTCCCCCCTGTTTTTTGCCATCTGAACAATTGTTGAGAGCTCAGCATCCAACTTCCATCCACTGGTGGAAACAACCCAAACGCTATCTCCTGTTTGTCACTGGTTTTCTTTCTTTTCTTTTATCTCTTGCCAGGGGCAGCATTTCTCTTTCTTCATCCACTCAGCAGTTTAGTTCCAGCCATTCACATTGAAGCTACAGAAAGTGTTTCAGCCTGGGCTGCTTTTTGGCTCAATGCTGGGCAGCCAATCAGAAAAGAGTTATAGGTACATACACCAGCCTTAAAGGCACAGCAACATGTTTAATTGCAAGAGATAAAAAAGAAACTGGAAAATAGCCATATCCAAAACTTTCATGGAACATACTGTAAAACCCAAAAACGTCATAAGGACACCTCAAAAAAGATATGAATATTAATGTAAATATTACAGTATAGGCCTGTTAAAGGAGCAATAAATAAGATTTTTACTCTTAAACATAAAAAATATAATTTGAACAGAATGTGAAGAAATAACAATTCTCACTGTATGTCAAAGAAATTTGATGCTGAACTCAACAACTATTCTTCTAGACCTGTAAGGAGAGGTGAGAGAGAGGAGGAGGGACTGTGCTTTCCTGGTGATTAGCTTCCCTTCTATTGTTTGAAACATAAATTCATTGCATCATTTTACAAACTGCTCCTACAAATGATATACTGTACATTTTGCAACCATGTAAAGGGTCACACTATTAGGTCAAAGTATGCATAGTATTTTGCTATATAATCAAGCTAACATTTGGATTTTGGCAAAGCTATTTCCAACCTGCCAGAGTCCAGCTCAGTCGTGTAGCGTTTTATGTAGGGACTCTAAATATAGTATAGCGCATTTCCTCATTAGGTTAAATGAGATTTTTGGCAGCATTCTGTCAGACCTGACCATGAAATGATACAACTGCATAAAATAGCGTCATATGCAGTTCGTCTGTATGACTGGAATTATGTGAAAAATGCGCTGTGACCACTTTTGATCCCAGCCAGTGATTGCGCTGGAATTTTTCTGTTGTCAGTCGGTTTGGAAGTTCTCTCGAGACCAGAGAGTGAATGAGGAGAGTCTTACTTTTAAATGACTAGAAGTTTGATTCAAGTTGTCACTGTGGCCTTGAGCACGGCTCTTCAGCCCAAAGTTGCTCCTTTCACAGGAGTATCCCCGTAATTGGCATCCTCAAGACCACATTTGCAAGTCAGATGAAGATTGGCTGGACGTTCCTCAGAGAAGCCTTCCTGCTCAGTAATGCTGGGACGAGTTCCATCCCGTCTTATGCTCCTGGCTGATGGGGGCTTTGGAGGTTTACGCCACCGAGGAATGATTTTTTTATTATTATTTTAGGCCATTATGCAATCTCTTGGCCTAAAACAAGAGTTTCCCCATTTAACAGTGGACAAATGAGGAATGACTTGCTGATTTTCTGCAGGTGTTCATGTCTGAGTAAATGCAAAGTACCCAAATACTGTGTGCGCTTTTGAAGATGCTGTGGAATGCCTTCACTCCCAGTGCCAGAACATGTCAGAAAATGCTTGAGCTGGAGGATATCTTAAACACGGCTGGGCCATATCAGTGACAAGAAAATGAAATGGTGTCTGCCAGCAAGCGCCATCAATTGCCATTACATGTTATCTCAAAGGCTCAGTCTGCATGCTTGCCCAGACTGAGCTTCCATTAGTTTTGGTTTAATTTAGTTTATTATGTTTATTCGGTCAGAGACTATGCACAAAAACATTAATCTCAGCTTAAGATAGATGCTCTGTACCAGAGTTAGTTCATGTCTATCTGAATCCTCAGTCTTACATTGAAACAACACAAAACACAATAAACTTGCACACGCACCTTGTTTATGATCACACTTCCAACCCATCAACCCCCCAAACTGACCCCCCAATTATATTTACTATATATAATATCATGAAGGTGGAATACAAATTAGCATTGTGACCAGTTAAATCAATGCAAACTGGATGTATTGCATGCAGTGCATTACAATTCCCAATTTTGCTGATTAATTAAAAGCAATAAAGTACAGAACACCATATTTTCCTCTGTCATTATGAAAAAAAGATTAAAATCTTTCCATTTCCTGTGTAGCTTAAGCAGTCTGTTTTGAATGTACTGTTCATAAAACCTCACACAAATGATGAATATTGTATCATCAATGAAGAGAGAGACATGAGAGCCCATGATTCTGCTCTTTATTGAAACCAGCACAATGCACTCAAGGGGGAGTTCATCACTGACCACAGGCCTAGCACAACTCTCAGATAAACAAAATAACACAACGACTCACACACCTACTGTGATCTGTATGGTCAACTGCGAGAGTGGTATGTTTTTGCCCCCACACTGCTATGGCTTACATTCTTACAATGCTGTCGGTTCTGCATGTGAGAGCCAGGGCCTGATTCTGAAAGTCCAGCTCTCTGCATGTTGCGCGAGAGTTAGCCAAGCTCACCGATAGGCAGGGATAAGGACTGTGTTACGAGGTGAAGTCACTTTGTAACATAGACATGTGTTGGACTAGCTAAGCTAAAAAAAGTAGATTCTGTGGGAGAGAATTCGTCCCTCTGGTGTGTACTTTGGGATTTATGACTATGTCCCTCCTAATTCCCTTTTCACCCTCCAGGGATAAGCTTCTAGAGGCCAGTGGCCAGTCATTAGCAGATGGCTACTATGTACATATATCTGGCTTTTCAGCCTACCGAAGTTTTGTTCCCAATATCTATGTTGTAAGGAGCGAGTTAGTCACAACTGCCTTTTGAACGTGGTATAATTAGAACAGAATGCATTACCATGTAGTGGGCCCAAAAAGTATTTCACCACTGGTTCAAGTTCAAGTTCAAGTGGTTACAAGTGGTAACATTTTACACACAAAATCTTTACCTAAACAGTATCTGTTCCATACTTTTAGTACAACATCAAACTAACAGTAGCCTCTTTGCAATGGAGAAAACCTGCACAAGCATCCCAAACAGACCATGCTAAAGGTACTGTAAAGCAGCACAGAGGCGTAAAGGTCTGTGGTGAGGTCTTATGATGCTAAACTCTGATTAGAGGCCTAAAAGACAATGTCTGTCATAGGATTGTTTAAAATAAATGCCCCCTGGTTTGACATTTTAGCTACGTTATGAGCTTTATGCATTCTTATGTATGGCATGAATCTCAGAATATTTTTGGGGGGCACTCTATATCACTCTTAATAGCACAACAACAACAGATAGTTCAGTTCTAGTGGATGAAGAACGGTTTTGGGAAAACGCATTGTATATTTGAATCCTGACTTTTTTGGCACCCGCACAAACACCATAAATTTACCTTGTGAAGGAAACACGCAATACAAGAAAAATGTAGGATATGGCCCCTTTAAAGTTGACAGGCACACTTCAGGTAATTCAGTGTTATTTTTTTTGCCACAGACTGAAATGAAAGAAGACCTCAGGCCCATCTTTCCTTTTCCAAACAGCCAGATAAATGTCCGTTTGAAATTGTTTGAAATTATCCAAATCAGTGACTGCAGCTGCACTGGAAGCATATTCAATGTTATTTCCGCTGGAACGCTGTCACATCCACTGCCATTACTCTGCCCTATCTGAAGTGTTTATGGACTGCGGTGCTTTTGATGCGTCCAAATCTGCCACTACTCCCCCCACCTCGTCTTCTCCTGTTCAGCACTCTCCAGCAGCCTTCTTCACACTGCTCTGCTGTATACTCAGTGCCAGATCTTATAAGACTTGAAGAGGCTTGTAGAGCTTTGTTTGTTTTAGCTCCTGCCTCTTAGAAGTTATAACACTTCAGAGTTTCTATGACACAAAGCAAGAATATAAATCCTGCACTACACACTTTAATTGGCTGGTTTAGCTTAAAAATATGAACCTTTTTATTTGTTCAATGAATTATATTCAATGTGAGTTGGAGATTCTTCATTATATGCAGTTCCAAACCATGATAACTATAAAAGTTTAAAACAGCAGTCAAAAATGACTAATCTATTATGCTCATTTCTAATAGTATCTTGGCATTGAGCTAATGCTGACTGGTTGATTCCACAGCCAGCTTGCTTGGCTGTATCGACCTAGACACCTTAGAGATATATTCAATGAATATTTGATTTGCAATATATATATATATATATATAGTCTGTATACATTGTTTAATTGGAATGCCATGAAAAACTATGAAAGGATAAAATATTTTTTCTTCATTTCTGGTTTTATATTTATCTGAAACATTGTAAAAACTAGATAACAAGCTATTACAATTGTCATTTCAAACAAAGCTTTCACAAAAAAATCTAGTTTATAGTTATTCTAAATGCAAAAAGTTGCCAGTCCAATTTTACTTTTCCATTTCAACATGCAAAGAAATTAATCAAACTCAGGTCAAAAAGTTTGGTCAGTCAGATGATCTTAATAAATAATAAGTAGGGGTCCTATTTTTAACATGCAGTGGCTAAACAAGTTCCACTCTGATAGCAATCTAAATTCCCTCGGCCTGTTCTAAGCCATGAGTATCAAATTAAGGGGGACCCACAGAACAAAATATACCAGTTCTGACATAACACTGTTTTAATGCAAATAATTTTGAATTCAGATGCAAAATGTACCTCTAATTGTTTATAATCATGTGTAAAATGTGACATAATATCAGAAGGTAACCTTTTTTTACTTGGAAAAGATTCATCACTACTAGTTTCTCTCCTTTTTAAGGAAAATCTCCTTTAAAACGAGAAGGATAAAAACAAGCCAGACTCTTCCGTTCACTCTAAACAGTGTTTACCAGAACAAAACAGCTTTTTTTCTTCATTATGCGTTCAAGGTCTCTCCGTTGTGGTGATGACACATTGTGTGTTGCGCGGTGGAGGGGGCCTGAGCTTTATATATATTGGAAGTGTGAATTGGTGAGATGACTGTTCCACTTCCGATGCTGCATTCTGCTGTCCTTGAGCCCCCTGCTACCCCTGACCACCTCGCCAAAGAGGAAAAAAAAATCCCTGGTATTTCTTTTGATGGATTATAGTTCAGTTCCAGTTCCTCACGTCCAAAAGCTAGTGAGAATCCATGCATGTTTGGAAGTAGTATGCCAAGGCTTATTTGCTTTGGTATGTCTACAGGAGTTCACTTCATGACCTCTGCATGGCTTTCACTCCACTGTCTGGCATCTTTTGTTTACGTGCCTTTTTTCTGTTCAACGAGCAGCAACACGACAAATAGCACTCTAATAAATACCCCAGGCCTGTGGCTGATGCTTCAAGCATGCTAAATGCTACCTTGTTAGCTACAATAGCCTTGTAGCTCCAGGACAAACCCCTAACAAGGAAACAGGCACCAAAAATGATTGCCTACATTTGGTGTGAGGGTAAAAGGTGTGTAGATTAGATTTTTGTTAAATCAATCCTCTAAAGTATGCCTGGAGGCTAGCTCCCGCTTTTTGGCATCTCAGGATTGCACCTAGTGATCTCTGCATGGCGTTCGCTCCGCAAGCTGGCATCTTTTTGTTCCCTAGCAGGATTTCACCAAATAGCTCACTTCTTTGTTGTTATACCCTCAGTCTGTTCTAAGTGGGGAGCCAACAAAGTGTGTCCCATTTAGAAGCAGACAGACAGGCTAAAATAGCCTCTTTGGTACCGCACCAAATGTAACACTATTCAAGGACTCATAGTTTTGCCATTTGCAAGATGCTAACTGGATATTTCCATCCCTTGTTAGTTATATTAGCTCCATAGTAGTGTAAAATTAAAGAGGTAAGGTAGGTCTAATTCGGGCTACTGTGTTAACTTTGCAATGTAGGACTCTGGGTATGTCTATTTGATATCAGTTTCTGGGCCAAAAGGTGGAAAGTGCGTGATTATTCAAGAGCACATAAGCTTAGCTTTCACTACCTTACAGAGCTATGTTTGCCTTGTAGCTCAAGTGCAAAGCTAAATAAGCAAACATGTTTTGGCTGAATGACTACCTTTTAGATAAGAGGGAAGTGTGTAAATTAGATTTCTAGCTGAACCAATGTGTTACAATACGTCTGGAAGCTCTCCAGCTTTTGGTATGTCACCTTGTGACCTCTGCATAGCTAGTCTGGCATCTTTTGTTTACGTTTGTTTCCCTATTCAATAAGCAGCGCCTCGACAAATAGCATGCTGATAGTTATCTAAATACCCCAGGCCTGTTCTAAGCCAGGATCCATCAAAGTGTGTTCCATTTAGAAGGCAGACGGGCTGGCTAAAGAAGCGTCTCTGGTAGAGCACCAAATGTAACACTATTCAAGGACTCATAGGTTCGCCTTTCTGGCAATGACACTCCACTTCACCCCCATCTACTTTTGAACGACACAACACTTTCTGCGCCGCTGGTGACAGGACCATGTTCTCCTGCCCAGGATTGACGCAGTCACCACAAAATAAGCCCCGGGCGCAGGGGACTGTGCTGATAAGGGCCATCATCATCTCACATGCTAGGGTACATTGCCCGCTCACAGCTGCGGCCGGTCATTCGTATTCAGACCCGATCTGAGACCAGATTTTGTATTTCTCCCGGACAGACTGTAGTTGGGATGTGCTTTTATGAAGCTAGCCTTGGATCAGCACTAAAAAGAACCCCGATGTCCCCTGAGGTATTCTGAGTTTATATTTCACGCTTCATCCACATGAGGCATCCACATGTCACTCAGCCATACCATTTGTGGCTTTTTTGGTAACGGAGCATTTGCATGTCTAATTTAGCCGCCGACCCCTAAGCCTAGTTTAGATGTCACTACACCAGGTGCACTTGTGTCAGTTTATTCTGTAGATTTCATGGTGTGATAGTGTAAACACACACAAACAAACCCACACTTTTAGCACATCGTCACTGCTCTGGCACCAGGATTTCTTTTGCTGCTCCCGTCTTGGCTGCCACAGTCTGAATCCATTACCTCAGAGGATAATGCGGAAAATCCCTGCTGCCAATCAGCAAGCTGATAGAAAACCTGATCTGTCACAGAATGTTATTTTAAAACTATGGGCCTCATGTGCCACAGATCAGGTATCTCCAAGCGAGCTCCCCGAGCTTCTGGAGAGCTAGTTCGGACTAATCTGAAACACCTGGTTTCAGTAATGAAGATCTTGTGGAACATCTCTATACTATAGCATGCAGGGTTAAAACGTGGCTGGTCTCTGCGGGAGGTAGCCCTCCATAAGCTCCTCTGAACCTTTAAAGCTTTCATCCGAGTTAAAACCCTTTCTAATTTTAGCTACAAGCGCTATCATTTGCATGAAAATGTTATCTCGTTCAATTAATGAGCACCAAAACATGCATTAGCAATTTGGCGTTGGGTTATTTGATGTCTCCTGATCAGCCCTTGACCTGGTTTTGTCATCAGTACAAAGTTCTTATGGAGCATTATCCTCTGCCAACATATAGGCCTATAGACTGAGTTTGGGGACACCCAGAATTTCCAAAAGTCTTTAATAATCAAGCCTTTTACCTTCGTCAGCCTACTTAATGTATCATTCCACCATAATTCTGCATAATTATATGAAAATGAAAAAAGCATTAAATGCAGTGATGTGAAAATGCCCTTGAGATGTTATAGAGATGCTCAAGTCAGAATTGTTCACAGTAGAGCTGACAGGAATCAGACATTTTTTAGATAGTTTAATGATGCCTCTAAAAGTTACATCAAAGAAAAAAAACAGTGCTGGCTTAGCAAACCAACATGGGACCCCGAGGGGTCAGTTCTACACTCTAAATATAAACATTGCATTAAAAGGTTCAGTGATGCTTTTAGATGGTGAATGAAAAGGTAATTTTTGCACTGTAAATGTTGTGCCCTCTGGTTTGCATCACCACCTCGGGGAAAAAGAAGTCCAAATAGTTTAGTTTGATTACTGTGAACAATTTGCACGACAAACCACACTAAATGACTTTGCCTACATCGGAATAATGGAATTATGTACAGTAGAATTCTTTTTTTAATCAGTGTAATTCCCATTTATTAATTATTTTTATTGAGTGCTATATATATATATATATATATACATACACACACACACAAACCTATAACTTGATATGCTTGTTATTAGGCGGCCTGATGTGAAAAATACTACAGTAGAAAAATAAATAAAAAATAATAAAAATAATACAGTAGCATTGTGGTTTTTTCCATAAAACATATTTTTATTAGCTTATTTATATCTGTTCATGGTGGAGGGATAGAAGATGGAAGTATTAAGGCAAAATTATAAACTATATTAACACTTAGTGTAGATTTACTGGTGTTCACATTGGGCTGTATTTATGTTGTAGACATTGTGGCCCCTGGTTCCATTCACCA
Organism: Prochilodus magdalenae; assembly: GCA_024036415.1. Lineage (NCBI taxonomy): Eukaryota > Metazoa > Chordata > Actinopteri > Characiformes > Prochilodontidae > Prochilodus > Prochilodus magdalenae. The sequence goes on from JAMWET010000579.1 coordinate 666,550, forward strand.
CCCCTGTAAAGACATCCGAGTCTGTAGGTTTCTCTACAAACGAACCACTTCACATCATACCACTCTAATAACCTCTCTTCAGATCTTGACCCCTGAATTATGCAGATAGTAATTCAGATAAATCGGTGGATTTCCTCTTTAAGTCTACTGCAGTATTAGTGAAGCTGCTGATTAATCACAGAAACGGGTGTTGTGGAATGAGTTATTGTGCATAACCAAGACCTTAAAACAAAGACATTTGATCATTTAGTCCTAGAGGGAATCCACCGTGTAGCTGAAGTATTCAGAGAGGAACTAGAGCTGCTGCGCGCATTCTGACCGTTTGTTCTGGAACATTCTGCCTGCACGGTCAGAGCTACTCACACGCAGACCAAAACAAACACGGTAAGGGAAGATTTGTAAACTCCCGTCAACATTTACAAACATATATTGTAAAATAAACACTCGCCACCATAAAACCGTGTCTCACAAACGTAGCGTTTTACCTAGTGAGTTAGTTAGCTTAGCTAAATTCTGAATTCTGAGCTCCCTAACGGCTAACTAGCTAGCTAGCCGCGATAGCTAGTGCAGTAGCTATGCTAGCTGGCTAACGTTAGCTAATGTTTGAAAACAATTTCAGATTAATTTCGAGATTTCTTACTTTATTTTTCTGCGCTTGGGCTCGTATAGACATTAATGTATTTGGGTTGTGTAGTCTGAGGTAGTTACATTTAGGTTTAGTTTCATTGGAGCTCAGTGGAAGGAACAGGTTAACCAGAAAGGGGGAGTTGCCGTGGTTATATGTAAAATGGTAGGGAAACGCTACTGGCTCAGATTTCGTTAGGAGTCACAATGGGTGTGTCCCTATTTTGTTTGGGAGTGTGAAGTAGGCTATGTTGGTAGTATTACTACGAGTGTTAAAACTGAGGATACAGAAAAATCCACAGTGCCTCCACAAAACCCGTTCCTTTAAAAAATGTGTTAGTGATGAACATTACAGTCCCACAATCTAACAGGAAGCAGAAAGCAACGCGCTTTTCAAGTCTGGGAAAATTGTGGAAAAATGGTGGAGGCCAGTGTGATGGAAACCTGGGAAAATTACAAATTATGTTCTATTTAACAATGCATCCATTTACACGAATACCTCCACCGACGCAGTCTTTTGAGTCCAGTTTGGTATTATGTGCATTGTCACAGGAATTATTCATCATTTTCAGTTAGTTAGAAACGATGTAGTAGCCTGCTATACTCAATACTCTAGAGATTAGCATTAGTGTGTAGTACACATTTAAGCATCCAGTGTCTAAAACACACATTCCTTCATCTTGTCTCGTAAAAAAATACATTCTTCATCAAAAGAACAGTTGCACAAATAGTTGCACCCAGAAGGAGTCCACCGACAGGAATGAAACTTGGGTAGATTTGACACTGTGTGCCAATGACTCAAGTTTCACGCTCAGCTGTGCATGTGATGTAACCAAAGACGGACCTTATCACTGTACCTGACTGACCCAACAGCCGCGATTGCGACCATTCAGCGAACAGTCATACCTTCAATGAGTCATCCTGTTAGTGCCAGCACCATTGGCAGACAGCTGCACGATGCAGGACTACATACACACAGACCGTAACAACAACTGCCCTTAACACCATGTCTGTCATGGAGTGACTCAGAATAGCAGCGGGTCATCTTCAGTGACAAGTCCCACTTTTGTATTAGTGGAGACATGTGGTACCTTGGTCAGAGCCAACATGAATGGTTTGTTGTCACATGTCCTAGTGTCACTTTACCTCCACCCCTAAAACACATTGTGCAGGAACTGTGTGTGAATATTCAAGCTGGATGGGATGGATTATCACAGGGCACAATAAGGAACCTCTACAACCCCGTGCTGAGACATCTGGCGTGTCGCTTTAACAGACACGGCAGCCTGGCGCCATACTGAGAGAAACTACTTCTGTATGTGTAGCTCAATAAAATATCGGCCATATCAGTTGAAATTAATCATCATTTGTTGTTCCTGGTAACCTTTATCTTCCTTCCCAATAGCATTGCAGTCCAACACTTCCTTCTGGGTGTAACTATTTTTGATTATGAGTACACTGTTAAAAATACTGGCAATCAATTTTCATAATGAAATAGGGAATTCTAACACATCTTTGGACTTCCCCTTTAACCTCCTGAGACCCCTGCGTCCTCATATGAGGACATTACATTTCTGCTTCTCTGCATCATGGTACTTTTTAAAACGTTGGCCCTTTGACCTCACATGAGAACATTGGTTTTTGCCAAAACAATTTCCTGTACAAAGACAACGTTTAGTTTTTATACTTGTTAGGTCCTACTAATAACAAATTGCACACCAAGCAAGTCCGGGTCTCAGGAGGTTAAGAGTTTTACACGGAACCACACTTTTTAATTAGCGTCCAATTCAAAGACATCGCTACGTTTGTGACTCAAATGTGTCACTGATTTGCAAATAGCTGATTTGTAAACAGTGACAGTAAAATCAGTGGAACAGTGGAAATGTTCTCAGAAAAGTGCTAAAGAACAGGCTGGCCGTGTTTAATTACATGCAGTCATTGTAGGAACTACATAAATACATGAGCTACTTTCTGTCATTTTCCATTTCTATCATGTTCTGTGGAATCTGTGGCATTGAGTCACCTGTCTCTATTTAAGAAGACTAAAAGGCTCCTTACTATAGTCCTATTATGGGTAAAATGGTTCTCTAGCTGGGACCTTTTCAAACCCACAGTCCAATCTCTACCATCTTAACCCAAATGCATGGCTTTGGTCTATGGGGACCTGTGACCTGATTTCTCCCCCTGTACCTCCTCCACTGGTTTCAGTTAACCCCACATCTTTTTTTTATTTTGAACAATTTACAGACAATAAAATACCCAAATTTGATGTGATTCTAGTATTCTGTTAAAATATGTCTAAGTCAGCTGAAGCTATAAAATTAAGGGGGCAATATGTACATTTTTGTTTTAAACTGAAAAATATGCGCCCTGTCCTGTCTCGTAATACTACTTTGCACCTTAAAAGGTGATAGTGAGTCACTGTAACCTAAACACAGTCCAACATGAGAGAAGGAAGAAGTATGTATGTGTGCCTATATGTAAAATACTGTAGAACATTGAAATCTTATTTCCAGCCACTCTACTCCTCCACTCCAATGTAAAGTTAGTATAAGCTAATGTTTGCATTAGCAATCCCCTCTGTAGTTTCTTAAAATTAGACATTTCAATATGGCTTGCTTGCAATATTCCAGCATGTCACTATCGATACATCATGATACATATTTATATCACCAAAATCTTGTCGATACACAGCCTTATTTTGATAAAGAAATTGCAAAGCTTCTTCCAGACTGATAAGAACTGGATAAGGAAGGACTGTGCATTTTTGGTGATCATGCAACTACTGCAGATTTTTCAGGTGCATTTCATCTTCAGAATCTTTAATTCTCCCCCATCTCAAAGGTGTTCAGCTGGTTTCAGATCCAGTGATTTAAAAGGCCACTGAAGAACATTAAAACTTACTAGATGTTCATGAAACCAGTATGAGCCTTTGTGCATTGTCAATCTAGAAATAGCTAGAAGAGGGTAAATTGTGTCCGTGAATGGATGCACATGGTAAACAACAGTAGTCGCAGTAGTGGCACTGAAGTGGTGGGAGCTCTAAGTGTAACAAGAAAACAATCTACACACACAAGTACACCACCTCCATTAGCCTGAACTGTGGACACAAGGTATGTTGGAACCATGGATTTATGCTGTTGGGACCAAATTCTGACCCTACCATTCATGTGCCTCAGACAAGGCTACATTTTTCCAATCTATGTCAGCCTCTTTCATCAACAAGCAGTTTTCTTCAGCAGAACTGCTTCTCACTCTATGTGTTTTCTGTGTTGCACCCATCTGAGTCTGAACCTGTAGAGACTGCTTTATGTAAAAATCCTACAGGTATAAAATGTGTGTGTGTCTTATGTATAGAACAGTGAAATTTTTATATATATTTCTTGTATCTACTGAGGAATGAACAGCTTTAAAAAATGTTGCACATAAATAGATTAAAGCAGGTCTGTATATGAAAAAGAATCCTCTACAGCATAACTATTTATATTTATAATTTATAATAAATTTAATTTCCTGTATGCTTCACATGTGAAATGTAGAGACCAATTTATGAGGCAGATTTCGGAGCAACAAGTTATTATAAATAGATCATTATTGTGTGTTACTTATCACTGGATGCCTTGATGCCTTTTTGTTCATAAACAATATTACACCAATATTAAGTCAATCTCCTAATAGTTTATAACAGTTATACTACTTTATAATATTTCACTCTTTACTGTATAAGTTGTTATGAAATAAAACAACAACAACAAAAGTTTAATGTAACAGGGGATTCCAAGCTTGTAAGTGGCTGGGACAGTATGTATTAAATAGCGTATGTGTAAATGTTTGGGAAAACATCCATGCAGGGTTAAATGAAACAAACAGCTGGTTTTAGACCAGCTTAAGTGACTGTCTTTAAACACAGTGCTTTGTCCAAGTGGTCTGAGTTCTATGTTATGTCCTTAGAGCTGCAGCTGGGTCTCATGGGGCCGATGAGGAGCGGTGCCTGGGACATGGCGGTCCACGAGGTCACACTTTTCACAGATCTCCCCCAGCAGGCGGACATCCGCATCACACAGAGTGTAAGACCCCCCCTCTCTCACACACAAACACTCTCATTCACATTCAGATTCAGCCCCCAGCTCCAGACCCCGGCTCCAGGCCTCGACCCGGAGCCCTATTGAACAAAATGTCACACCTCAACAAACAAGACACTGCACGCAAGTCTGACATCACATAGACGGTACTAGTTGAAAGTTTAGACATGCCTACTTATTGAAGGGTTTTTCCATATTTTTAACATGTTACTATTTCTCACATACTAGAACTTAAGGGATTACATCAAAACAAGGAAATAATGCTTTTTAATAAAATGTTAAACTAATCACTAAGTCCATGTAACCTTAATTCTTGTTGCTCAGATAAACGCAAAAATATGTTTTGTGTGTGCAAACATCTGAGATTATATAACTGAAGATTGTTAAATAACCTGTTTTACTTTCAGCTGACATTTCATGAATGCTGTTTTTTTTCTAAAAAATTACATAAACCCAGTACATTGACCCAATGCATTTTTAAGGGTTAAAACAAGAATCGGCTCAAAAAGAAAAGCAGACAATGTATTACATGATTTTCACTTTCATTTATTTAATAAAAGTGGTATTTATACTAATGTTTACTCTCAGTTTATAACAGTGTATATCACTAAAAAAGATAATTCATTCTGTTTTGGAAATAAAATCTATCAATTATTTAATTCCAGTCTACTTTATATGCGGTCACTATATGTATGTAGTTTGTGTTAAAATCTGTATTTTAAGCTACTTTTACCATAAATATAGCTAGACTTTAACTAAACACTATACTATGAATATCGTCCATATCTGTTTAATTTTAGTCACCTTTATAAATATTACTTATAACTGCCACTTTAAAAACATATTTTAAATAAGCATATAAATGGCTATAACCCTCTGCCTAACCACTTTAAAAACATAAAATGTAATAATTTGTTATGCTCTAACCTCCCTGTATATAAATGTAACTAAAGTTTAATTGAACATAAATTAATATATTGTAATATTTTTCCATTTTAGATATTACATTGATGGGTGGGTTATAAGCATAACCTGTTACTATCTTGTCCTAGTGTACTTTATAAGCATCACCTGTAACATGAAGACAATGCAAAGCTCCCCCTCAACTTGGTTTTGTCCTCTAGGCCCAAAATGCAGACAGATTTTTCAGCCTGTAGCTCTCCTCATTCAAAAGCATCTCCACCTTTATGATGATTTATCTGTCTGGGTGCTTTTAAAAAGCTCTATAAAAGACAGAAGGCTCTCACCAGTGAGACAGGACCGTTTTTTGGCTTTACAGATGTGCAAATGACTGAAAATATCATGCACACCTCCAGTCTTCCCATTAATGTTAATGCAGACACAGGAAAGAACAGGCTGGTCCATGTGGCACTTAATTGCATGGCATTGCGTATAATCATTCGGTGTGATTTGCATGCAGGTCACTGCATTTGCTGATACAGTTTTTTAGATGTTATGCATGTTGGTATTGTTATAGACATTGACCATGCATATCTACAGTTGGTGTTTTCTGTACACAGCCAAAACAAGCATGGAATTAGCATTCATGCATCAGATTACAAAGATTTATTCTTAGATAAACACACTTTCCAAATAAATGCCTCTGGGCATTGCGGGCCCCAGATCAGGTAACCCTAGGTAAGATAACTATATCTACATTTTGAATGGGATCTTAGATTTTTAGTTTATGGTTTATGAGTTTAAGTACATTTTGCATATGCATATTTGCATCGTAGCAGTTTATAACGTTGTACATGGAAGGAGCCAAAAGCTGGTCTGCAGAGGAGAGTATATGCTTTAAAAGCAAAGCAAAGGATATGCTTTAAACTTAAAAGACTTAAAAATAGTTATAAGGATGGATGGTGACTGTGCGTTTACACAAACAAAATTTAAAACATATGTCAGTTTCTCAGATCGACTTGGGGCTGGCATCCAGTTTATTCATTTCAGAATGTTGCAGGTCATGATGTCTTTCTCTTCTTTGATAAGTTCATCTGAAGTACATTTTCTTGGACATGTTTAAGTAATAAAAATGCAAACACGCCAGCCTCACATCACGTACTGCTGCATCTCATTCAGTCTGGCCCTACGTAATGCTCATCGTCATGGTAATGTCTACACTAAGTGGTACTCTATTCATGCGGCACATTTTGTTTCTGATTACCTGTCGTGCGCATGTAAACAGAGATATTCATCAGATTGTTCAGTAGGATGCTTGCATATAAACACCTCAGTTTTAATCAAATGAATTCAGAAGGATAAGAGAAAATCTTCCATGTGAAAACAGCACATTTGATAATTTTGGAAATAGTTTAAATAAATTAAATAAATAAATATTGTTTTAGTTAACATCTTGTGCACATCTTAATCATGTACTAGTGCTTGGTGACTGTATCCTCATTGGGAACTGTAAACAAAAGAGTGAACAATGTAAACAAGAGCCGAACATACAGAAAGATAGAGGAAACATTCAAAATAAAGTCAGACAGCTTAAACTCAAATCTAAATACTCATCGTTGTGTTATTGTACACGTTACTGGATTTTCGTGAGAGACATAATATGCTTCAGTGAATGTGTCCCTGAATTTTTTCCATTATTTGCTGTATTCATTGTATGGAAAGGCTATGAGGGGAGCATTTAATATAAAGTATAAAGTGTCACTTCCTTGTCTCACGTTCCTGCAGTGGTGATCGATCAGTAAGTCAGTCAGTCACTCAATGAATCCTCCAGAGAAAGTGATTATTGTAGGTGGGCCCACAAATCACAGCCGCTTGGACGTCAGACAAACGTCATTTGAGTCATTAGAGCTCTGTTGCATGCACAGCATATCAAGTCTTCTCAGCCCATTTTGCTCTAATAGAATGCACCCAGATGCTTTGTTTTGATCAATGACAGTGCTTTCCATGAAAACCTTGCTCAGAAGAGACTGAGGAGCATATTGATAATACAGTGTTTTATTCTTCTGATATAATGTTTGGGAACATCTTTTGTCACTTCTCTGTAATATGATGAATGAATAAGTATTGAAATAAAACCTTTGAAGTTGACTAATTTATGCATTTACTTTTCTGTTGTATATTGTGTGTTTCTATCTCGTTATATGCTGTTATATATGCTCTGGTAGCTTCAGTGATTTATGACCTTAAACGAGAGTATCAGTTTTTGCATGAACAATCCTTTCAGAGATATTATAAATCTATTATTGTGCAGTCTGCTCTTCATACTAGTGTTGTATCTATACTAACAATTTAACTACCATTCAAAACAATTTCAGTACTAAAGGCAGATAAAATGTTCAAAAATACAATAATAAAAATACACGATCACCAACCTCTTGGAACTCTCTGTGCAGGTCATTGTTTAAGTCCTTTAGGTGTTTGGCTAGATTTGATGAGTGTGCACCCCTAGTTAGAACTATTATGTAGTACCTTTCACATCCGTTCCTGTTTCATCCTTATGTGTTTCAAAACCAAAGTATGTCCACACTGTACTCCTGCGGTTCTCTTTATCGATTAAAGGCCTCGCACACTGAACGCACCATGCAGCGTTTATGTTTTTACATTCTACTCATGTAAATTCAATAAAATAAAACCTACAAACATCATTTATCATGCTTGCCATTAGTTTACTGCCTCTTAACAAAATGGCTGTTTTTACCTGAAAGACCTGGCAGCAGAGCAGACAGATGTCTCACGTTGTGCTTGTTTTGGCCAACAGAGGAGGATGGCTGCCGCTCACCTAGTTTTAGAGAATACTGCTGAGTAATACCTCACCAGAAAGTAAAAAGTGTCAGTTGAGTCCACAACATCTCAACAAACTTCCTGGTCAAAGTACAAATTGGAACTGCTCAAAAGTAACACTTGTGTCGTTCTGTGGCCTTGATATGGCTTAAATTTAATGAAGCTATGATAAAATGCTGTGTGTGAATGTGACAGGCTGAAGAATTTAGCAGTGCTTCAAGTCATGTTGTGCCTGCATACCTCCATAACAAACAATGATCTTTATTTATTTGGATGTTGCACAATGTGGTCTAAGGCTGGCTGCAAAGGGTGTAAACTAGCTGGAATTTCCTTGTTAACATAAACCACACCATTAGTGAGATTTTCTTTCTAGTGCTGTGCTACAGAAGACTATAATTGGTCAAAAGAAAGCACAAACAGAAAAAATGCTGTTAATACAAAAAGTACTCATATTTCAGAAAACGAGTTTTGTGTAATTGTAAAATGTATCAGTATACTTATTGAACAATTATATATTGCTTTATACATTGCAATTAATGACGTTGTGGCCCTTTAACAAAGTGTTTCTTCTGTGTTTAATTCCTCAGTTGATATGAGATTAGTTTTGTCTTGTCGCCTTATTTTATAAGTCTCATAGCGAAAGGTTGGAAAATCTAATCCTTTCCACTCCAAAGATCATGTTTCAGTAAAGACACCAAAGAACAACATACAACCAACACGAAAATTATTTTAAGCAGCGTTCCCAAATAATTATAACACTCCAAAGGCATGTATTGTGGTACTGGAGCCTGGACATTTCTAAAGAAACTTTAATTTCTTGCGTTTTGGAAACCATTACTCTTAGTTCCCTTGGCTATCATTATGAACATGATCTACTTCAGAAAGTTTCCCATAAAGCCAGTTCACGTCAAACGTGTGATTACATGACAAACAAGCGAAACATGAGATTATTTGGTGAAATGAGGCCGCTTGAGAGAGTTTATGTGGTATAAATTCAACCAAGCTGATTCTGGAGGGATTAGTTGCATGTCTTGAGGCCAAAGAGTGTGCGAAAAGCGAAATCTTCTTTTTCATTACCCTCTGCCCAAAAACATAGATAATTTATGATTTATCTTTGTAATTTTATTGAATTCATGGCTTTGCATGCCTTAGCTTATAGCCATGTCTACCCTAATCTTTTGCTTCTGAAAGTTAAACACAAACAAATGTTGAACTTGTGGCATTTTGTAATGCTTCCACTGTGCATTTTTAACCTTTAACCTTATCCTACAAGAAAGAATCTCAACTTTATCTCGGGTTCACGCTAAAGAGCATTCTGTGTCTCGCCTAAAGGCGTGGTTTCAGAAGAAGAATTTACTTTTCTGTAGAGAGGCTGTGCAATAGGTCTGTGTCATAAGCCTGGTCTAGTTGTTTCACTCTTGTTCCTTTATATGTGCACCTTCAATATTTTTATGGTCTTTTTTGTTATTTTGTTTAAATGTCTAATCTTGTGTGTTGAATGTTTTGAAAAACACGGACTGGCAAATTAATCTGAAATTAGATGATGAGTAGTTTGTTGCATCATGAGATGAAGTGTAAGATGTTTTCTGCTTGTTCCAATAGTAGAAAAGTTCTTTAACTAAGTTGCCTACGTGGCTAATATCTAATAAGTATGTGTTGTGTTAGGCTACATGTTAGAAAATAGTCTCTTGGAAGAGAGAGACATTTCAATTGACCCCAATAGGTTAAAAATAGTGCAAGAGACAAAGTAATTTCCGATGCTTTTGGGATGTTTTTGGTGTGCATTGTACTGTACAATAAATGACCATGATAGTATAGAATTTCGTCAGAATAGATGACTGACGAAATAACGTAATTTTTAAAATTATTTTATTAAACCTTTGTAAACGTTAATGTCTTGTTTTCAGTCTGTTGGTACAAGTACAAGAAATCTAACTGAAAAAGTATTACAGGACAGTAATGAAAACAAAAACAGTGTGTTTGGGATACCATAATTTTAAATCCATTTAAACATTCTGTTGTGATAATAAATTTTTTTCTCAATATATATATATATGTGTGTGTGTGTGTGTGTGTGTGTGTGTGTGTGTGACAGGATATTTACTTATTTTACTGTTGTAGCTTTCTGTGTGTCTGCCTGCCAAGCTTGCTTGTAGATGACCAACGAGGACTGTGTTCCGAGATGATGTTCCCTTCTTTCTGCTTTTGGCGCGTACTTTGGACTTTATAACTTTCTATGCGCAAAAAGCTACACAGTACACTAAACAAATGGGAAGAAATGGAGAGGCATACTATGATAGATCATCTTTAATTAGTCTACTAGCAAAGTGTGACTTAACTACAATATGAAATGCCCAATTTATAATGTTCCCAAGGTTATGTGTACGTTTCTTGCTGACCTAATGCTGTTCCTGCAGTAGTAATGCGAGTCCTCAGCTTACTTGCTGTACAATGCTGCATAAACTCACAATCACTGGAGTAATTTAAACGTTTACATCCAAGTCTGTCTGGAATGGCCAGCAAATACGGACCTGGGCCACTTGTTTTAAATACACTAAGCTTAGACTAAGAACATAGTCGGATCATAACAACCAATCTGTGCTGTTTATTTTATCGCTTCTGTCAGAACAATAGCTGGTTTGGTTGTGGTTAGTTTGTTTTTGTTGATACCTTTGGAGGTATATTTGTTTTAGTGCCAAACAAAAAACTAAAAGCAATACAGTAGCACTCTAAGTTAGACTAATTACACTAAAAGCCAGACTACTGAGGGGATAAGAATGCTAAAATTAGAATTTGTGTGTACTTCCAGGTACCTTAAAGCTGTGTTTTGAAAAGTGACCATGGTTGGAAAATAGCTGAAATGGTGAATGATAGTTTGAAACAAATAGCGACAAAGATTAATTTAGTGATTGTGATGTTGATGGGGTGAGAATTTATAGAACAGACTCCGAACAGCCTCAAAAGCCAAGGAATGTTTCTGATGGCCTTGTTTTTCTCAAGATGTTCATTCGTTTTTGCTCTCTCTCTGTCTCTCTCTCTTACTCTGTCTGTAATCCATGATGACCCCAGTGGTCACATAGTGGAGATGCTGCTGTCTAATGAGAAACTCAGCTGGATGCTGTGAGTCATATATGCTTTGCTGTTGCATGTGTCCAGTCTGTTGTATCTCTTGTACATCCTGAGTTTAGGGATCATGTGCTTCCATTTTTGTTTGTCCTAGGATTTCTGGATTTAACCCTTAATAGTAGAGTTTTAACTTGCGTTGCTGTACGGTTCAGGCACTGCGATAAATTGAATTTACTGGATTCAAGTGTATACATGGGTAATATGTATTACAATGCCACAAATGTTATAAAAAAAAGATTAAATGAAAGATTACATTGTGTGAATCTTTGCTATTCATGTGGAAGTAATGCACACATTCCATACATTTCAGTTAGATTACTTGCTTTACTTTGTAAATATAAATTAAATTGGATTGTTAGTTACATAAGTTATTACATTTACTTAAAGCTGACAATCTGTGCCAACTTCCTTGGGACTGAATTTTTACTATTGTCAGTAAATGAATAGAAATAAATAACCACAACTGAACAATAATGTGGAATAGAAAGGATTCATTGATAGAGATTGTCTCACAATTGTCTTAATTTCTTTTCTCTTCAAAGGGCTGCGAAAGAGAATAATGCATACATTGCACCATGCTTTTGTTATCAACAGCAACAATTAACTAGGGCAACATCTAAGGGTTAAACTATTTTCTGAAATTCTGATATGCCAGACTAGGAGGATCACAGCTGAGCTCTCAGCACGAGAAATAATCTCTCACCCTAGCCAAAGCCAGGCTGTGTGTTTTGATCCATGCAGATGAAACAAAATTATGCACACACATACCCACACACACACCATCACTGTCAGGGTAGCTGGACAGGGAAAATTTCTTTAGAGCTGTCTCTTGAAGAGGAAGATGGATGTGTTGCTTGTTTACTCTCTGTCCAAAAATACAAACAGAGAAACACAATCCACACACACAAATGCTTTACCCTAACAGATATCAAAAGTCACAAGCTGTAATGGTGCGCACACACAAACACACACATCCTTTTTATAATGCACATAGCACTGGTGCCAGTATTTCTCATTGGCCCACTCAAAATATACCCAGATCTACTTTCCATTTTAACACTTTCCCAATAAATTAACCAATAGCTTAAAAGTATATTAACAGGAACTCAACAAAATTTTGATTTGTCATTTGTTTTTTATTTGCTTCACAAGAACATTAACGTTTGAGCAGAGACAGTTTATAATCATATAGTAATTAAATATATTCTGTATGTCCTTGTGTTTGTTGAAACTAAACCTCAAAGCCAAACCTTTGCAAACCTCTTTTTGTGCCCCCCTCACCAATTTGAACAATACTTTTATCCAGTGCCTGGTTTGAGATCAGTCCTTCACGGAAATACATTAAATTAAAAGACCTTGTACCTTTTTATAGTATATGTACTTTTGTACATTATTTGAATCAGCTTTTCGATTACTGTAATATGTGCTGTATTAAAGTTTGTTAACGAGCCTCGTGTGTTTATGTATTTAGATTGAAAAGCTCAATCAAAAAACTTTGCACTTTATTACATTTTTTAAATTAGTTATTTTATTAGGACTTTTGGTAACTGTTAAGGGTAATTGATATTTTCTGCAATTACTGACTTTCCCCACTAACAATATTTATAGTGTGCTCAATAAAACTCATTTATCACAATAACAATACAATATGTACGTTATGTAACCAGTGATACACAAATCTAGCCTTTGAGTGAAAATAGAGATCCCTTTACTCAAATATTGCTTGAGTAAAACTAGACATCTTATTTTCACTTGAATTAAAGTACAAAAGTATGTGAAATTTTACTAAACAAACCTCTTGTGTCTTCATTTTAGGACTTTTTCACTCTTCATTCAAATCTTTAAAAAAAAAGTATTTATAGGTGCATTTAATTTGTTTTGAAAGTGCATTAAATTAATTTGGAAATTTGGGAAATTCCATGTACTTGCATGTACTTTGTCTCTCCTCCACTACATATTGCCCACTTCTATACACACACTTACACCCACCCATACACACTGCATCTGTCTTTGAGCTCTGGATACAACATCAGGTATGCTCAATCATCACAACGCAGTGTAGTTTTTCAGAGTCGGTTTATAGTATTACAAAATACAAATGCCAAATTGTAAAAAATAGAATAGCACAACTCTCTTCCCTTTATCGCTTATTGTAAGCCTTTTAGCTTCATTTGTTGTAGTTGTATTGCCACCTGCTAAAGGTATTTCACCTCGGTCTTCATGTTGTCCTTCACTTAAAAAAAAAGCTGTTAAACAGATATACAGTTCTTTGACCTGTACAGCAGCCATTAAATATAAATCACTGTTCGTGTTATTTTGCTGCACCACTGCTGTAACTGAACTCAAATTCTTTTCAGGTTTTTTTCTGCTTTAAAAAGAAATGTTTTCAAGGCTGCAAAGGTAGAGAAAGAGTTTATCTTCATGTGAGAATGGAGCTTGTTAGCTTTGTGTGAAATTTCCAACCTCTCTGACCACAAATTCTCACCCTTTCATCTTCACTACAGTTATAGAGTGAGGGGGGATGTAGAGAGAAAGGGAGTAGGAGAAAGACACAAAGGGAAAAAGAAATAGAAATAGAGTGAAAAAGGAGAGAGAAAGAGGACAAAAAGAAAACAGTAAAAAGAGAAAGAGATGAAGAATAAAAGCGAGAGCAATAAGAACAAACAGAAAGCATGAAAAGATAAGAGATAAATTGAGAAGAAAGAAAGAAAAAGATAGTGAGAGAGGAACCAAGAATATTATATAGAGGGATGCAGAGATGAAGAAGCAGATACAGACTGGGGATGACAGAGAGTAGAGAGAGAGAAGGAAGAGAGAAAGAAGCATAGAGATGGGAAAGAGAATGAAACAGTTGAAGAAAGCAGAGAGAGACGAGAAAAGTAGAGAGTGGTAGAGAAACAAAGAAAGAGAGAGTTGTATTGATGGAGGTCTGGTGTTGTGTTTGTTGTAAATAGCCTTCTCAGGCTTTTTGCGGGGGTGTGGCGGTGTGATAAGCAGATGGAACAATTAATTTGTGCGTTTTGCTACCAGTTCAGTATCAGAAAGAGTTTTACCAGCGTATATACCACATGTTTGTGTATATGTGTGTGTGTGTGTGTGTGTGTGTTCTGTAAGCTAGTTTGAACTGGCCAGCTGGGACTCATTTTAGAACGTACTGTACTGTTTGCTTGAAGACATTTAAGCCAGGATCTGCCCAGCACTATTAACTAGCTTTGCTAACATCTTTTTGACCTTTTCCAAATGTCTTTCAACACTCACTACATTTGGATGCCAATTACACTCTTTTTAATCACTCTCCTTTTTGCACAAGCGTGGATTAGCTTTGAAAGAGTTCTATATTTCTTTTTCTTCTTGCTTGTTTCTTTATGTTGGCGAGGAAATTCTTAATATACCCTTGTGCGTAGCTGATAACCTCAGGCAGATTTAACCTGGGCCGTGAACTTTCCGTTTTTACAGCCATGCGTGAAAGGTACATTACAACCAGGTCTAAGCTCTGCCAAGATCTTATCTGTCTTCTGACTGGATTATACCGAACCTCCACGCAGAACCTGCTTCGCCTAGAGGCTGTTTTACATCTGTGTGTGTATGAAAATTCAAACGGCCATGATTGCTACGCTCCCTTCATTGACCCATGCACAAAGTCTGCACTGTCAGCAGACTCAGCATGAGGTTTTCTATTACGATTAAAGTTAGTTTGTGTCAAAGCATTCATATAGGCTCATCAGAAGTTTTGGAGACACTTCTAGTCTTAGTTCAAATTTTCAAAGACCACTTGCTATAATAGAACATCATAAAAGATTCTTGGCTAGGAAAACCTTTAAAAGGAAAATCTGCTCACTGGCAGGCGGTAGTGGTATCTATTGTGCCGCACCAACCACACAAATAAGAGTCTGTAAGTTTCTTTAGAATAGACCATTTCACACAATCTCACCCCAAAAGTCTTGCTTAAATCTTCACAATTTAATTATGCATTTATTAAATAAGTGCAATTTGCATTTAATTGATTTAAACATTTTTTAATTTGTATAGATTCTTTAACACCATGAATGGCAATACACCGTAAGTGGACCACACTTCTGTTCCTCATGTCTGCATATTGGTTCCCTAGTACTTGCTACACACATGGACAAAATTGTTGGTACCCCTCGGTTAATGAAAGAAAAACCCACAATGGTAACAGAAATATCTTTAATCTGACAAAAGTAATAACAAGAAAGAAAAAACTTCTAAAGAGATTAAAGGTGAACTTCAAGCTCAAGGAACATCAGTGTCAGATCTCACCATCCGTCAATGTTTGAGCCAAAGTGGACTTAATGGGAGACGACCAAGGAGGTAATGACCCAAAACACGCATCTAAAAACACCCAAGAATGGCTAAGAGGGAAACACTGGACTATTCTAATATGGCCTTCTATGAGCCCTGACCTAAATCCTATTGAGCATCTTTGGAAGGAGCTGAAACATGCCGTCTGGAAAAGGCACCTTCAAACCTGAGACAACTGGAGCAGTTTGCTCATGAGGAGTGGGCCAAAATACCTGCTGAGAGGTGCAGAAGTCTCATTGACAGATACAGGAATCGTTTGATTTCAGTGATTGCCTCAAATGGTTGTGCAACAAAATATTAAGTTAAGGGTACCATCATTTTTGTCAGGAGTTTCAGGAGTTTATTTTTTTAAATAATTCTGTTGAAGCATGGTTGAAAAGCAATGTCTGACTTTCATTTGTTAATTTTCATAGAATTTTTATTTATTATTACTTTTGTCAGATTAAAGTGATTTTTGTTACCATTGTGGGTTTTTCTTTCATTACCCGAGGGGTACCAACAATTTTGCCCACGTGTGTAAGTCTTTTACAGTAGAAGTTATTATAGTAGTTTTAAGATCAACTGAATAATAAGCCTTCAGTTTAAATAAGCAATTTGCTGAATTCATACTCTAAAATAAGGGGGGCAACATATCATCAGATATGCAAGTTCTGATGTCCACTCCTGTCACAAGAAACAAAGAATAGCACAGTCCCTCTTCCTTACTGTTAGTATTAACAGCTGTTTACTTACTGGTCTAGAAGAAATGTTGCATCAGGCTTCATCGATTACTCACCAAGAGCATCTCCAGTGATGAACAACAAGACCAATGTTAACTTTTATTTATTGTTTGATTTTTGTTTAGTTTTTTTCCTTGAGCAGGAAGTGATCGTCATAGTAGTTGCTTGCCTAAAGCTTCAGTAATTGCTGCATTGATTGATCCTTTCATTGGCTACCGCTCCTTGAATGATCTAACCTTCAAAATGATTGATAAGAGATTAGAATATGTTGTTGCGGCAATACCATCTTGTCGTGTTAGACTGATTTGACTCGATTATACACTGACTCACTATCACCTCTTGAGGTGCTAATAGTAATAAGAAACAGGAGAGGCCGAGATTAGATAGTTAGCTTGCTAACTTCAATAACAAAATACAACTGTCATACAACATGGTAGTTGGATATATTTGACATATAGTTGAAATGGTTATTTCTTCCCATTCATTTGATCATTTCTGTTAATATTTAAGCAATTTAAACAAAAAATTGTAAAAACTGCACCTGCTCCTGCTTGATCCACAGCACTGCACAGTTTCAAGAATTTTCTGATTCCACACACCTGATCCAGCTTATCAACTATTTATAAAGCTCTTCATGATCTGGACCGAGTGTGTTGGGGGCAGAAAATAAGTATGTCGCAGTGCTGTGAGTCACCAGGAGCAACATTAGCAAACACTGCTTTAGGGGACCAGAGTCGTTCTTCTGGGTCTTCTTCTCAGATAACCGCCTTTGGGACCTTGGTTTAGTAAATGTTTAATTTAGACTGTTATTAATCTGTTATTAATTAAGAGAGAAAAAACTGAAAGTGTTTACCATATTCCTACCATAATATTGACCATATAATTTCCTGACTAGAACTGGAATTATTTGGGGAATATGTGGGATTTTTAGACCAGTAATGCGTTTTGTGATTTTAACAGGATTATGCGTAATAAATTTAGCTAAATTTAACTATAAAGTCAAGAGGATCAACACATTTCCTATCAACACACTTACAGCGTCTATGCTATAAGTTTAAATTGTTTAGACAATGTTTAAGACAGTAGGATGTAATTAAACTTGCAGTTCCTGCAACTTGAAAATCGCAATATCTTAGTTATTGTTGAAAAAAACTGAAAATGTCATAATGTTGCTCCCTTAGGATTTATTTGCAAATTGTCCGAATTGAGGAAGGAAAGTGACTCCTCCACAGTTACTCCTCCCTGCAGGCAGTGTAGTGTATGGGAGGTGTGGTGTATTGGGAAAAAACAGCAGTTTGTTTTAGCTGTTGGCATGTGGGGATTTACAGTAGCTGCATGTGCTGTTGGCTTATTGTTTCAGTTTGTGCTGTAGGACAGGGAGATAATGGGAAAAACAACAGGATGATGCATTGTGGGAGTGTGCGGAATATTGAGCTTTTTGGTCATTCCACATTAATCGTTGTCAACAGAAGCGAATGAATGTCATCAGTACTATAAACACAGCAAACTGGCGTTCACACAAAAGAACACACACTGTACACCAGTTCCTGCACACTACACGTGCATGCACATGCACACACACCCTGCATACACATCCTCTTGTCCTGTTCTTGACACAGAGTGTAAATCCCTCTTGATTGCAGCCCAGAACACAAGTTTACTTGGTGTGGTCCCTCTGGGACGACTCTGTGCGTCCCCTCTCCGCTCAGGGTCCGGATGCCTGGGCAGTCTGTTCTCACGCTGTATGTGGAACATGTCTCTGGACATGGTGTCGCTACAACCCTTTAGAAACAGCTGACAGTCGTAGACAGTGTGGTGATGGTGACCCCTTGATCACTGCTCTGGGTTTCCGTCCCAGCAGTGACAAACTTTTTTATAGAAAATTGTATTCATAAGCTGTATAAATTAAATGACAGTCATGAAGCTTCATAAGTATAAATAAGTTACTATTCATATGTGTAAATATTTAATATTAATCATACAGTACTTACATATTGTAATCATAATGTACTGTTTGTCCTGTTCATAATTTTAGTTTAACTTAATTTACTAATAAACTAAAAAAATCTATTTAATTGTATATAATTAATAACTACCATGAATTAGAAATCAAAATGTGTGATTAGATTATTCAGGTATATTCACAGTATAGTAGTCATATTATATATATATATATATATATATATATATATATATATATATATAGTCATATAATATATGGATATTAATTTTATTATGACTGTAGTCTAAGAGGCTTAAAAGTTGGATGCATGTGTATAGTTTGTCAGTTTGAAAAATATCAACAACAAAATCCAGATCCACAGCACGGGTCATGGTAAAAGCAAACACAGAGACCCAAGAAGTGTTCACAAAAAACACACCAGATAATACTAAAGACACTTTGATCCCAGTGACAGACTGTAACTCTGGCTAAACTAACAACTAGCAAAATTACCAAATGTTAAAAATGTTCAAATGTCTGAGATTAGAAAAATACAGTAGAAACAGAAAACTTGAGTTTTTCCAACTCCTCCCCTCCGACAGGCATTACAGGACCTTGTACACCATGACCACCTGACACAGAAACAGCTTCTTTCCTCAGGCCATTATATTGGTACTGTACTAGAACCAAATTCCTTGTATGTGTCAACAAACTTGGCCAATAAACCTAACCAAAAAAGTCTCCAGGATTTGATGTGATACCGACAGCACACGTTTGCGACTACTCAGGTTTGTTTTATTTAAAATATTTATTTTTAAATATATTTTAACAGTATTGTTTCTTTCACAACATTTTGGCTGAAGCGTATATATTGTATATATTGACTGTGCATATTCTCTCTGCTTGGAAAAGTATCTGTAACAAATGCAGGAAACTCAAAAAACAATTAAGCACATATAAATGAATTTCATCTAGAGTTTATTCCAGATTCGCCATTTTAAGAAACTTTAAGCAGATTTAGAAAGCATGGTACCCTGGTTTTTAATACTTTTTTAAGGAAACATGCAGGGTAAATAAAAGGTTGGCTTTTTATTGGTTGGATTTTTTATTTCAATCAGCAAATGTATGTAGCTTGCATGTTTAGGGGCTTTAATTCTGCTACCTACTGCAACCTACATTTTCCTGGAAAAGATATTCAAGGTGGCCCATTCTACATTTCCATACCTTAAATTATCTTTTGGAAAAACACATCATAGTGTATTTCTTAGTGCAGAAGGGTGGATATGGTAGGTAAACATGACTGGATTTACAGTTATAGACGCCCACCTCATTTCTACGGGCACTATGGACTGAATGCATTGACATTTTACAGGAAATGTTGGGGGCCTTAAAGATTATGGAAGTAGGGGAAACCTTGAACAGGAAATCCATCATGGTGCTATTTTTGTGGCTTCAAGGTTAGCAAAGTCACTTAGCACGGCCAGCTCTCTCTCACTGATTGTATATCTGCTCAGTAATTCAATAACATCAACAACTTTGACACTAATGGACTGCTGGCCAGCAGAAATGTCAGTTAGTTGTGTATTTGTGTCAAAGACTTAAAGATTATACAAGCAAACACAACTAGGCAGACTGAAATGGCTTAATGACTTAATTAAGGGCTACTTCAATAAGCAATCTTTTTTTTTTACTCATGAAACCACAACGGTCTACCTTACATAATTTACATATTAATTTCCTAGTAGTAGGACAATGTATAGTAGCTAATGAAAAGTAAGTCCTAAAAGCAAGGAGTGAATAATAAGCCTGCAGTTCTAAGACAGGGCACTTCTGTGGGCCTTATTTCACTTATTGCAGGATTTCTTCTGCATTACATTAATAACTCACATGTTGGTTATGCTTTATATCTCGAAGGACTTGGTTACTGAGCATCAGTAGTGCCTGTTATTTTGGCTCTGCAGAATAAATATGATGCAGAAGCACAATCAATTTGTTTTCCATTTCCTAATGATTTCCCAACAGTGATATTGTTTAAAACCACAGGTGGATAGAAAACCCATTTGTATGCCTAATAAAACTGTTAGGCCTTGTATTAGTTGATAAGTAACAAAATTAAACTGTAAAAAAAAAAATTGGATATGCTTGTGCAAATCCGATGTCATATGCTGGCCTTTAAGTGATTGTTTAGTCAGAAATATGCACAATTCTAATCAGGCTAGACATTCAACCTTAGCAGTTTGCTTTAGAATGAAATCACAATCTATTTGCTTGGACACTGCCCTCCAGTTTTGTGCTTGTGCCAATGTGCCCACATAGAAATGTACTGATTAGCCATTTAAGTCCACAAAATCTAGATGTGTACCAGTTTAGAGATCCAACACCTACCATTATGAATTTTTTTCTTTCATCGTGCTTTTACACTTTTGCATGTACTAATGTGCGAGCAAACCTTCAATAAGTCAGTGTTTGTGTCGACGTGCAGGTCTGCTCGTAAGGGTTTGGCGTCCAATGATATTGGAAATTTGGTACAGGGACAATGTCTATTTGAAACTTTTCCATTTATATCCTGTTTCTAAAGTGTTTCCTAATTCTAGTGCAAATTTAGTGTCCATCAAACCATATGCGTGTGCATACACTTGTGTGTAAATTGATTGCATTAGGTGCATTATGCATGTGTGTGGGAAAGAATGCAAGAGTGAAAAAGAAGCTTCAGATTGCAGCAGAGATAAAACAGCTTTTCTAAGCCAGTGCATGTGTCAGTGCTTGAGTTATCCATTGCTTTATCCACAACAGTAAAATTCCACTTCTATGACTTTAACCACCTGTTATGCAATGCATTAAGTATCTCACCAGACATACTTAGACTAAGTGTGGAGTGTGATACCCGCTATTTGTAATTTAGGCAATTGACAAACATCTTAGATAATACACAGTAATGATGCATGTACTGCTTTTAGGCACAGCTCACAACTCTGATGTAAAAAAGTAGCGTAAAACCTTGTCTTACAGAGAAAAAAATGCCTATGGAGCTTTCCCTGTGCTCTAACGACTTTTTACTTAAGCAAAAATAATTAATAGAAAAAAGCAGAAGTACAATGAAGTAAATAATTTTAGCCTACCTCACTAAACCTGCTGTGGCTAAAAAAAAAAACACTGTGTTGGATTATTTTAATATTTTGACTAGCCACAAATTTACTAGCACATATATACTTTATTTTTTTATCAGGAAATCTGCCTTGAGATCTTGAGGTCTGTTCACCACCTTTGTATGGTATTTCAGTAATTTTTAAATCTTATGCAGCTCCATTTTATCATTCTGGCTAAATGTAAACTTTTTTAATTTATACCTTTCTAGTGTTTGACTGTTTTTTGTAAACTTTGAAATTACATTTACCTATTACAGTCATTTTATACACAACCAAATTGGTTTTATATTATTGAAAGTATTATGGAAAACAATTAGTAATTTTAAACCTTTTAACAGTAGTGTATACAGTAAAGTTGTTGATTTAGCAAACTTCAACAGCCCATTTGTGTGGACCAATTGCAAATGCCAGCTACCCTTTAGATTATATGAACATTTCTTTAAAATTCGTTGTCATTTCACATAAGCATTGTGAAAGAAAATAGCCTCAACATACGTTATTTACCTTTCTAATGTTATCTTCTCGAGTTATGCTATATTCATATGGTCTCAACTAAGCTCTAGCAATGGCCTTTTGTTGTGAGAAAGTGCGATGGTTTCTTTTGTTACAGAAAATGTAAATTGTCTCCCCACCTATGGATTGACTATGCAGTTTATATGGAAATGACCAATTGTCTCCCACCTTAAGGTAATACAACCACCCCCAATAACCCCCCTTTTCACGCCTTGATCTTATCTTTGTTACCCCACTTACCCTTCCTTTTCTTCCTCTCTGAACCTCATCTCTTAAAAAACATGTCAAACTGAACAAGACTGAGCCAGACTGGACCAGACCGGACAGGACTGACAACCTAAGCCTGATGCCCGTGCATGATTCTTCATGCACATGAATAGGACTGCTGACTGATCGAGCTGTATCCATGCATCTCTGTATGTGTGAATAAACTCAATGCAACGCTGAACCTCATCTCCAGTTTTCTGACTCCTGATTCTTCTTGAAGACCCAAATTTCTAACAGTTGTGAAAGTACATGGTCGCTGACATGTAATATTTTTAACCTAGATGTTTAACCATGCTGTACAAATATTTGTTTAGGTTTTTGGTTCCTCAGATATCCACATATGTTTTTGTTCATATTACAGAAAAAAACTATTTAACCTACTCATATGTAACCAGTAGTGCTCTTTTTGTTTTCCTTGCCATTACCGACTTACACAGGAAGCAAAATATCCCTAAGCACATGATTATGTTCAAATATTTGTCTACAGTGTTCCCCACCACACCAGTATAGTGTTTTTACCGGCCACTGTGGTGGTCCACTGTGAGGAGGGGTGTGACCTCCCATTTCTAAGGTAATTACTTGATAATTATTTACCACAACCAGATTTTTGCTAATGGGCATGGACATGCTGTCATGCATGACATTGAGAAATCTGGAAATGGTAAAAGACGTCCAAAAGAAAGCCCTTTGTTTTTCCCAGCTCTAGAAAGTCCACAGCAAGTTTGCTGACTCCAGTTAAAAGAACTAGGCACAAAAATAACATCAGCCTCACGCAATAGTTCATGTGCAGTGCAGCTTCAATTTCATACTTGTTCCCCATATGACTTGTTACAGTATTAGCTGTCGAGGTTTTCACAGTATCTCACTCGGTTGTTCATATTTTATGTTGGTTTAAGATTCTTAGTACACCATGCACATATTTTGATAGCTGCACTGCAGACATTTGACAAGGGCGTTGTAACTTCATGGTGAGTGTTAGATGGTACCTGGTCTACTTTGAGACTATAAACGTTTGAGAAATAAGTTTTCACTGCAAGTGTTGGAGACAACTAGCTTTTTTTTTTAAACCATGGTATAACACAAGATTGATAGGTGAAAAGTCTAGATGCTGAATCTATACAGAAACGGCTTCTCCATGGACTAGATGATCTGATTCAGACCCACAGGAGCAGGGGATTATTTATGAATGTGGTTCTTAGTTCAGATGGCGAGTACAGCAGTAAGCGAGAAGTCTGTTTGATCGACTAGACGGTCTACCAATCAATCAGTCAGACCTTGTGTTGACTGCTCCAGAGGGTCAATCCACTGAGTGCGTGCAGAAACATGTATGCGGTGGGATACCATATGAAACCAATCTATTGTTAACATTCTTCATCATATGTCATAGTGAGTATCTACTCAAGTGTCTACTAACTGTCTAACCGTACTGTTTTTATGTCAGAGCTAAAAAACAACGGTGGTGGTTCACAAGTCTGCCTCTATGAATGAGACATAAAAAAAGTTATTTGGACTTGAGGTCACAACATTCTTCCGGTCAGTAAGCAGCAGGGGGTGTTTGTGTTTGCTGTACTATGAGGGTTTTGGGAAGTTGGACTACGTTCTGAGATGCATAAGCAGGGCCATGAAGGCGAGAGATGGCTGAAAAGCAGCCATCAGAATCTGAAGAACAATTATCTAAGCTATTAGATCAGGCAAGGGGTGAAGGGCGGGCAGTGCATTGTTTCAACAGTGAAGCTTTTTTTTTAGGTTTTTTGAATGTGCCCAGGCCACCTTATATGGTGCTGCAGGTGCAATCTACAGATCTTTGTCCTATCTATTTCAATAATAAAACATTTCCTGAAGTTTATTATTACATTTTTGGCTGCTGTAAGCTTGCTGTGTGAATGTGTAATTATATGTTTGTTGTCAAGACTTAAGGATTCATCTCTGTTGGCATGTTAGCAGCCGTGCACACCTCTTAGCTTGTGCTACACTAGCTTCAAAATTTAAGGCTTTGGCAGAGGCTGAAAATAAAAAAAAGAAATTCAGAACTACAGAATCGATCATATTTCAGCTCTTTTTTCGTACATATTTATAAATCCGTTTGTGAAGCAGGAGTACTGTTACACTAGCCTGAAGCACTGTAATGTAAGCCCTGCTCAGTTTAAGGTGGAATGGGGACGTTTGAAGAAGAAGCTTGAGCAAAGGCTGAGGCACAAGTGTAGAAGTACTACACCATTTATTAAAGTGGAACAGGAAATAGTAAACAAGAAGCTGAGGTGCCATAATCTCAATACTGCACAAAGTTGGAAAGAGAAAACCCGGGGAAAAAAGCTGACTTTAGATTTATGGAGCATTGAAAAGCATCAAAAGAAATGAGGAGGTTGCTATGTTTCTGTTGGACAGGTGGGTAATTAATTATTGCAGTTGCATGGAACCAATAGGTCTGTAATATTCTGATTGTCCTGAAACCATGAAGATCTAAAAAAGCAAGTTCAGCATTGCATTTGTGAGTTCAGATATCAACAGTCGTTCTCTAGAATAGTGTATTGCTTTTAAAGGAGTAGTTTGGCAAAAAATTTAACAAATTACATATTACTTATTTTACATAAATGTAAGATTTTGTCTTTGCCTTAAAGGTAACGTAACTACTCGTAGTTGTAGCTAGTAAGCCAGGAAATGGGATTTGAAGTATACTTACGTTACATTATATGTTTTTTACCGGAGCTAATAAATGGCACCACAATAAGGGTTGTGCGAATTAAATGTAGAAATTAGCACACAATGGCAACTTCTGTTGAGTGATCTCATATAGATGTGCTTGTGTGGTTTTTGAGGAAGGGTTAGTAGTAGTACAAAATAAAATGTGCGCTGAAATAAAATCCTTGTACAAAATGTGGTGTTTCTGGCAAGAAGAAGAAAACAGAAAGAATGCAATTGTGGCAATGAAACATTTTATGTGTGCCAGCTTGACACAACTAAATCATGATCTTTAATAGTTCTATTTTAACAACTAAGAAGGAAACGTCTGACATCAAACATGTTTTGATTGACTGACAATAAATTGTTTGCATTTCATTTTTCACTGAACTATTCCTTTAAGTTCGCAGTGCAGTTTTACCCCACAACAGTAATAGAGACAGCAATACCGCTGTCTAGGAGAAAAAGAGAAGGAGAAGAAAAGACTAAAATGAGCACAGGGAAAAGAGAAAAACACAGAAGAAAAATTATGAGAGAGAAATGAAAGATGGAAAACTTAAGGAACTGCATATGTGAGACTAAGATTTCCGTCAAGATAGACATGGAACGTGGATGTTGAGCCTTAGTTCAAAGACCTCCCTCTTTTTGTGTATATGGGATCATACTTAAGAGATTGTATCTCTAGGGAGTCTTTACAGAGGCAGCTGATGAGTTTTCAGCACTAAACTCTGTGAGGTGAGAGAAGAAAAGACGCTGTAGAGACGAAAACAGCCAGAGAACGAAACTTCTGGGTTTAATTTTGAGTAAGGGCCGACTTATATGAAAACCTGATCAGTAAAAGTGGGGACTAGAGATTCTGCTCATTTATTAAATCTACTCATAGTTGTATCAAAATATAAACTTTATCCATTTTGAGGGTTTTTTAAAATTATTTTTATTTAAGACAATCTGTCTAAACAATTAAAAAGTGGATCAAATCACACAACAGGGCTACTTACAAACTGCTGTTGGGGTTGTGGTCCTAGTAAAGGTGAAACTGCTCCTCTGTTTAGTTTTTTTTAGTGTTTAACACTGAGCAAAGCTGATCCATATTGTCCATAGTTAGAGAAACTGTCCAGAGTGAAATAGCTTACAATTGTGGGAAAGATTTGGGAGCTGAAGTCTGTTGCCTGTTTGCCATCTTTCACCTTAAATGGTGCTGCAGTTGCATTCAGGCCCATGTACAAGTTGTGTCATTGAGGTAAAACAGAAACCAGCTTTACCTTGTTTAAAGATGAACAATAACCATGTCTGTTGACAGTGTGGTTCCAGCATCACCTTCACAGCCTGGAACAGTAGATTTCTCCACAGAGTGTGTCAGTTTTGTTGCTGTTGCTCAGTTGTCATATGTAAATTGTATGTGTAAATTAGACCAGACTGTAACATAACAGTTTTACATTAAAAACAGCCTCTTTTACTGTCCTATTTTTTTTTTTTTTATGTGGAATTGGGATTTGAAGAAGGGAGACAACAATGTTTGGGGTCCACAATGTGAAAGTTCTTTCTGCTAACTCAACTATGGCAATATAAATACAGTTCCAGTCTGGGGCACTTTCTAGTAGTTTGGCAAAAAGACTAATTTACATATTTGTCCCTTCAATTCAAATGTAGTCAGTCATGTAACTAGTGTAAGATATATAAGCTTTTCCCCCAGCAGTTTTGAGCATAATTACAGTGTACAGTAGCTTAACATGTCTTTGTGCTACTTGCAATGTGGCATCCTGCTAATATAAAAAAGATGGGTTGACTAAAGATTTGGAGGACGTTTGATTTAATAAAGCAGGGAGCAGGCAAGCTGGCTAGTGGCATAAAGTTGGTCTAGATAAGGTTGATGGGAAACATATAGAAAGACTCTCCAGTGGTGAGGAGAAGGTTTCAGTGGAGATGCGTATCACCAAAATGAAGGCCCAGGAAATCTTGTCTACCATGCACGTAAATTCTTCTGTAGCCTTTGAAAAATCAAACAACCTCAAATTGGGGTTGAGTGGTATGGAATCAGACTTGTGAGATAGCTTTTCAGCAGGGAGTGACAGGGCTATATCAAATGTTATCTATATCGATTTATGTGTTTCGGTTGAGATGTGGAACATGTCTCCGCATTGTGAGTTTCAATACATTGAAATACGGCTGTGATTACAATTTTTCTCTTTCCTCTCCCCACTGTAGCTCTAGACAGTGTAGTGAGTCACGCTGGAAGTGAAGAAATTTGTTCACATTAAGATGGCATTGAAATGAATCTAGTGTTCCATTGGTCACGTCTACTTGGTCTCCACTGAGCTCAATATAAACTGAACTTAGTGTTATCTAGCACTAATGTCTGTGTGTTAGGATTAATTTTCTCTGGGTTTTTGAAGGAAGGTTGATTCATTAGTTAATGTTTTTATATGTGATTACGTTGAAAACTCTTTGCTTGGAATACTGATTCAGTATACTTACAAACACAAATGTGGTTTAGACTAAACATTTAGAATGTACACATTCTCATTTTAAAGGGCTGGAAAGTAAGAAATAACAAATAAGTAACAAATACTTTGTTTTTCTATGATTTTTAAACTATATAATAAATACAGTCCTCAATTTGTCAAAAAGTTTTTACACTTCTTACAATTAGAAATTGCAATGGTGTTCTATATGCTTATTCTACCCATCGAGCAGTTCTACCTAGTATGCTCATGTGATATGTACAGCTTAACAACTAGTTCTGAGCAACTGCTTAATGGCCGCTCTAAGCTACATGGAAGTCTCTGATGGAAGACATCTAAGTAGATAGAGCTCTTTCATTTTTTCAGTACATAGTTTTAGGTAATTATAAACTAATTCAAACATTTTTCTATGTTTTGTATAGTACAGTTCACTTTATGAAGATTTCTTACAACTGAACACTGCAAAAACAAGAACCCAAACACGAACCAACTGAATTCAAGGTCCAAACATATTTCACCTACTTGAGAGACAGTATGAATAATTATGATCACCAAAAAATAAACTTGCCGTTTGCTTCTCTTAGCTTTTTGCCTTATTTAGTAAAGCGCTCTATAGAGTAATAGCTCTAAAATAGAAATGAATTCACATCCTGAGCTCTTTTGTTGGTATAATAGTGATGGTGTATCTTCATCTTCATCTGGAGAGTAAAGGATTCACTAAATTGTGTTTAGCTTCAGCTGCTAGTGTTAGCAAACAGAGAGGATCCACAGTGTTAAAACAGTGTTAAAACTCTACCTGCTTTAGAAAGTGGCTAAATTCATGGCATTCTCGGGTATATTTGACATCAAACTAATTTGTACAAATTTGATCACAAACAAATTTAATTGATATATGATAAGACTGATAGTTGTATCTGTTGATTAAATCATTGTAAATTGTGGCATATATTGAGCTGCTCCCATTCTAACTAGGAGAGAGTTGTATACCTGAAAGTGCCTTGAAGGCCTTTGTCTACAAACACTTAATTTGTTCTGTATTTTGACTAATAGAGCCCCCTAAATATTACACACTGCTCCTTCAGATATTGGCAGTGTTCTTCTGGCAACACTGTAAGAGATATGTGGGTGCTGTAGCTACACGTTGTTAGAACTTGTAGGTGATTACAAATGGGTCTGACGTGTCTTTACCATCCATTTTCTTTTTTTAGGTCATATCGGTCTTGGCAAAGAGACGAATGAGTCATTTATCACTTAGCGAGGAAGCACACTGCCCTGAAGAGCTTTTTCTTTTCCAATTAGAC
Organism: Prochilodus magdalenae; assembly: GCA_024036415.1. Classification (NCBI taxonomy): domain Eukaryota; kingdom Metazoa; phylum Chordata; class Actinopteri; order Characiformes; family Prochilodontidae; genus Prochilodus; species Prochilodus magdalenae. The sequence goes on from JAMWET010000579.1 coordinate 695,475, forward strand.
GAAAAATGATGACAGCACCATGGCTGCCCTTCCTCTGAACTTTAAACAAGGTTACAGTTAAATCAGAAATCTGACCATACTAAATTTCCACTTTCTTATTTGGTAAATGTTAAATAATAATAAAAACATGTTAACTGACCTAAGCTTTAAGGAAAATCGATAAGTCGTCTTAAAAACAAGACTTTTGTCTTTTCAGTTAAGTTAGTTTCATTTTGAGTCCATTTATAATCATCGTAAATGTGTTGTGGTAGACTGAGGTCAATTGGAGAGCAATGTGATCAATAAAGCTTTCTAAAAAAACTGATAGCTCTGTTCTCAGACCATATTAGTAATCATAGCCAGTCAGCTGTATATGGCTACCACTCACATTGCATAGGGCCTTGCAAATTAAGCATGGGCCCCGCATCCAGCTTATGTTCAAAGCTGCTAATTATTTTCAACTTTAATTCGAATCTGAAGCCGAACCATTCATCTGGTCACGGAAGAAAAATGAGAGTGAATTTCGGGAACAGCAGTCGGGTACCTTTGTGTTCTCTCCTCTCCAAGTTTGATGTCAGCAAAACAGTAATGTTGTTGTGCTGGCTTCAGTGCATCTTTCTCTAGACTGTCTGTCCTGAGTTTACCACGTTGCACATAAACATGTGTTCATATGCCCCTGCACGAACTGGACCTCATGCTTTGCAGCAACAACCATTGTGGAGACCGTTTGAGACAACATATGTGGGTGATGGCACACTCCTCATAGGCATGTTTGGAGGAAAGTCACTGAGGCGAACTAAGGCTTCATAACAAAACTCAGAGGATGGAAACTTTATTAAAACTTGGCTGATGTACATGCCTAACTCAAGTCTCTCTCAGTGAGTTCTTAAAGGGCCAGGATGCCCTGTGTGACTGACTACATGTCTGTAGGTGTGAATTAGTTATACAGGGGCGCAGTACCTCATACACACTCATCACTTAAAACAAGACAGAGGTGATCTAGCCTCTCAGTCAAGGCTTGATAAGAACTCTGGGTTAACGCAAAATAGATCAAAATAGATAGGACTGACATTGATCATCATTAAATATTGACTTTTAAAATGTTGATCGTGTCGAAAGCGAACGAAAAGCGTTACTGCTTGATTTGGGCCAAAAATGACTGGGACTCTATGGGAGGAACGAGTGATGAATAAACGACAGATAGATGAGTGCGGGTCAGTATGGCTGTGGGTTAGTGCTTGGGGACCTGCCCTTAGTGTGTATGTGAAGTTTCGCGCCTCTAGGCCGAATGAAACAGCCGGCTTTAGAGGGGTCCAAAAATGACTGGGACTCTATTGGAGAAACGAGGGATGAATAAACGAGTGCGGGTCAGTGTGGCTGTGGATTAGCGTCTGGGGGCCTACCCCTAGTGAGTATGTGAAGTTTGGTGGCTCTTGGATGAACGGAAACGTTACTGCTTGGTTTGGGTCGAAAATGACTGGGACTCTATGGGAGGAACCAGGGATGAATAAACGACAGATAGATGAGTGTGGGTCAGTATGGCTGTGGCTTAGTGCTTGGGGACCTGCCCTTAGTGTGTATGTGAAGTTACGTGCCTCTCGGGCGAATAAAACAGCCGGCTTTAGGTGGGTCCAAAAGTGACTGGGACTCTATGGAAGGAACGAGGGATGAATAAACGACAGATAGAGGAGTGCGGGTCAGTATGGCTGTGGGTTAGTGCTTGGGGACCTCCCCTTAGTGAGCATGCAAAATCTGGTGGCTCTCAGGCGAAGGAAACAGCTGCGCTTAGGTGGGTCAAAAAATGACTGGGACACTATGGGAGGAGCGAGGGATGAATAAACGACAGATAGACGAGTGCGGGTCAGTGTGGCTGTGGATTAGTGCCTCGCCCTGAGCCATTGTATCCGATTTGGAGTCTAGGTTTAACGGGAGTAGAGTAAATAGGCAAACATTTTCCATCCCATTCATACTCTATGGGAGGGAAAAGGGATGCAAAAAGAAAGAGAAATGAATGAGTGCAGGTCAATCCAACACTGAATTCCTGCTCGGGGCTTTGCCTCGAGCCAGTGTATCCGATTTGGTGTCTCTAGGTTGAGCGGAAGTAGGGTAGATAGGCACACATTTTCGCATCCTATTCATTGTCTATGGGAAAAAACTCGGGGAAAATTTCTTTCTACTCGGAATCCGTGCATCCGATCCACAACCTGTATACAAGCCCACATCAGCGGATCATACCGGACAATATGGAGTTGGAACGGAGTCGATATCTCAAAAACTGCGGGGCGAGTTAGTCGGCGATGAAACGCCTTCAATGCGCAACCATAATAACAACTCAATTCTGCTGCTGCTAGTGGTTTCAACACAAAAGTACAGACGGCTGCGGTGCTGTCAAATTGTAATAAATGAATATCGACCCCCAAAATCGGTTATTGGGTTCCTTGATTGCTATTAATCGGTAATGTATTGGCCCTAAAAAACAACTGTTCAACCCCTGGTATGAATGGCATTTTACAGGTAAAACTATGTATGACAGGAAATCAGAGCCAATGTGAATGGCCTTAATACAGTTTCTGAAATTAATAATAGTATTAATTTGGGGCATTCATTATTTAATAATATTAAAAATATTCATACCTCATTTTTTCTTATACAGGCTATTGTTTGTGGGCAGAAGTGACTCCATGACCAGTTGATACTTGGCGGAAATAACACAGAATGTTAGATTTCAAAACTGTCTGTTTTATCTCTTATTGCGTATGACTGTACTGACTGCATGTACGTTTATTTGTTATCTCTTGTTAATGTATTTACACAGCTGGGCTACTTACTTTACTTTACATCTGGATGCTGTTTAGCTTGTTGTGAGTGGCTGTCATCACAGATGTGTGAAGTAATCTCTGATGGCCGGAGAATACCCTTGTTTTTGCTATATTTACTCGTTCACTTTGGTACAATTTACAAAGCTTTTTTTCTGAAAATAGACAGTACAGTTTCCCATTCTTGTCACTTCTGGTAGACAGTCAGAAGATTTAAAGGAAATTTTATAGGACGCCTAGGCCCCTTGAGATATTTATAAAAGACATCAGACTCAAAAAATGGACCTTATAAAGACTGAATCAAGGTTGTGCCTCTAACCTTGGCCCATAATGTCCCACCTTTTCATTCTGTTGCGCAGCTTACTATATCTCGAAAAGAAATACTTTAATTCTGGCCTCTCGCACCACTCTGCCTTGCTATGCCATGAAAAAACAGCTTTGTTGTCTCAACCCCTCTCTGTGAGTCTGTGTAGCGGGTCAGTTCACATAACCCTCTTCAATGAAAGCAAACAGAAAATCAAAGAGAAATCAAAAGCCTTCGATCCGTGCGGTTCTCTGTGTGCTGCTGCCCTTGTCATTAATCACTCTTTTTCAGTCAGGCACAAAGAGTGATGCAAACAGAGTCTCCAGGTGCTTCTCTCTCTCTCTCCCTCTTCATCATGCACATTATTAATCAAATAGACTTTGCAAAGGAACAGGAACAAACTTTGATATCTTATTCAAAAGCTCCATACAGCTACACTTGTTTTCTGCCAGCTAGAGATTTGCAGCATCACTTGTCTTGCCTGTCTTGAACAGTGTCCCTTCAACTCTGGAAAGTTTTCATACTCCTGAATCTCCCTTCTGCACACTGAAATGCCTTTGTTTGAGAGGGAAATGCCTTTGTTTAACTGACAGGGAACAAGCAGCTGATAAAAAGAGTGGCACTCAGCAAAATCTATTTTTTTGGTGATATAATCATGTCTTTTTAAATGCCTGTTCATAATTGGCAAATTCACAAGACGCTTGATGGACAATTTTAAATTCCAAGGTCTTTTTGAAACTTTTCCTTTGGAAACATTTTAGCTAGCTGAATTTTGTCTTGCAATCTTGTTAAGTAGGTCCATGGCCTGTATTGCTTCACATATTATGCATATTATGTTATGGCATGTTAACATCCAATTTGATGGAAAATAGAGGCAAATAGAGCTTTTTCACAAGGATTATGAGGATCAGAATCTTCAAAAAGCAGCTAGGACACAAACATCTGAGTTTAGCATGTGTGGAAGCACCCAGTTTCTGTGCACCACTTTAACCTTACTGAAATAGACAGTAGCCCAATATTGCTGTTTACTTGCCCTGTGAGGAGCTAAGGCTGTCTAAATTGCACTTGAAGACAATCTTTGTGTTGACTTTGTGCTTTGTCTCATGTGAAGCTGCGTCTCCAACATCAGGTCAAACTCAGGAGATCTGAGATGAGAGTCAAAGGGTTTGTAAAGCTTGAGTTGCTGAAGAAGGTGGAGAAACTCTTTGTTTATCTTTTGCTTTGTCCAAGTAGAAAAGAGGTTTCACTGTGTTTACCCGGTTTGTGACAATCAAAAGGCTTTTTTTTGGATGTTCTGCTCCTGATTTTGTGTCCTGTCTGGTGTATATTGTTTGATTCCAAAAATACAAATGTAAATTTAAAAAAAGTTTTATGTTTAATTTCTTGTGTTATGCCATATTCTGTAGTCCATCCCTCAGCCCCTTGACTTTAAAAATACATTATTTTTTTGTCTTATTTACGCAAAGGCATCATGCAACCAATATATCCTAGCAACTGATCCATAGATAGCTAACATAGTCTTTAAAAAAATTCTTCAAGAACACTTCTTGAAATCAAGGTCGGTATAAACAAAACCAACAGACACACTGATGGTCTTTATTCAGAGGCATTGACTTAGAAATGCTGGAAGTGAGGCTAATAGAGACACTCTGGTCTCAATCAGTACTGCTAATTAGTTTTGTAGAGATCAGACAGCCATTCCACTGAAGTGCCTAGAGCTAACCCACACACGCAGACACACAAACACACAAATATGCCTTTTTAGTGAGAGAGCAATTATAAAGAAGACTGGAAGTGGGAGAAATGAAGCAGTTTAAACACAGACCAAAGTTCAAAGTAATTTATTTGTACATGGTCATGTCATGAATATCAGTTCTACCATTGAATCATATAAATATAAAAACATTTTTTTTATTTTTGCAATATATTGGCCATATGCACACATACCTTTTAAATATAGGTCACATATTGAAGACAGCAGATGGCTACTCCAGTACTCCAGTGATGTGTTCAGTTGGCAGTCTATAAATAAAGCCTTAATTTGTACTCTGTTTTGCCTTATTGGCAGTATTTCACCTCCCAGACCAAGTGTTTTAAAACTCCTGACCTCTAGTCCATATATCAGAAATCAGTTTCTTCCTACACTGCTTTTAAAACTTAGCCCCATGGAACCTAGTTTGTCTTATCCCCCATGGGGGTCCTTATGATTTGTTTGATTTCATGTGATTACATGTGCAATGTATATGTATTATGTGAATGAGTGCACAATGTATATATTTGCATTAAAAAACTTATAAAAACTTAAACAATATTTCATTACAAATTGACCCATAGAAATGACACAACAGTACTTCTAATCTAAGGTAAATTAACATAAATTAAAGTTTAAGAGTTTTTTTTCCCTTGAAATGTCAGGTCACCTAAAACAAAACTGAAACCAGGGAATTTAGGTTGTCTAGTAATATGTATAATGGCTAGACATTTTGAATGGTAAAAACAGTAGTGTTTGCGGCATGGTAGCACAGTGGGTAGTAGTGTTGTCTCAAAGCAAAAGGGGGCCTGGGTTTGACTCCTGACTAGGTTGTCCAAGGTCTTTTCTGTGTAAGCATGGGCTTCCGCCCTTAGGCCAAAGACATGTTATCAGGTGAATTAGGTATGAGTGAATGTGTTTGGGTGTCTGCCTCGCGATGGACTGTTGACCTGTTCAGGATGTTTTCTGCCTCCTGCCCAGTAAGCTTTGAGTACCTGGGTATAGTCTACAGTGACCTCTGTGACCCAGAAAGATAAGTGGACGAATGAATGATCCCAAAATAATGACATGCACTTTTTTGGGTTTGTGATGCATGTAAGCAAACCAATTTTTTTGGCTGTACTTGAATAATGAATGAACAATGAGCGTTCACTCCTGTATTGTTTTATTGATTCCTTTGTATTATTCCTTATTAAAGCTTTGGTTTTATGTTTCCTGTCTGTTTGATCAGATCCTGATTTATGCCTACTGGTTCAATGTGTCCACAGCAGGTGAATGCCATCAGCGCTCATACACGCTCTGCTCTGATTAGTGCTAGAGAAGCACCGTTGCTTTTGGCTGATTACCTGTCAGCTCTCTGACAGCGCAACAGACAGCCCGGAATATCTGCTAACACACTCCTCAGAGACTTTACGTGCTGATGACCCACTTGTGACATTTTAAATCATGATATTCCTATGACTGCACACTTTAAGAGGGAGCTTGGTACAACTAGCAATGGGAATCTTAGGAAATAGCTAGTGTAAGTGGCAAATCCAGAGGAGTTTCATCAGACAGTTCAATTTCAAGCATGATGTGTTTACATTTATGAAAGGTAACCCTGAATGTTTTAGTGGAGCGAGGCAGTAATGTTTCGAAAGATTGGGTTTAAAGACTAGAATGTAAAATCTTGTTTTCCCATATTTTTATTTTTTAAGGATTTGAAACATAAGGTATGTAAACACTATTACCTGTTCCCCATCCGTACAGTTAGTTTATGGAAATTAAACTTTTGTTTTCAGTTTTTTTTGTTGTTGTAATACGACAAACACAGCAACATATGTCCTGCATTTAGATGCACAGCAGGTTAGGCCCACCCATTCATGTTGGATGAATCACAATACATAACATCTAATCACACACATTTACATAAATGTACATACATTCCCATCACTGAGAACTTTTTATTACAGAAAAGCTTTGTTGGTATGTTGTTCATTTAAGGTGGAAAAGGCAACTTAACACTCTGTACTTAAAGTATATATACACGACTTAAACGTACCTAAATAGCGTGTAATACCCCCACAAACATGAATAATTTCTTGTTTCCTGTAGACTGGGATTGTTACTGCTCCTGGTATAACCATACACTTCCATACGCCTGCAAATTCAGCTACTTCCTTCACACTGTGGCCTTTATGAAGCGGCTAAGGGTTATCTATTCATTGTTGTTTAAATCAAATCCAAAAACTACTTACTTCTCATTGAAGCGCACTCTTTGTGATGAGAGCAGTAAGTGGCTGCAGTTAATAGTGGGTTGCAGTTCACAAACCAATGAGTTTGGTAACCAAAAAGTTAGTTAGCTAGCTAGGTTAGCCACCTTGTTAAACTTGGAGCCCTGTGGCTCCAAACTCTATTTTACTTAATTTGTTGAAGTACCGTAACTCTCCGTATCATCTGTAGCCATTTACTCTTCTCTTTCGCATCACAAGGAAAGCGCAAGAATGATAATTCAGTAGATTTTGGACTCTGGTCTATTCAAACAACAAGATTCTCAGACAGTGCAGTAAAGGCTACGACCTGGACATAAAAGTATGTACATGATGGCTTAATATAATATTTATTAAATAATACCCCCACCCCCAATGAAGCATTGAGTATTCCACTCTGATTGGTATATGTTGTGTATGTATATATATGTTGGAATTCTACATTGAGACTCCCGAGAAATAGAAACCGTATTCCATCGCTGAGGTCAAACTTTAAAGTCAGGAAAATTTAACTTGAAAACTGAAAGCTGAACGTTCCACTGAGCACTCCTTTTTAGCTGCCATCTGAATGCTGCCGTTGCAGAATTTTCTGCTGCTTCTCCATTAAAAACAAAGGAAGATTTGCCAGGGACAAGGATTAATTGGTCATGTAAAAAATTAATCATGACTATTTTCTACACAAAAACCCACATCATAAGAAGACTGCCAAGGAAAAAATAATTACAGGATGTGAAATATAGGCCCTTTAAGGAAGCACATTTTCAGGACGATGGCAAATGTGTGCTTACTTTAGATTTAGCACAGTAAAAATAAAACATTTTGCCTCAAAACTTCTCTTGCCTGCTTGCACAGGCACACAGAACGCTTTGAAAAGCTGCTATGACATACAAAATGTTTAAGAATGCCATACATTCCTTCCATAGACATCCACATCATTTTCACATCATTAAACTGACAATTTTAAACGAGCATTCCCTCTCCAAACTGCTAGATAAAAACATAATTTCTGCTCTCCATCTGCCCCCCTCCCCAAAACCATTCATGTTTAAAGAGTTCCTTGCACGTGATAAGACACAATTATCTCCTCTGACCTCTTTGCTTTGATGAATCATTAGCATTGTAATGCAGCCTAACTTCATTAATTCATAATTTCAGCCTGGTAAAGGCATGCCTGGGTTATGGCAATGTGCATATTTAATCAAGTAATCACCCTAATTATTTTTTGTACATTGTTAATGAAAGCCTGCCTGTGGAATGTTAATTGAAGCCATCATCTGCATGCATTGAACAGAAATCTCAGCCCTGAGCTGTTGTTTGTGGTGTAGCCTAAATAAATGGGCTAATAAGTGCCCGGTGATTTTTTAAGTTAAAACTTGACAGGAATGATTAGGCTTTGAAAATATGCATGATATAAACCCAATCTGGATTGTTGATGGCCTATAGAAAAGGTCACAGTGTGTCTCTCGGCCACACTACAAAGGTGGCTAAATACCAGAGTTAAATGTCATAAGTGTGACTCTGTCGTCACCAGCATTTACAGCACCATGCTTTTTCCTGTCTTTAAAATGGAAATATCTTTAGGAAGCTATAGACTTCTGCTCTTTACAGTGATAGTGGTGTAGTGTTTAACGAAAAACCCAGTGGCTGTCCTAACTTTATTACACCTGTCAGAAATGTGTAGCACTTTGGCAACATGGGTCATAACAATAGGTAAAAATATTCCAAAAGGCAAATAATACAGTTATATAGTTTTATAATATATAATATATTATATAACCAACGTGGTATAACACCATATATGTAAGCCTCTGCTCTAAGTGGTGTAACTGGTGTAACTCCCCTTCGCAGCAGTGATTACAACTGAACAATTTCCTGTAACTGTTGATTACTCCTGCCCATTGACTTGGTGGAATTTTGGCCCAGTCCATCTTTACTGAACTGTTTCAACTCAGTGATGCTTTTTTTGCATGAACTCCACACTTCAGGTCCTGCCATAACGTTTCTTTTGTAGGGCTGGACTTTGATTTGACCATTCCACACAGCACAACACAACATTTCTTCCACATTAACCATTTTTGGTAGACTGACTGTTGTGTTTAGAGTTGTTGCCTTGCTGCAAGATCCACCTTCTGTTGACGTTGGTTTACAGAATTACTTTACCGTTCCGATCCAGATTTCATAGTACCATCAAATTATGGCAGGTTGTCTGGTTCAGTGGCAGCAAAACAGCTCCAGCTGCCACCACTGTGCATCACAGTTAGGATGATGTTGTTGTGCTGAAATGTGGTTTTTGGTTTTTGCCAAACAACATGTTTCTCATTAAAGCCACACAGTTCTATTTTTACCTTATTAGTCAACATACCATTACATTTTTTCTTTGTCTTTTGAGTCATCCAGGTGTTCTTTAGCAACATAGCATGCAATTTAGCAGCATAACTTAAATAGGCAGTGTTCTTGTTTAAGAGCAGTGGCTCCATCCTTGCTATCTTCTTAGACACACTATTCCTGTTCAGGGTTTGCCTGATGATGAGTTCATGAACACTGGACAGAGGAAGAAAGCCCTGAAGGTCTTTAGATGTTACCATGGGTTTTCTTATGATCTCTTGTGATGAAGAGATTTTTTTTTTTTTGTTTAGACTTTTCAGAGGTTTAGACTCTTCAGAAGTTGTTTTGTAACCTGCTACAGTCTAATAAACATCACTAATGCGCTGTCATCCAAATGTTTGGACATCCTTATTATCTATTGCAATTATTTTTATATATTCCAGACTGATTATTGAGGTTCACATGATTTTGCCAGCAAATACATACCTGAACAGAAAACAATGTAATTGTGTTATTTATACTTTTTGTCTAGTGTCATAAATAAAGAACTGATCCCATTTTAGGTCAGATGTTTCTAGCAATTCACTGATTTTTAAGCAACAGTGGTACATTAACTTGGTGAATAATTACCAAAGCTGAGGAACAGCCCTTGAAATGGCAGCAGGGACTCCTCTGAGGGGAAACAGCAAGTCAACAAGGGCATGTTACAGTTTGTACTAAAATGGACACATTTGCTCTGACCTGACAAGTCTGTCTGATTGCTACACAGTGGTTTAGTATTACATAACTCTCTCATCAGTCTGAAAAAACAGCATCTCATGTCCACTTCCCAAGGCCTTCTGTAAAATTGATAAAGAATTGCCCTTGCTGTATTTTTGACCAGTTGTGAATGCCGTTGTATTAGAGATTAGATTATTAGAGATTTGAAAAATTGTTCTCCTTTGGACAAAAAAATTACTCTTCGGCTTTTGTGTCAGGCTGCAATCTTTCATTGTGCCGTTTGCTGTGATGTTTTAATTATTATAGGTGTCAAAGGACACCTTTAATAATTCAGGCTCTAGATTGGTAGCAAAATGACCATGAGGTTGGCAGTGAATGGGCTTTAAGTTGGCTTCTATAAAAATAAGACAATGCATGAGATACATGACGTTGACATACATGACAGCTAATGTGTTATGCAATGCTACTGTAATGTTGTTTGATACTGCCAAATAAGTAAATTGCCAGGTGCCTGTGCCAGAGACCACGTTATTGCTAGCAAATGTATCAGGGTTTGCAAACACTGTCTGGAGGCCTGCTGTGGGCATGGTGTCATTAGTCGCAACATGATATTCAGCTCATTAATCAATGAATCAGTTGGAACTGAGAGGCTTGACACTAAGGTTTACTGTCTTTTTGGGGGGGTTGGGATTCTGTCACATATACTGTATGTTACATTCTAGGCCCCCTTTGTAAATATCAGTGTATGATGTTTGCAGAAATGCTGCTGTAGGTGGATAAAATCCACCCGTTGCCATTTTGGAAATGATGTCATGCAAACTGGTTTCTACAGTCTTATATAATCAGTAGTGTCAAGCATGATAAATTATTAATGCCACTAATTTTTTAAAATATTTTCCTAGCTTGACCTTTCATCACTGCTGTCTGCTCATTCAAATGCAACTTTTAAATGTTCCATTGAAAACATTTTTGATAAAACCATAGGTATTTCCAGCCAAAGCCATGCCATGAATCAGTTTATCCTTGAAGTACATTGTCTGAGGTATCATTTATGAGGAAGAATTCACACAGATGCAGCAATGTTAGTAGTATCAGTAACGTTAGCTCTAGATTTCATCTTCAGCAGAATACACTGAACAGTGCTGGTGGGAGAACTATGGAAAAATCAGTTGGCAGCAAAATAACCAAGGTACTAGCCAAGCGGAAAGCTACAGTTCCCCTCGAAACAAGACTTGAATCAGTGCAGCTGTTAAATGTTGTAGGGAGGAGAGATGTTAACATGCAGTGCCAGTCTTGCTGACTGTGATGCAATATTTCATGCTTTTCCACCGAGCTCCTGGGCATTCTAGTTCATGTATTTTTTTTCACCTTTAATATCCACCTAGAAAAAATATATATACACCAGGTTGCTCATTAATAAGGTGCACCTACCATTTGGTTGGCTTTGCCTAGGTTAATAGGCCTACATCATGAAAACAATAAAGCAGTTAAAACTGTGTATGTTTGTAAAGGCACTTTTACAAGCGAATGAATTTGGATAGAAAATATATAGAATAATAAATTACTCATTACTGTTTTAACTTTGAACAGCTGAATTCATTAGTAAAGTAACATAAGCAGTTAACCCTGTTTGGCTAAATGCTTTATGTAATAGTGACTCAGTCAAAAAATTAGGATGACTAACATGCAGTGACATCATTAGGTCTGATAAAGAACATGGTATAGAATAAGCTATTTGCCTTACTTTTTACTGTACCAATTTTATACCATACCATTTTGTGTATGTGTATGAAAATGTGGCCATTATTCATGTTCTGGAAAAGACCTTTGGATCGTTGTCTTCGGAGACTCTTTTAAGTCTTGTGACTTGTAAATGCTACAGAATCCTACCTGAAGCATTTCGATGCTAAGATCATCCACATCCATACATCATTTTGGGGCCAGGAAGAAGAATATCTCTTTAAAATCTCTCCTTACTGTAAAAACCTTCGGTGATGAAAAAGAAACGAGAAAAGGCTAAATCCTAGCATGCCTCATTGCTCCTGACTGCATGTAATACATCCCCTTCTCTTGATTGTGGTTAGTGTAAGCTGACAGCCACAGAGTGTGACTGGATGTATACGTTTCGTGGCTGCCCCACTTTAGTCCTTCTGTCCAGGGCTCCTCCAAAGCTCTTGCCGGTACAGGGTGGTCCACTGCTTTTTTATTACACCATACAGATGGTTTATGGAGACTTCTGATGGATGTGCCGTACTACCAAAAAATTCCTCAGGGCTGAATAAGATTACACACATAGTACCCAGCAGGTGGTAGAGACAACAGGAATGTAGAAGTAGTCTGAAGAAACAAAATACTCAAGTAAGAGTAGACATGTAGTTTTTTTGGGGAAAAAAAAGAGATGTGTTTTGGGTCTCTAGTCAGCCACAGCATATTAGCCAAGGAAGGAAGAAGGATTTAATGGTATGTTATGGCTGGAATATGGTTAGATCATTGAGAGGTTGCAGTTCTGAGCCTGGCCTATGCCCCAGATTTATAGGATATGTCTTTGCCAGTTAACCTTAAGAAGCAGACATTATTGCAGGTGATAATAAAAGGTATTATAATAATATTATGTTTACTTTTGTTAGTTTTTGTGCCTGTCAAATCTAAACAGTTTGAGATATTTTTAATGAATTAGCCTCTGTCGGGAGCCACACTTCCTTTGTTTCATTTCCAGTTAAAACTGCCAACAAGTATGAGTTAGTCATTTTTCAGCACCAAGGAAAAGCCCAAAAATGTACATAACATGTATATAACATAACGTTATATTGAGCTCAGTCATGAAATATCAACATTTTCAGTGTTAAGTGTGTCCATGCTTTGCTTCCATTATTTTAAGGAGACCAGCTGTTACTTTGTTCAAGAATCTTCTCCGAAGCCAAGCAATTGTAAACAAATTTAGTGATGTTGAGGTCTGGACTCTGGAGTGATCAGTCCATTGTTTTGAGAACATCGACAGCTTTTTGTTTCGTTTTCATTTCTCAGTAAATGATGCTTCATCCTACACATCCTTTCAACTCCATAGTGTTGAGTTGTCTTCTATCAGTGAAAGCATGGAGAAAAACACCTGTGGACTAAAGTAAGAGTGGAGCCTGACTACATATTCAGTTGGAAGCTATTTTCTTTTTTTTTTGCACAGCAGAACTGAAGGAGTAACTGACAAATAACTGCCATCTCAGTAATAAAGCCAAAGCTCACATTTTTTATTTTATTGTTTATTGATGTCAACACCCATCAGATCCTTTCAGTTGCTTAAACCACCTTTGGACCAAAAGACCTTGAGTATGTGCTTTTAACAATAGTTTGGAGAAGAATACCATCGATATGTGGTCTGCATGACGGTCAAAGACACTTTGATGAAAAAAAGTTTTTTTTCTCCCATAACTAAAATATAAAAGTCAAAATCCAATCTTAGTTGGAACATAAGGCAAGGTGTTTTATTTGGTTGACTGATTGATCATTCTTTCACTTGTTAATTTAGCGATCTGTGTGATGAGATATATTTATTGGATCAAGGTGGTTCCTGACCCACATTGGCTTTGTGTGAACATGTCCTGCCTCACGGTGTCATTATTAGTACGTGAGCTAGCAGACATCATCAGCATGAAATGCCTCTACCGCTTAGTCCTGTGGAACGTATTGATCTCTGTGTATGGAAGTGGATTAAGAGCCTACTGTTAGCTCAGATGGACATAACTGCGTGCACACTGATTCATCAGGGGCCAACACCTCTGGACAAGTTTAAGTGAGCTGGTTTGTCAATGTAGGGCTTAATTATGTAGCACTAATTAACAGTGGCATGAATTATTGTGCCAACTATCTTCCTGCGCAGTACATTCATCGCTAAAGGCTGAAAATGAAATAATTACATATAATTTTTTGCGTTCAAATTAAATGCCTCACACCCTCTTAAGTACCATACCATATCAAGTGGGTAAAATGTCAGCTCGAATGCCTGCGAGACTGAGAGCAGAATGAGTCATCTGTTAGAGTGCTGGGAAAAAGACAAAGCAAAACAAATGCAGTCGTTTCATCAATCAACCTGCATCCTTCACTTCAGAGAAGGTCTCTCCATGTACTAGGTTGCACTCTTTCAATTGCATTACTCAGAGCGTCGTTATGATTTAGTTTCCGCGTGCTGCCAGCCCCTTCCATTTGCAAAATGATGTTCTTGGAGAGGGCTTTTCATTTTCGGAAAACATTTCAACCTTTTGTTGGCCAAGATGAAGGTGTGTGTGCATACGTGTATCTGTGTGTGTGTAGTTTGGCTGGTCTTTGTAGGTGCCAAATGTCCCCAGGATTTATATAAAATAAAAATGTAATTACATTTAGGTATAGTACTACAGTAGTTAACTATAGCCTTTAGCTACAAGTGATACAGAATTATCTGTAGCTATATAAATAGCAATCTATGTCATTTTTATCTATGTAATGTAAGTTAACTATAACATTACGCTATTAACTATCTTACAGATGTAAACTATAGCAGGTAAATAGAAATAACTCCCCAAACAGGGATACACTTCTGTGCGTGTTCGCATGTGTGCTGTGGAGGAGTTAATGCTTAACCAGTCAGTGCGTTTAATTATAAGTGAATGTTTTTTTAGTGTCCCAGAATGTTTGTTTTCTTGATTTTAGCAACTATTTTTAGCCAGAGCTGCTTTTTTACATCATCTTGATCACGAATAAAAGGGATTCCTGCTTTGCATTCAAAATAGTTTGAACAGGTGGCTGAGTAAGAGTTCAATAAGTGGGTATTTAATACCAGAGTACTTGCTCTGTATGCACTGAATGTTAATAGGGATTTCTAACCCGTGCATATCCAGGGTTAGCTTTATTGTGAAGATATTTTTTTGTGTAATGATACATTTGCTTTTGCATGTAACAATACATTTAATGCATTACTAGTACTGAGCAGCATATCAAAGATTCAGTTTCTTGGCACATGCTAAATTTGGCCATATTTGTTTCACAAACTCATCTTTTATAATTAATAAGACCTTGTCAAATTGCTCATAGTTTAATTTTCTCAGCACACAGGGGAGCCCTTCCATAGCCATTGTTTTTGACCAATAAATTGGCATGTTTACAATGTTTGATTTTTACTAAATTGTGTCCGCACTGAGGAGAATGTATTTGACAATGTCATTCTTAATTAGCATTATGTAACAGAATAATATAAATATGATTGTATCTCATATATGATGTGTAATTAAGTAAGATCCTCGGTTTAGTTTGTTAAAGCAGACGGTGATGCTTTCTGCCACAATTATAGCTTAAATGTTTTCTTTTGGTAGCAGAGAAAATTCTGACTGATTACTGTGTCCTGTATGGTATCCAGCAATATTTGAGGTTATAGAGCCTTTTTCCTGAATCTGCCTGTGCAGAAACCTAAGATGTTAAAATGAAAATGCAGTCATGGCACATCTCATGGATTAAGAGTTCTTGATGATTTTGGCATGCACAGAAGTTGGGCCTCTAAACCACCTAATCCTATACAGTATGAGCTCAGTATGTGAAACACAGCCCCTTGTAATAGACCTTGTCTATGTCACACAACACTTTAGAAGACCAACGGGTTTTAAACTGTCGGTCAGGTTTTTAGAGTGTGTTAATAATTTTAAATAATATATATTTTGTATGATGTTCAAGGTAACAATATTAACATTAACATTAACATAAGCATGGTAGCAGATTGTATTGTCATTTCTAGCCGGCCTTCTTTTAATTCATTATAATAACATATGGGGAGCATTCAGGCTGGATACATGTGCAATATTGATTGAAAGTTCAATCCAACATGTGTAGAAATTAGAGAGAAGTGCATGGTCAGTACATAGTCAGACAATAACAGACTAGATAACAGAAAACAACAGCAAGGATTAAGTGAAGGATAGACAAGCTGTTGCATATAGTGGCCAAAAAGTGTTTTGTAAACCATATAAAATATGTATTGTATGATTGTATTAAGTGCTTTTAAGTGCCTGCCTTTATCAGCTTCAAATATTTAGAGCTGTTTATTTGCATTGCATTGTATATATGTAACATTTGCCATAACATTTGTAGGCGGTAATGAAATCTAGCCTAGTCCAAAGCAGTACGTCATGTTGAACTTGAGACTGTTAGTCTGCTGTTCTGTTTGCTAGCTTAAATGCAACTTTTCACCAGTTGTTGTTGTACCAAAACTTGCTCTTGGTAACTAGACAGAGTAGACTGAATTAAGGCAGCATGGCGCAACATATCGATGTATCCTTTGTAGAGAGTTAAATTGTGTTTGAGCATAGAGCCATTCTTAGTTCACTAAAGAACCAAGGCAACCAAAAGTGATTCTTCTGTGACATTTGTCTAAAGAATCATTGTTTACACTTTTATGTACAACTGTTTGAAATGTTTTATTTTAGATGGTTCAGAGCAATTTTATGAACAGTCTCTTCAAGATGATCAACCAGGGGAGAACAGTAAGGTTAGAAGGATGTCCATCAGTATGCAACAAATAAATGAGCTTTACTTTCTGTCATCACTCTGTGGTTTACGTTTTGCTGTTTCTATGTTGTAGCTTTGATTGCCAGCTGTTTGATTGCAGCTCTGTCATAAATATCAGTTTTGAAGTTGCTGAAGCACAGTTTTGGTTCAGGGAGGCCTAACTTAAGTTCTGTGGTTATTTTTTAGGCCACACAGTATTTTTAGCAACTTTCCTGTGTAAGTGTCTGCGTATTGCTGTCAGTGAGCTTTAACTTTCAACTGCTGTACCTCCTGCCTGAGGCCCTTTTTCCTTATTTGAAATACGCTGTCATCATTTCAGAGACTGTCTCCCTTGACACGTTCACATTTTTTGTGTGTGCTGCTTCTATTACTTGCAATTTAGTGCCCAACTACTTCTGCCGCTTCACAGCTTGTTAGACACCTCGTATTGCATCTGTGAGTCAAGAATGTGTTACTTTTTAAAATACTCCTTTAAATAGTAGACAGCATGTAAGCATGACATTTTTTAGGAGTGTTTCCATTAATTTTTTAAGTCTATAATATGGTTATAAGTATAATTAATCATATGTAATAATTTAGGTTTATTATATTCATTATCTTTCTAAGCAATAATATAAAATATAAAATATATTAGATTAAGTAAATATGTAACAAGACAAGGTCATTTAAGGAATTAAAGATTTGAAACTGTCAGTAAATAAGTCTGCAACATTTATTCTTGAGAAATGCTCTTGTAAATGAAAACAACTAAGTGTCACTGGATCACACTGATGTTAAACCTATTAGAAGTTTCATTACAGATTAATTTATTTGTTCATTCCTTTGTTGTTTTGTTTTGTTGTGTCGGTTTAGCCTCTTTATAAACCCACGGTTCAGAAAAAGCCTTGTTTTCCCTTTAACTCAGCTCCCCTCTTGACCCTGTCAGCTCCTAACGGTATAATGATGACACCTTCAGATATGGACGACTCAGATTTCACTGACCATTTCCAAGTTCAATACAGTATGTTGCCTAAATGCTAAACAAACACAGGAGTCAAAAACTGAAATAAATCATTTGTGGTATAAAAGAAATAAATGTAGTGGTCATCAATTCTGTTCTATGTTTTTGCCAAAACTTTCTCAACTTCTTATCAAGCTTTCATCGGAACTGTATCAACCCATTCCCACACTGATAACTTTGGTAAGTGGTAGCCAGCTGAATTGGCAGCAGTTTTTGTGCAGACTTTTGCTTTTTCAGTACCCAAAGTGAACAATTTGTCCATTTTACATTGTACCATCCATGCAGTTTTCTTTCAGGTCTACTTATGTAACCCTATAGTGGGAGCAAAATATATATCATGAAATGTTTGTCTGTATGTTATGGCTGTGGCTTAGAGAAAAGCCCTGTGCAGTAAAAAAAAAATCGAAAGTGCAGTGATTGCAGAGGGGCATAATAATAGCAAAGTACTCTACTGTTGTCAGAGGCACAGAGCCATTTCCGTCATTACGTAACTCTAATAAAAATTCAATTTTTGACCTTGAAAGCCCTCACAATTAAAATTGCACCTTTCTCCGACGTGCACCATGTTGCGTCATTGATTCGCTGTGCATTATGTCTGAGCCCAGTCATTTTTAGTCACGTGTTGGACTTGCACGGAACAAAATAATAGTGGGGTTTGGTTTATATGGTTAGATCAGACCCATAGCGGCTTGCTGTGTGTAAGTGAATGGATGAATCATGAAGCAAAATGTGTCCTCGCTTCTTTCATCTTACTCAGAAGCTCTCTGTTCCATCACTGGACTTGCTGCTCACAGCTCAGAGGCTGTCAGTCCACATGTTTTATGGCCTCTGTGAATCGTCCTTCCCCTAGCGTAAATCACTGGGATTTGTGTGCAGAAGACGAGAAGCCTGGCTTGAACACAGCATCTGATTCCCTCTTGCGTAGACATGTCTCACGGAGACATTCGAGTGTAATTGTTGTGTTGAAATATTTCTCCGCTGACCGTGGCAGATTAAAATGACTCACGCTATGAAGGCTCCTGGGCTGTTTACAGCTTGATGTTTACCGAAAGTGCCTCAGTTTCACAGGAAGCCGAAATTACTGTAAAAAAGTTTGAGAGCTCACTTTGATGACAGCTGTGCAATTTGTAACAATTCCAAGCCCCTATTATTGCAGTGTTGACTTTCTGTGGCTTGTGCTGGCACTATTTATTTGATTACTTCAGACTCCTTTTCTCTGCATATTTTCCTGTCACGATAATGCTAGTGCTAATGCTAATGCTATTGTACTGTACTCTCTTAAAGGTAAAGCCACAAGGTTTGTGAGTAAAGCCAGGAGTGAACCATTTTTGTAAACAACATAAATAAATTAAATACCTTTTTAAAGTTTGAAGAGTCTCCATATAATATAATGGTTGTAGAATCAACCCCCCCCCCCACCCCCCACCCCGATGATCCATAGATCTAATTCATAAGGAGTCCTTATTTTAAGTGTGTCTGAATGTGAAACATTATCCTCTCCATTTGTTCCTTTGTTCTTCAAGACTGAGCCAAGAATCTCCAAATACCTCGCACCACCTGCTCAATTCAGCTGAGATTCAAGAAGCAGTCATCTCCTTTCCTGAGCTGGAAACATTCTCAGTCAGTCCAGTATGAATTTGATGGTGTAAGTAAGACAATTTGTCTGATCTTTGTGTTTGTGTTATAAGAGACTATGCATTTTTCCTTTAGGCACAACTTCATGACAAACGTCATGGAACCTATGTAAATTGACTTTGAAGTGGCGTTAACTCAGGGGACAGTTTAGGAGCAGCCACACCTGCATTGTGCAAGCAAAAAGGTTGCCTTATGTTGTGGGGAGTTGTCTTGTGAGTAAGGTTGAACACTAGCCAGTGTTTTTATAGCAAGGCTACGTGAGTTTAAACAAGGTGTTGTAGTGGGTGCCAGAAGGAAGAGACATTCAATTGTCATGTATGTACCTGGAATATATCATAGAAAGCATTACCACCCACAGTGGACAGTGCACCCACAGATGCTTGGTGGTGTCTGGCTAGAATCTTGCATGCACAGACAAGCAACTGCGGCAAAAATCACATCCACATGTAATACAGAAGACCTCACACGCATATACCACACGTCACTGCAGTGTTTTTGAGAGCAGAAGACCCATCAGAAAGCCTCTGTTAACACCACAACACCGACCACAGCACCTCACCTCGGTTTATGAGGTTGTTAACTAGACCTAGAGGACTGGCCTGATTGTATGGGCCTGATGAGTCACTGTACCAATTGTTTCAGGGCTGATGGTGGGGTTTGTGTGTGTCGGAGACCTTATGAAGTCTGGTGTTTTTTCCAGACGTCTGTAGTGTGCTGCTGGATCCACTTGTTCACCCGGCAGGGTTGGATCCATCTGTATATCTAAACACGTCGTTGACCGCTGCCCACTACGTTTTACTGCTTTGTTGGGATATTCCAGCTAGGTAATCCACCGTGCCAAGCTGTCCTTAATTAAGGATCAAAGTTAATCAAGGATAAAGTTCAGATGAATGGTGTGGCTTGCACGTTTGCCCTTGGCATGTCTGTTTTTTTTTTGTAAAGTAAAATGTATTTTAATGCATTTTTATGACCAGCTTCTTTTTGCTTGTACCTGAGAATGAACATGATATGTTTTGAGCTGCCCACTATTTTTGCCTAATTCAAAACGTAGTCTGGGCTGAAATTTCATTGTGAATGGGCGGAGCTAAACTACTGTAAGCTGTACTGGCATTAGATTGCATTTGGCATTGACGAATAGTACATATTTTTAAATGTTGGCATACTACATCAAGCTTACTAAAAATGGATATTTTGCAAGGATGGCAAAGTTCTCAATAGATTTCTTATGGTATTGCAAGACTGTTAAGTCTGGAGTCTCATGCCCATGCCTGGGGAAGTCAATGGATTAGAGTGCTTCTCTCTGTCCACTCAATTATGTCATTTATGCTTCTCAGAAAATTCAGATATAATGCATGGTTGGACCTCTTACTGAGGACTAATGCTCTTTGCTGGCCGGATAAAATCCTAGACCTGTCTGAATGAGACATCAGGTTTTACTCTAAGAAGTTAAGATGTCTGTGGAGCATAGCCATCCCCTTAGTCCATCTCATAAATCCTCCAACTTCCAGTTCAGCCTTTGGGTGCAGTTCTGCTTGATCCTTTAAGACTGTGTCATAACTGGGCCATGTAATTGGCCTAGTTTAGCTTATTAGAGAACACAAAAACACAGTCCACAGAAAGCCCAGTATAGTACCTTCACACGCATAAGCAGAGTTTATTACATGAATTAGAATGGAAATTGTTTTTTGGAGAAGGTCTAGTTTTGCTGCAATAAGATAAATACCCTGAACCCCCATTCCCCACCCTCACCAAAAAATCTACATTCATGCAAGCAGAGCTTGTTGATTTGGTTCCATTAGCAGGTATTGGCTGTAGAAAAGAACTGATCTGGGGAGGCATTATTTTCTGTGTTCCCTATGGTCCTAGTCGCAGAGCTTCCAAACAGAAAACTGGACTAAAAATAGCTTTCATGCTCTGAGGTGTACTGTGAGCTGCCTAGAGCCTCTCTTTCAGCACCCATCTCTCTGGCCAAGGACAGGGATCACAATGTTCCTTCTGCACATACACCAAGCCTTAGCTTCTCCTGGGTCCATCACGTTTCAGTCGCTATCCAGTGGCTCTAGCATTTGAACGTGCTGCCGGCGGTTCTCCCTTAGACGCTATTTGTCTGTATAATGTTGCATGAGCTTGGCACTTACCTGTGAGGAAAGAAATGACTTATGCTAACCCTGTGCTAATAAATTAGTCGTAGCTAATTCCTGTTCTGCTTTTTGCATTAGGTGCAACTCTAAGGTGTTATTTATTTCATGACTCTGGCCATGACTCAAGATTTCATTTTTAAAGTGTAGATATAAAATTTTTTGTCTGCTCACCAGAGCATCTCTTTAGTTAAATTAACACTCTTCTGGATGATTTTAAGACTCTTATAATGACAAAGGTTGTCATATCATTGTACCAATTCTCTAGTAAATATGTTTGGAGAAGATAAAGAGCTCCTAGAGACTGTGATGCAAGTTACGCAGATACTTGTGATTTCATTTGCACCCAATTTAAAATAAAAACACAACATAATTAGTTCCATCATGAGAAAGGAATTTAGGAAGCACATCCGCTAGTGTCAAAGGGTGAGTTGCAAAGCAAACTCTGAACATAGCCTTGCATCTGTAAGAGTCCACATGCCAAAAAGTTGCCAAAAACATTGAATTAAAGTAATGCTGTAGACTAACCACTTTTGGTTTCCTAAAGAACCTTTCAAACATTTGTTTAAAGAGACATTTCTTGTAAATCTGATGTGCAAATGTGGTGATCCTTTATTTTTTTGATAAAGAAGGTAAAGTGTCCTATAGTTTTGTTGAGCAGTAAGGTTTTTTTTGTGGCAGATCCATAACTTGTTTCTAATGTTTAATTTACTATCCCTTTTAAAAATTTGATTTTTTTTTCTGTGCTGTTGTTACATTTATTTGGTAGGTAAGAAATATTCAAGCTAACAAAGCACAAAGTCCATGCGCTGGTGAATTAACTTTGTCTCACTAACTATTTTTCTTTGTAATAAACATTTTATATCTATTTAAACCAGAGGTTTAAATACTTGAATTAGGCCATATAGTATTCCGGTCCAAAGCAGGAGCAGTAGAGCACATTTGTTCAACTGCAAAAGGCTTGATATGGCAGTATACCAGAATATTATATATAAGTGATACTCTGACCAGTAGATTGTCTGAAGGCCTTATCCATTCTGCCAAGGGGTGATATTTGGGAATTACCTAACTTTTGAATTACGCAGGCATGAACAGATACGTTTAGATATGAGCTTATGAAATGATAAATGTGTAACAAAGTACATTTACCGCTTTGAATCATGAACTTCCACAAAAGCCTGGTCCTGCCGAACTACTTTTCTGGAGAGTTTGGTTCCAACTTATCCCAATCCAATTATTAAAGCCTTTGAATGTTAGAGACAGCTGTTTATTAGAGCATGCCATCAGATCACCAGAATCGAACACCAGGATGGCGCCCCTGCCTTTAAATTAAAGATTTTTTTTTTTACTTTAAGTGCAAAGTAAGTACCATTTGGATATATTAACTTTTAAGGCTGTGCACAAAATTGCTATTAAAAAATTAAAAACAGTGAGACATTGTAACTCTTCCATGATGTGCATATTGCTAAGGCTTTAGGCTGAATAAATTGAACACTAGATTTAAGAAATGGATAGCTAAAGGAATACGAGCTCTATGCAATGTAATTAAAAAAGAAGGACCTCTGCCCAGTTCTGAAATGCTTAAAGAGAAGTACTCCACAAATGTGGCATTATTACCCATAAGGTGAAAAATGTTTTTTTTTTTTTCATCTGTTACAACTTAAATTCAACTTTATGCATTATAATTAAGTGGCAGAAGGAGGGATATTTACATCTGAGGAGGAATAAAACAAAATATGGAGTATCAAAATGTCAATGAAAGCGTACCCAGTTACAGAAATGGAGGTTTGGGTAAAAAATTGGGAAGGTAATTTATTAAACCCTCTCAGCAGTGCCACTGTGATAATGGGCTCCCTGTGGACATCAAAATGTAAACCATTCCTGTATTTTTAAAATTTTTTAGATCTCTTTTTTTTTATTTTATTTTCTATATATGTAAATCTGGGCAGACATGAATGTGTAATATGTATACTCATAGTATCTACAAAATACTTTGTGGTGATATTTGCTTGATGGCAAATGCCAATGAAGCTGATAGGAAAAATTGTAGGTGTGCATAAGGGTATAATGAGGATTCTCGTTGAGCAAACTCTTTTGTGGACTGTGTTCCCTTTCAAAAAGCCACCAGCTATTGAACTTTTTGTGAGTCTATAAAATTTGGGTTATGAGAGAGACGGGGAAACCTCCAGGGAAATGGCATGATGAGTCAAACAGATACCTCTTTTATGAAGAGACAGAGATGGCTGGCTCAATATGAGGTGATTGGAGAGATTGCCCAGAAGACTGTCTGCTTGTGCCCATGAGCATGCGCTTCTGTGTGCCTCTGTCTATGTATATGTGTTCATGATGTGTTTGAGACGGTCTGTTGAAGCTGCTAGATAATTTAGAAGAGTGGGTAAGACTCAGTAAGGTCATGAAGGCCCCCCTCCAGCTGTGGGAAAGTACTTAAACTGTCACCAGAGCACAACGTCCTTCCCTAGTCCTTCCATAGACAGCATTGGGCCAAGATAATAAACATCCTGCCTTTTGGACTTCTGCCTGAAGACCCCAGGTTAAGAAGGAAGCTGCAACCTCTAAGCCCAAAGCAAACACAAGGCAGTACTGGCTCTGAGCCAGAGTGGCGAGTCAGACCAGCTGCTGATGGATGGCATGCAGCCGTCTGCGGGGCTATTGTTTTTGTGATTAGTGCTTTTGGATAGTGCCTTATGATATAGAGCAGCTTGCGATGATCTCAACGGGAATATTTAAATAATCATCTTAGGCTAGCTAATTGATCTGGCTTCAATTACACATGTCCACCTGTGTGTTCCACCAACCATACTTTCTCTTTTGCTGCTGTCAAAACAGTGCACTGAGCTTGCTCAAGTGGAGCTCAGGTTAATATCCACAATGCCAAGTGAAACAGCTTTTTTTCTTCTCATTTTAAGTAGTACTGTGCGTGCTGACAGGCTACATATTGAAATGACGAACAAGTTTTTTAACCACAGGAGTCGGTCAAAAGAATGAACTGATGCAATAAGCATTTCTGTGATTTCATCACAAAGCAGAGTGCCTACAACCCCCTCAAGCTAGCAGTATGTTACTCAACTTATGAAATCAGTTATCAGACTTTTTTTAATTGCACACACTAGATGACAAGGTTAAGGGAGGCATCACACACTTCCTTTTTCTGTACCTCACTAAACTTATCTTGTATTACGAACCATCACGTGACCTTAGGTCTCAAACTGTGGGCTCTCTATTAGTGCCTAGAATTAATAAAGTTACATCAGGGGGCAGAACCTTTTCATACAAGGCCCCCCAGCTTTGGAGTAACCTACCAGTCAGTGTTCGGAACTCAGACAGCCTAAATTTTTAAGTCCAGGCTTAAAACCTACCTGTTTATTCAAGCTTTTGGTAGTTAGTTTTTTCTGCTAGATAAAAGATGCAGATCTAGGGGTCCACTGACAGAGAGTATTTGGTAAACTGTGTTGGTGCTGTTGTCCAGCTGCTCTTCATGTTCACCCAGTTTTGTTGACGGTGGAGCAGAGGGTACCTGACTTCTCAGGGAGCCGCCGCGTCTTTGTGATCTTCTGGATCTCCCTTTTAGTTAGGCTGTAATAGCCAGACCTGCCGGAGTCACTACTGCACTCTGTTAACACCATAAAGTGTGTTTAGATCTTCTATCAGAGCTAACAGTCGGTCTGTTCTCTTTGTCAGAGCTGAACTGCTCTTGTGTGGTCTGATGCTGTTGCTACATCTGCTTTGACTGGGTGCCACTGCTTTAGCCACCATGGAGCTCCTGACTGTCCTGCACTGTGAAAGCTTGGCCCGCATCCTGCTGACCCATCCGATGACTCAACTACTTAATTACAGACTAATCAGACATTTATTCCTCTACCTCACAAACCCCAAAAACTCCTTACCTTACTTGTCTTGTTATCTGGTGTTGGCCAGAGGAGGATGGGTTCCCCTTTTGAGTCTTGGTTCCTCTTGAGGTTTCTTCCTTTAAAACTTAGGGAGTTTTTCCTTGCCTTTGTTGCCCTTGGCTTGCTTACTGGGGGCTCGGACACCAGGTTCTTTGTAAAAGTGCTTTGTGATAAGCGCTATATAAATAAATGTTGACTCTATATTTTTCAAAGGATTAATAAATAATCTATATATTTTTTAACTCAAAATAACTTGTTTGTGTCTAAATATTTGATTGAGAAATTTGGAAGTATTTTCTTTATGTAGCAGTTATTTATGTAGTAAAGTTATTTTACTATGAGAGGACAAAATGCCAAAAAAATTGTAAAAGTAAATGCTTTGTTGTTAATAAGAATACATCTGCAGATTTAACAATTATTTCTTGAATCTTTTCATCAACACATGGACTGTCTAAGTGTCGCTTTGCATTTTTTCTCTCTCTTTCTCTCCCCTAGTATGAATATCGCAATTTAGTTATGCTATTGACCAATTTGCCCCTTGGACTGAGTGGCTAAACATTCTTCACCCAAGCTAACATTTATTGGGGCAAGCAACAAAACAAAAGTACCTTTACTCCTTGTTTTCGAGTGTAACCCTCACCCTTGAAACTGAGTTACAAGGAGTAGTGGTTGAAATCTTCTCCCTGTGAAATGGGACAACTCTTTAAGAACCGGATACGTCATCAGTTGTCTTGAGCGGCTTGTATATAAACAGAAAAAAAAACCAAGGGCACCAACACAAAACTGGACAACTTCATTAACTGGCTGCTAGCAGTGCTCTGTAGGTGACCCTGCCAGTCTGCAGTGATAGCAGAGGATAGCAGCTTTTTAACCAGCTTCATGATCGAATTTCCCCAGTCCACCTTAAATGGTGCAGCAACCTCAGGTACCAGAACTGCTGCACCATTTAAAGTGGAATGGGAAATTTTGCTAGGTAGCAGCCGAGACATCAGCGTATTACTAGCAATTTTTATGTGTTATGAAGAAAAATAACCATACAACGCTTTTACAGTGGTTGACTTATATTTATGGGTTTCTTTGGTGCCTTGTGCAGCCATCTTGCCGATGATTTACAATGCATTCTGGGAATTTTCTCATGACACAAAATTTGGAGTGTGCCTCCTAAAAATCTCTGTTTGAAGGGCCATATAGCCCTAAAACTTTGCCCTACCCCTCCATCTCAAAAACAATAGGGACAACCCTACCCCTAGATGTGAACACGCAAAACGGAGAGTTAGTGCTAATTTTTAGGAACAAGGGGTGAAATTGGATTGGGCCTTAGTCTCTATTGAAAAACTTAATTGGCGTTAAAAGGGTTGACTGTCTGATTATCCGTGCCATCAGATGAATCAGAATTCGCAACCTGAAAATGTGTGTTTCATTGGGCCGTGTTGTCAATAGGTTCAAATTGGGATCGAAATTGGGTTACCATTTTTAATTTATTGTAATTCACAGCAGGTGTACAGCTTCAACAAAACATAAAAGTCAGTTCTTGGTTCTTCCACCAAACAGTGTAGCTGATTAAAATAGTTAGCAAACACCTTAAAAGTTATGTTCTTTTATGATCAACACAATGTTTTTTAATGACTTCATTAATACAGACTTCAGGTTATATGTGTGTGTGTAGATTAAATATTGTTTTGAACAAGACCTTGCCATTAAAATTTTAGTCACATCCTCAACACACTGAGAAATTTCAATGAACCACCGAAATAGTGTTGGGCATGCAAGAGCATAAAGTTGTCAGCTCTTTTTTTTGTCCAGCTTTAGTCTTGCCTGCATATATTCATTATATCTCTCGATCACTAGTCTAGTGCATGCAAGCCAGGCAATGTTTTTGTACTTCAGGAGGTTGTAATTAAAATTTTTAATGGGTTAGCTCTCCTGCTGAACCTGTATTGGTCATTACTTTATCTGTCTTACTTCACCTGTCAAAGAGTAAGCAAGCAGGCAGGGGAGATCCTATTTGGAATAGGCAGTCTTTACTTCAGTATGCAGTGCTATGAGAAAGTATTTGCCCCCTCTGGATTTTGCTTTCAGGTTCTAATACACAATGTACTGTCAGATAAGGAGCACACAAGGGAACACAAAACACAGTTATTAAATGATAATTTAATTTACTGTAGGCAAAAATTTTGCAACAATAATTGTCCTTCCCCCCCAAACATAATAACAGGTCATGCCACATTTAGCAGCAACAACTGCAACCAAATGCTTCCGATAACTGGAGATCAATTTTTTACATCACTGTGGAGGAATTTTGGCCCATTCTTCTTTGCAGAATTACTGTAATTCAGAGCAGGGCTTTCAAACATGAACTGCATGTTAAAGGTCTTTACACAGCATCTCAATGGGATTCAGGTCAGGACTTTGACTAGGTCACTCATTCTCTTTCTCTCAGAAGTGGACTCGTTTTTGTCATGCTGCATAACCTAATTGTGCTTAAGCCTTAGATCATGGACTGATAACTGAACATTCTCCTGAAAAAAAAGTCAGAGAGACAAAACTTTGCCCCACCATCACAATGCCACCACTATGTTTCACCATTGTTATGATGTTCTTTCTTTTGGTGAAATGCTGTGTTAACTTTACCCAAATGTAAAGATATCCCTGCCTTTAAAAGGATACTCTTTTTTGATTCCAGGGTCCAGAGAAGATTATGTCTTTAAGTTTAAAGTCACCAAGGTGTTTTTGTTAAGTGTGAGAGTCTTTATGTTCCTCTTGGTATGCAGTGGCCTTGCAGCTTTCTCATGCATATAATTTTGCCCACTCTCCCTGTGAATCATTGCAGTCCCAGCTTTACAAATGGCTTTTAAACCTTTCCAGACTGATATATTTTAATAACCTTGTTTCTCATCTTTCCGGGACTTTTCATGAGCTCAGTTTAATCTGCTACTTGTTCAGACCTTTTAGCCTTCATTGCTGAAAAGAGACCTTTTAATGTCAAATACGCGTAAGTTATATTGTAATTAGATCAGTTTTTTAATCATGAAATGCTGTCTTTTTGATTATTGATTATTTTTAACCTTTATGTACCAAGACAAGATCACATAATTCCCCTGAGACTGATAATGTGCATGTTTTGGAGTGATTTAAAGATTTCCAAGTTGGGATCACTTTTTTGTGTTGTTATTCTAGATGTTCCAGTGACCCACTACTCTTAAAACTGCATTTCCAGAAACATAAGTGGACAGCTGATTGACCAAAAACAGAAAGTTCTGCCTTTAGTATTGTGATCAGTGGACACCTGTGTGCACTGGTTACCGTAAGCTGAAATCTTTGAACGGTAATATGGTAAAAGAAATGGATATAGAAAGTCTGGAGTTTTTCTGTATACCTTTATGAGCAGAACATGACACTTAATTAATGTTATTGACATCAGAATTAAAAAAAAGATTGCAGCCATGTGAGTGGCTAAGATAAAAGAAAGTCCAGGAGAAATTAACATGTAATAGCATTGTGTGTTTAAAGCCCATAACATTACATTAATGTAAATTACAGGTATATACGTTATTCTTCTATACACAAGTAACCACCTTTATTTAACGTTTATTTAAGTACAAGGTATCACTAATTCAGCATCAGGAATAATAAAGCAGAAAACATATATTTAACAAAACAACATAAACATTCTTTTCTCAGTAAAAGCTTTTTGACAGCTACATACCTGTGTTTTTTTTTCAGATCTGGAGCAGAAGACTATAGCTTAATTTTCTCCTCCCGCTCAAAGATGATAGCTTTAAGTACTATTTATCTCTTGGGGACAATTTTAGTGGTCTACCAGGTCTTGCATAGTTGGTAGGAGTTATTCTTTTTTTTCAGTTTTCTTTGTGTTCTTTAATAATGCAGGATTTCCTTCTTGAAGGAAGTGGAATATTATACATCTGATCATAATCTTGTTCTTGTTCATAATATTGCAGTATCAATATGCTTAAACTAATTTATTTTCTGTCACCAGTATTTCATAGTTTTTTACCTTTGCTGAAGAGCCATAATTTTAATGTGTTCTTGTTGGGTTCATTTCCAAGTGTGCCTGGTATGTATACCATGTCTTAGAATACCTAAATGACTGAAGCTGAACACCTGAATGGCTTTCTGTTTCTCTGTGTCTTTAAAACCATTTTACTTCCCTACAAGCTAAACTTGTAATGACATCTAGCATATGAACTAGTTTCCACATTATGTCAAGAGACCTGTCACCTTAACTTATCACATGTAATAACATGCCAAACCACTGTGCAATATGTCATTATGAGCAATGGCCTCAGTACAGAACAGAGACTCTAACCAGGGGTCCATTAAGCTATTGCACATAAACATATAGATTGAAACATGGCTGTGTGCTTCAGTCTGCTTTAGCTTCACTAAGAGTCTGTCAGAATTGTTAGTACAACTGGAGCTGAACTGAAGAGGTGGCCAGAGTAAGATTATTTAATTAACGAGGGTTCATGCCTTCATTTCAATCAAAGATTTAAAAGAGAGGTCTACTATTACAATAAGATAATAGTAGTCCTTACAAACGTTCGATGCAAAGTACAGAATAAGGATGACTTAAAACTGTAGGAACCAAATTAGACATCAATGTAGATTTCGGCAATTAAGATATTATGTATCGTAATTATTATTATTGTGATATTCAGAATATGCTTTTCTGAGCATATCATGGATATCAGGACTTCCAGAACACTGACCAACTGCATGCTTCATTGCAAAGAGAGTGTAAGTAGTACTCTAATTAGTAATCAGAAGTTCTGAGTAAGCCAGGATCTCCTGAAAATAACATATTGCAGGTGTGGCATTCTGATGTAAATGAATTATCAAGTAATGCAGAATTAATTATTGTTAATGTGTAATTATATAAAAGTAATTTCTCATTGTGTTTACATATTATGGGGATATCATGCACTTACCAAACACAACTGATAAATACACCTGGACGTTTTAATTTAATGAATGAATGAATGAATTAACTGATTAATGACACTATGTAATGTTACACTATATGTGCAATGTAGTTTTAGTGCACTGCATTTTGTTTTTACTGAAGCACTTTCAAATCAAAGTACTGCTTCTTTACTTGCCCAAAGCTTAAGGTTAAAGTCTGTAATGTGACTACATCACGGGGAATTGGGGAGGTGAAGGGAAGCGGATTTTGTCTGAACTGGAGCAGAGCCGTGTGAAAAAGTTAAGCAGGTGTGAGTGGATAGCAAGAGGTTGGCAAGAGGTGCAGTTACAGTAGTTTGGTTAAGCCTGTACTGATAAATTTCACAGCAACACTGCCATGCTGCAAGAGCATATAACCATATCCGATTAATCTCCTATTTAATTAATCGCATTAAAGTCATGCTGACTGAATTGTAAGCCACGCTTATAGAAGTTAATAAAATATTTTTTTAGGCAGTGTTTTTGAGGTGCTTGGTTCTATCAGTCAGATTATCAGTAAAAATCAATTAAAATATACAATAATATATAAGACTACAATAGATTCTTTGAGGCATTTGAAGACATCTCTTTCTTGGTTTTCATGCATCTGATTTTTGAAAGTATTCATTTCACTATAGTGGTTTCCTGATAAGTACATCAGGTGTGTTTTTTGGAATGGATGCAATTATGTTAATGTCTTAGAGATATACAGTTGGCTTTGTGTTCAGACTGTGGCAGGAGGTTTCTTAAATAAATAAAAGAATGCAATTGCAATCAATCTAACAAAAGCCCAGTGTTCAGCAACTGGGTTTTTTGTATCCCTGCATTTTACAGCTTATATTACCTCAGATGTGACCTTATTTTGTAGCTAAAGTTTGTAAAGCTAATGGAAAAAGGCAATTGGGAATAGCCCTTAGCCACTGAATTTATGGATGCAAATGTAGTGGATGTTTACCACACCAGTGTTATCCGCTGCAGTGTTTTCCTTGGCTTCCTGTTTGGAAAAAAAGTTGTTTGTGTATTGGGTTAGGCAGCAAACCACACCTCTAAATGAACATGGGAATCCTAGGGATCACTCAAGTGTGGTATATATGGCACAATTTGCCCATGCAGACTTGCTGACACAATTCTTGTCTTTAACATACCTCATAATCATGGCAGCTCAAATGTTAACTTTTAGGGAAGATACCATGTAGTCTGTCTTTGCTTGTAAGTGGTACGCTAATGCTGTGCCATGTGTTCCGGTAGACCTGACAAAGTAATGAAAGATGTCCAAAGTTATTACTGTAATATTGCTATTCTGTTAAAAAGCAGTTACTTCAGTGTATTTAAAACATGGTGAGTAATGCCAAATTTATGCCAGCAATTAAAAGATGTTTCTTTATTTTGGTACAAATTCTAATTATAATATTATAAACTGTATACATTTTCAAATTAAATATAGAAGCAGAGTTTTTATGGGGTAACATGATGGCGTATTGGGTGCCACTGTGGCCTGGAAGCGTGAAGCGTCTGGGTGCATTTCCTTTCTGTTTTCATGTTCTCCCCATGTCTCTGGGGGCTTCGGTTTCCTCCTGTGTCCAAATACAAGCAGTCAGGCGGACCCAAATTGACCTAAATTGCCCTGAGGTGAAAGCGTATGTCTGTTCCCTGTGATGGACTGGTTATCTTTCTAGGGTGTTTGCTGCCTTCTGCCTTATGAGTGCTGTAATAGACTCCAGCACCCCATGTCTTTCTGAAGAATAAGCGCTTTAGATAAATGAGTGAGTGATTTGTTATGTTGTATTAAAGCCAGAGGTGTTTTCTGTCTTAAGAATATCTTCCCTATTTCTAATAATTATCAGATATATTCAGAGAATTCAGAGAAACACACTAAAGCTAAACTCAATATAACCAAACTCAGCATAATCAAAAACTAGCAAGACCACTTGTTTGTAGCTGCCTGTTGCCTGTGCATTGGTTTGCCTATTTGTTCATCCATCTGCACCTCTGTTTGTCCATTTCTTTTTTTACTTTGTCTGTTCATTTGTATGTTCAACTGCATATCTGTTCGTCTGTGGCTTTTTCCTTCCAGTTAGCGTTACATAAAAGCTAGATAATGATGTTAGTTCTAAATTAGTGAGTGGTGGAGCCGGGTAGGAATATTGGACAAGGAGCTGTTGGACAATAAGCTGCTTATTAGCAATGCCCACACAGTTCTCAGATAGGTCTGTTTGGTGGTTGTAAGCCATGTTTTTATCATATTTGTATCTTGCATCTTTGATTCAGGTTTTGCTGGATGTTAATTATAACACTCAAGTTTAGTATTGTTGTAATTTGGACACTTTTTGTATAGATACTGAATAGAAGCTGTTTGGTTCCTATTTAATTTTTTGAGAAGCTAACTTTGCTTTAAAATGAGCACTACAACTAGATTATCTTGGGGCTTTGACGGACTAATAAATGCGGCTCTAAAGCAGTACGCTTTTTTTTATAGTGTCCCTGTACTACTGCATCAGCTTATAACTCCCACCTATCTGTGCCACAAAAGCACAACACAAATAATGGGTCTTAGAAAATGGTGGCAAAATTGCCTCCCTCACGTTCCAGGGCATAGTTTGTGTGCAGGCACTCCACTATTTTTCCTCATGTGGGCCTGATGTCAGCAAGTTTGGAATTGAATTTGTGCAGAAATGTGGCTTGTAGATAACAGGAGGAATAATGCATTGCTTTAAGATGAGGACGGACGTGGAACAGACAGAAGGAAACTAAATGAAGAGCCAGGCCACTATTTTTTTCCTGAGAAGTGGTGCAAATAAAACTTCAACATCAGCCTGGGGCAGGAGAGCGAAGAGAAAAGTCTGGCCATTTCCACATCACCTTCATTTATGCGTCCACCTTAAAGTTGAGGAATAAACTCCCTATGGCACATAGAGCAGATGAAAAATGTTGAACGCGTATAAAAAACATTCCTGGAATCGAGGGGCTGCATAAATAAGTGATCAGATTCAGTAACGTGTGAGAGGAAGAAGTGGGCTGTGCAAGACCATCAGGCCAGCGAATTGCAAGAGACGGCAAACAGACCAAAAACGGGAAAAAAATAACAAGAAACACAGCCAGTACGTAACTGAGAAAATAACTATACTATAAGAGCAAACAAAGAACATGAAAAAGTAGCATGTCCTAGGATAGTATGAAACGCAACAATAATACATCACAAAGAAACAGATACCGTGAACCATATGTACAGAAAATCGGATTTCAGTAAAGAGAAAAGTAAGAGAGAGATCAAATGAAAATGGGATGGTCCAGCCAAAAAGTACTGTCACAAAGTTGATTTTGTCAAGATTTGAATACACTGCAGTTGGTAATATGGCCTCTGTTGCAGAGTAAAAAAAAAAATACATTGATTGTTGCACTGATAGAAGTCTGATTAATGATGACATTAAAGGGCACAGAACTGAAAAGTACATAATAGTCAGGTTGTTAATTAAATAAATAGTAAATCATTTTTACTTCAAGCTGAGTGTGACAGCTACGGAGGCTAGGAAACACTGTGCTAATGTAGAGCACACATAGTGACATGCCTTGATATAAAATTCTCTGAAAGATTGATGAGAACCTGATAAAATTATATTTGTATGTAAATATAGATGTTTATCAGTATGCTTTCTTTTATTTAGAAAAAAACATTATTAGATTAGAATAGTACTAAAGAGTAGAGTAAACTAAAAGAAAATCGTACTCTGCTTGGTTTGTCTCCTGGATGAACACTCAAATAAAGCGCTGTTTTTGGTTTATAGCCATGTTGGAATAGAGGTTTTGAACTCAGCAGAGTGCTATGGATATCGATTTTTTGGAAATATTTCTTTGGAACCCCACTCACCAGAGCACCTTCAGCATTTCTATGTTTATTTCAGTACCAGTCGCACTTGTGTGTTTGTAATTTTTGCAGCATTAATTGCAGCATTGTGTTTTCATAGGCAGAACAACAGTTCTAGATCATTTTTGGATTTTTACACAGATCAAAGGTCAACTCGCATTTCTCTCTTTGAGCTGAGGGCTTTGCCCTGAAGTCCTGAGTGGAGTTGTTTTGGCATCATTGTGGTATAAGCCTGGCTGTTTGTGATCGTCCTGTAGTGTCGTCTCCGTGTCTGGCACCGCAAATCTGACGTAGGCCCCAGCGGTATTTGGATTTGCTTTCGAGACTGCGGGTTGCTCCCTGTCTCTCGACCCGGCGCTCTGGATCCCTCCTACATACCAGAGCCACCATGAGGAGCTGTT
Source organism: Prochilodus magdalenae (assembly GCA_024036415.1). NCBI lineage: Eukaryota > Metazoa > Chordata > Actinopteri > Characiformes > Prochilodontidae > Prochilodus > Prochilodus magdalenae. Next base: position 730,046 of record JAMWET010000579.1, read on the forward strand.
TCTCAAATCCTGGCCCACCAGAGGCCTTAATCCGCTCCTTCCATCAGCCGTTACCATGACGACCGGACCTCCTCTCAGAAACCCACAGACGTGCACCAGGCTCGGCTGGAAGCCACTCAGTACCCAAGAGTGAACCTCCGGACAAACGGCAGTGATTACACCGACCTCCTCTCTTTTTCCTCTTTTTTTCTCAAGTGGCCTGAAAAGAGCAAGCATAAGCTGCTTTTCTGAGGTCTGCCTGAACGTGGTCGGTTTGGACTGGCTTCTTAACTGATATACATTGATCTGATGACTGTTGTTCTACCTTAACTTTTGATCTGTTGATTTGGGCCTGGGCAGCGACCATGAATACTGACCCAAGTTTGGTGATGAAGGTCATCAGGTCAACTTCTTGCCACATCTGATGCTAAAACAAGCATGACACTGAGCACAAAAGACAGTTTCAAGTATGCACTTTCTAGTCACACATCAACCATAGTTAAAACTTGCTTATTGCATGTGTTACCATAAGAGTCCTAAACGAGTCTCTACCAGGAGTCCCTTTGAGTCTACACTTTGGTAAAATTCTTAAAAGCCAAGCCTTGTCTTTTATTCTTATGCCTTACGCCTTATGCGTTGTCCTCCTGTTGCTTTTTATTATATTTTTGTATATCTTTTTATCTGTATAGCTTTGGTCATATGCAGTTATTTTGGTTGTGTATATTATTGTGTATAATGTTTCTATTAAGCATCCCTAGGCTATATATAAATTAAGCTCATGCAAAGGCTTTTATACATTAAACTGATAAAAAGCATTTCATTCAAGCTCTTATGACATTGGTTTAGCAGAGTGAAAGAACTACACTGTACTACAGGATTCTGTAATTACTGCTCTTAATAGAGACTCACTAACCTCTTTACTATTAGCATTTCATTTCAGTCATTTTTTCAGTACATTTTGCAGTGTACAGCCTTGTTTGTTCTGTAGGTGTTCCTGCTGAAGTGTATTTGACATAAGGAGGAAATGTTATGATTAATTTAATTGATTTACTCAGCAATCCATATTGCCCCTTACAGACTAAATGTCATCATAATCACTCATAGACTTTGGCTTGGGCTCTAAACATTTTGCCATTTGTCTCTTGCTTTCCTCTCAGTGGGCCATTTATCATCAATTACATGCGTATTGGCAGATTCTGCATTGCAATTCACCCAGCACTCCACTCATGTGCTTATTTCACTTGGCTGATCATGCATAATAATGTATCAGTCATTTTCTTTATCTTTCTTTTCCTCTTTCTTTTTTCTTTCTTTCTTCCTCTCTGTCTCTGTCTCTCTCTCCCTCTCTCTCTCTCTCTTTCTCTCTCTCTCTTTCTCTCTCTCTCTCACATACACACACACACACTATTTCTCACTGTCTCTCCACACACACTTGACTGGACTGGTGTTTTTCCGCTTAAAAACAATGCACAGTTCAAAAGTTCAGCACTTGCTTTGAGTTACTTTGTGCATTCGCTCATGGTGGATCATCATCACTGTGAACCGTTTTACTTCGCTTCAGATAACATGAAAAATCCTGCTATTCTCACAGGGAAAAAAAACATTTCATAGACGGTCATTCCAAGTCAATTTCATAATAAAACAAACACAATATTTTATACTTACTCACTTTTGATACAACATTTTTTTTGTTTGATTTAATATACTTTGTTCATATTTATTTGATCATGCAAGTAAATTAAGTGCACTTTATTCAGTTAATGCCTTCTACTAGATAATAGGGGGGCAGTCTTGGGCTGGGGGTTAGGGAACCCAGCCTGGCAAATGGAGGGTCGCCCTAACAACTAAAGTGCCCTTGAGCAAGGCATCTAACCTCCAATCGCTCCCCGGGAGTGTGTGTTCTCTAGAGTGTGTGGATGTGGGTGTTTCACTTCATGGATGGGTTAAATGCGGAGGACAAATTTCTTTGTGTGTATATAAGCACAAATGACAAGAAATGGCTCAAAAACTTAGCCTCACCTACATTTTAATTTATTTTAATTTGTTGAATTTAATGTGAATGACACATGTAATGCTTTTCTGTGAATAATTGAGTTTTTTCTACTACAGTAGAAAGTTTGTATATTACAGTAGCCAAGCAAATGAACTCTGCATATGAAACGGAAGAAATATACTGATAGCTATCGGTGACATACAGCAAAGATATAACACATTCTTCACATGTTTAAATAAATATATAGTAATATATAATAAATTAATGCATTGTAAAATTCTAGAATGAACATAGGCTGACGTCTGGTCAGGTAGTTGTTATAATACAGTTTATGCAGTTATTATACTGTTTATCAGTTATTGTGACGTAATTTAACACATCAGCAATAACATATTACTATACCATGGATGTAGTATGCTGGCTTTCAATACTTTTAAGTGTTGCAAGAGGATTTCAATGGTGTTAGGATGTATCTTTGTGAATTGTATCTGAAAACATTTAAGAAAGTATTTTGTCAATATTGTGTTTCGTCTGCATTCTATAACAGCAATAAGCCAGTCGAAACTAAGCTAAAATGGGTCAATAACTTACTTTGATCTAGTACTTTAATTTACCTCTATGGTGCCGGTGCATTTTCAAAGCCATCATAACATTAATGATGTCTGGTAATTTTCACTGCCACAGTGCATTGACTTACCTAAATGTTTTTGTGTAGCTAACAGCGTCTAATGGGCTATTTTCTTAAATGCCCACCTTGCCTCCTTACCTCCATCTGCACGTTGGCCACATCCATAGACAGGGAGACAGAAATGTATTGAAACACATTAAATTCTTAAAAAGCTATCTCAGGTTTATGGAGGTACTGACTTTTAAATTGCTTTAGTAAATAATTCAGCCTTGCCTTTAATACGGCAGTATCTCTCAACCTGATTAGCTGAACAAATGGCAAACTTGAGCCGAGGCCAGAGATTTAATTACAAAGTCGACCATTTAATGCAAAATGGCACAAAATTAGCTCTAACATACCCTCTGGGAGGTCAAAAAGTGCAAAGTCTCTCTCTAAAGCAGTTTTATAAGCTGGATATAGGCAGTTAACCTGAGGCCCACAAGACAGCTTGCAAACACTAAAACTTTGTATGCAGGATGTAGCGTGTGTTTAGAGCTATATTTAGAACACAGGCTGCAGGGGTTTGGTAGGAGATGAGCACATAGACGTCGGTGTTGCCGGTTGAACCTTCCTTATCTAAGAATTACTTTGTGCTTATTTTGTAGTAGATGGCTTGTATAGTTCAGTGCGTAAGTATTTGAATGGTGGCACAGTTTTGTTGCTTTGGCTCAGTAAATACATATGCACAATTATAAGGGTCACTTTGGGACAGCTATGTAAGACTTGAAAGCCCTTATCATATGTTGTTTTTGGGTTCCAAAAATAATTAGCAATTGACAAGTTCCTGGCTAGCTATGCATAAGAGAGGATACAACATAATGGATGGAGCACGGATAGGCTAATTGCTTGTTAGCAGTCTATTTTAACATGAGGACCAAAAATGCTGATACAGTTAAATCAGATTATCGTTAGGCTAAAATATTAGATTGCAACATTCAGATAGTCAAAATCAAGGCCAAGATTGGACTTCTTGAGTTCAGCAATAGCATATGTCCAGGTAGACTGAAATAGTAGAACACTTTCAAACATGAATAAAATCTTTTGAACAGAAACTCTCTGAAAAAGCACTGATGCATCAAAGACTACAATAAACAAAAGAATACTTAAGAAGAAATATGACTCACCTGGTGATGCAAACCTCTGGTAATGATAGAAAAGCCAGGTTACAGGTTGTTAAAAAATCCATAAAAAGCTTGTAGAGTTCTGAGAGAAAAGTCTTGTTCACAGATCAGATGAAGATTAACCGGTACAAGAGTAAAATGGACCTGCATCAGGGTTAAACAGCCTTATCTGTGGTTGGAACCAGTATCTGATATTGGAACCAGTTGACCTGGCTTTATTTACGATGTGACTTATTAATAAAAGTAACAGGGTAAATAATCCTAAATTTCAGATCCAACCAAATTCCTGAAAAACTCAGCAGCTGGACACTGATCCCTAACATTTTACTGAAGCAATCTTGGATTTTTTTTTAGGGCCAAAAAGTGGAATGTTGTTCACGGACTGAGTCAATCTTCCAATCTATACCCTGCTGAGCCTGTGTTTCACTTTCCTAAAGCCACCAAAACAAGCAGGAAATGAAAATGGCTTTACAGGCCTTGTAGTGCATCACAAGGGAAGATGCCAGCTGTCTGTGAGATGCAGAGTTCAGGCAGCCCATCAAATGACAAAGATTTGCAAACAAGTACTAAGTATGTCAATACTAGTTCATGTTACACTAATTTGTTTTGTTCTTCCTGGACCTGTATGCTAAACGGGCTCTGATATATATATATATATATGGCTCACTCAATAAAAATGTAAATACCAGTGACCTACAGCTGATTTCTGCACTTCAAACCATCTGAGAATCAGTGCCAGGTGTGTTGGAACTCAGTGGTAGACACTGCTTGCCAGTTGTGGATTGCTCATTTGTGATGTCTGAACCTTCTTCCTATAGAGTTAAAGTGTTTACATGCACACTATTTGTCATTACTACAGGTCATTATCTGACTTAGCAGTTATCCAATTATTGAGGCAGTCATATATATAGGTCTGTAGAAAATAAGTTCACCCTTGGGTCTCATGTGATCTGCTAAATAATTTGCAGGCATGATTTATTTTGGTCATCACAGGTAACCAGTCAATAAGTGGCAGGCCTCCGAGGGCACATACAATACCTGGCTACGACAGTTATTGGCTGCTTGTACAAGAAAATGGGCAAACATAGATTACATTCTACAGACGTTGGTTCAAAACAGGAACTGTGAAATGACAAACAGTAACAGCACATAATTTGGAATAATAAAAAATGGCAGATACGTAATTAACAGTAAGCAAAACTATTTAATATGTTAGAATGAAAACTGTTCCAAAAAAGATACCTACACTACATGTTAGGTATGATGTAGATTCCTGAGCATATGTATATTTGAGGTGTTGGTTGTTGTCCTTTCTAGAAGGAGCTCTGAAAAACAGCAAACAAACTCGAGATTCAAAACACCTGCTGTGCTATCCACTGATGCCGTCCTGTTACAAACATCTGTTGAAGCAACTCTTCACAGTAAAAGTTGTTGCAGCAGCATGGATGCTATGACTTCTCTCTTGGTATCTTCTACTCTCTTCCTTTGTCTATCGCTGGGGACCACAGCTGATAGCAGCTTTCAGAGCAGATGGTATCTTTGTCCACATCTGCAGCTTTGAATATTTTGCTGGTGTTCCATTAGCAAACCCGGTGCTGAATCAGTAAGCATTCATAAGACCAAACGCAACCCGAACACACACAAGCACAATTACAGTAATGGGAACACAGTGCACGCATAACAAAAAGCCTGATGCAGGTTTTTGGTAGGGAGAGGTGGAAAAAAGAAAAAAGTGATCTAAAACGAAGCAATCATTCCTGTCACACCGAGATAGATGTGTTTGTTCTCCGTCTGTGTTCTAATCAATGATAAATATGACATTGCAGACAAAGCAGAGCCTTTTCAGGCCTTATGGCTGGACGTCCATCAAAAACGTTGGATACTCAGACGCTGGGAATTGATCAATGGACAGAATGTGTTCTGAACATTTTGGGCTGGAAGTGGTGCTTGGTTTGCAGAGAGCTTTTTTTTTCAAGCCTGGAAAAGATCACATGTGATTTGTCTTATTTCCCATTAGTATGTATTGCTAGTAAGTGGCTTGCTAATGCTGTGCCATGTGTTCAATTAGGCAGAGATGACAAGGTAATAAATGTTAATTTTAAGTGAAGAGGTAGTACTTTAGTTCTACTATACTGTTTAAATGTAATTATGTTGTACTGAATTCCCTTTATTTTTTATTAAAATTCTGTATCTATGAATCTGCATTTACAACTTTTAACAACTTTTCATAATCAAGTCATGATAAAATATCTTATCCTCTGCCTACAAGCAGAATTTAGAATTTTGGGAAATGTATGTTCTTTTTTTGTTTTACTGAATGTAGACTCTCAATAGAGGCAAACCGGAAAGTACTGTAGTGTTCTAAGTACTAATGAGTAACTTGAGGTTATGGTCCACAACACACTTTTATTTTAAATTTGTTGAGAAATGCTCCAGCGCCTGGAGACACCGCTAACAGGTTAAAATACAGCTTATTGCACAAATGAACGTATAACTACAACTTCAAAAGGTTAAATAAGACAGAATAGACACTGTTAAACAACAGTAATAATGAGGCTGTATATTATATTTGTAAATCATCAAGAATGGAGTATTACTGGGGATGCACTAATACAGGAATTACCCAAATCATATATTTATATACATATATTGCAATGGAGATACATGAACATTAATAAAAATGTTTAGGAATTTCAAATAGATCCAGTTAGATTAGCAATATGAAGATTTTAAAAAAGAGTAAAATTTGCTTCTGTAGAGTAACGAGTACAGTAAAATGAATCAAATGCAGCCTAGCTTAGCATAGATGTTGTTCTTCTTTGGCATACAACTAAACACCATACTAGTTTAAAATATTGGTCAAATCTGATTAGCAATCCCCTGTAGATAATTCTTGATATGATTTCTACATATTGTGCTTTAGCCTTCCCTATAAAGTCCTTTAGATGTTGCACAGCCATCCATTTGATGGTACACTTCCTGATCTTTATGTTGTTTTGTCAATTACTGTTTATTTGAACATGTCCTGGCCTGAATGCAGTAATGTCCTATTGATTAAATTAAATTTATTGTTATTAGCCATTAAATATGAATAGGATGTTGTTGTTGTAGGTGTATAAATGGCTGTTTTATTTATGAACACTTGCAAGATAGCCAAGACATTCTCTCTCTCTCTCTCTCTCTCTCTCTCTCTCTCTCTCTCTCTCTCTCTCTTCCTTTCTTCCCCCCCCCCCTCTCTATTTCTCTCTCTCGCCCTACAGCCCACACAGTGTCCTCTTTTCTGAAATGCTAAATAGGATTTGTGCAAAAATGGAGTGAGAAGGGGGTGAAGATTTGGTGATTTTCCACAGTTTTATGGTGTGTGCATGTGTTATAAGGGAAAACAGAAAACACTGACTGAATGAATAGCTACAATTTGTATTCACCACTCACAGTGTTACAGGTTTTTAATATATAGTCTAACCAAACGGCTATATCGTGCATGCAGCAGGCATCTCTCTGCATTAGGCCCTAATTACATAAAACAGAACATGATTATCTAAGTGAAGCATAGCAAGGCGCATTGCTTCAGGGTGACCAGAGCATGGCAACATGGTGGGAGGGCGTAAAACACACTTACAGCACATGGCCTTCATGTTTGGAGAGAGTTTGGTGAGTAGACCAATACTGGATGGGAAGGATCTGGAAATTTACTGACCCTAGAACGCACTTTATAGCTAATGAGCCCACAAGTGAAAGTCCCTTTTAAATTGCCCTGCTGTTTTTGCTCCTAAGAGCAACCAGCCACAGAGCACATAACTATTGCAATCATGTGTTAAGATTACAGTTTGCCTGGTGATACTACTGTGGATAGCCTGAAAGACTATCTTTAAGTAATGAAGCCTATGGCTTAGGACTGTACCCCAATTATATGCCGATCCATTGGCGTTAGTATCAGTGATGATTTCGACCACATGAACATAGTCAAATGCAACATTTGAGTCATGGGAACATATTTTTGAGCTTTTAAAAATCAGTGAAAGGCTGCTGCATATGACGACAGATTTTAATTCCGACCTATTTGAATTACAAACATATCATGTTGGGCTTCCATACGGATTTGTGGGAAAAAAAGACAGACAGCACACATGTATTTCTATTTAAATAACTTAAAGCCAAGAGGCAAGAGGACTTGATAAAGCTGTGCATGTGGCTGCTGATTGTTCCTTCCTTGAAAAATAGACTTACTGCCTGCTTTATATGTACAGTAAAGCTGCCCAGATAATTGGACTCCTTTTGAAATCAGGTTATTGCTAGCTTAGTTCATCAACCACTCCACCTCAGGCTTCAGCTTGTCTTATCAGTTAACCACAAACATGTTGTCACAAGGATTATAAGATAGCATGTCAGAAAGCCCCTCTAAAATGTAAAATATATTTATGATTCCCCTTAGTATACTTTCTTACATCTTAACACAAATCCCTATAGTTTTCACAGTCTCGCTTCATAGTCTTCATGCTTTTTTGTTTCTTCAGTGAATGACAGTGCGAAGTCTTTTGTTCCATTTTTAATCTTTTTGATAACAAATGACTCTTTTGAAAGCGCTCTGTTACCCTACAAAATGACACTGGATATTGAACCAAACATTGTTCATTGGAGCGCTCTTGGATTGTTTGGATCCCACACTTTAGACTCCTTAAGGATTTTCTCATCTGTACATGAAATCGATGGAGGATGGGTAATTTTGCCTATCCCTTACATGTTGCATTTAATGGTTCAGAGGAAGACATTGTTTGCCAGCTTAAACTCAGGGTCATTATTTAAACACCGGGGAGGACTAAATTAAAGTTTATTAAGGTACCTGTTAAGATTTGGACGCAGTCCAAGATAACTGCTGATAGTATACAGCATGCATTTTGTGGTATGGATAGAGCCATAAAACTGCTGAAGTATCAAATTCAGCTCAGCCTTTTCAACTGCTGCCAATTTGACCTGAATTTTATTTTGTGACAGCCAGTCTGCAAAGCACTTTGTAGCCCATCTTGTTTGCTGAATTGCATTCTTTTCATTTCTAGCCAGTTCCAGCGTGTTCATTTCTTCTTGAGTAACTGCAGTCCACCTAACAATTTTCAAGGTAATGGCAGATTCAAAATTGGTTGCTTGTCTGCAGCCACACTCTTCTTCAGAGTTTGGCCAAACAGACTGCAGGTCAGATGTTACTTTAAAGGCATCCATTTGATCAATTTCTCTTTTTCTATGAGCACAAATACAAAACAACAACATCTGTGTGATCAAAGCTTATTGCTATGTGCAGGGCATTTATTTGGCAGCATATCAGAGGAGTAAAACAGCTCTGTTGTGAAGAAGCAAATACTCTTACCAGCAGGGTTAAAACATTTCTCATCCAATCAGATTGTAAGGTCAGAACTAACTGTTGAATAGTTTTAAACACTATGAATTTTTATTTTATTATATTAAGTCAGTCAATTTCCATATGAAACCACTGGAAACCATAGAAATGCCATAACTGTGGTGCATTTCCTATATTTTGCAATTAGCTACCTTCAAAGTTCTAACAAGCACTTTTCCTTGATGAGTCAGTCAGTCATGGGAGGGCATTAATGACAGCTGTCTTGTTAATCAAGGCATGCTTTGAATAAAAAGTATGTAATGATAAATATTTAGCTAACTATTGCCGGGTGTGATCATGGCGGTGGTGAGGTCTGTCAGTCAGCAGCATTAGTGATTCAGCATCCCCAGCGGCAGGCACTCTGTTTGAAATGCATTTTTCACTTTCATCGCCCTCCTGTCCATGGACAGAATGCAAATGCCAAGAAAGCACAGATTCAGAGCATTAATGCCAGTCACTTGTCGATGTACAGTCAGAGACGATAGCTCATCTGCTGCTGCACTGTTTGTGTTGGTCATCCTCTAGTCCTTCATCAGTAGTCACTGGATGCTGCTCACAGGCTGGATAGTTTTGGTTGATGGACTATTCTTAGTGACACTGAGGAGACAAACAGAGCAACACTCTTTTACCCATTTTACTCACAGGAATAATCTTTCTGACGAATTGCTCACTCGGAATTATGTCCATGCATGCACCTCAGTCGAAATGGACTAAGCCATTCTGAATATGATTTCTTTCCAACTGAATGAGGAGGGCAATCATGTAAATAATCAGTTAAATAGGAGAATGATAGCCATGTTAATCTCTGTATCTGATTACATTCCTTGAAATAGACTTAAAAATAGTATAATAGGTAATCGTATAGCTGGGAGTATATGAGCAACTAAACGACAGTAGGTTTACATCGCCTATAGAGCAAATTATAAACAGACAGAAGCTTCTTAAATCCACATATTACAAAGCTAAAATAAACTTCACATAATGTTTTGGTGCTTGTCTCATTCTGTTGGCTGACCTCAAATGATCCTCATTGTCATGGTAATGTCTGCACTGAGTAGTAATATATGCATGCACATAATTTTGGACCTGATTATTTGTAGTGTGTATGTAAATAGAGATCTTCATCATTAGTTTAATTTGTAATCAGAATGAATTCAGTCGGCTTGGCAGGAATCTATGCATGTAAACACAGCCAGTGTCAAAAACATTAACACATCAACAATGAGGCATGTGCAGGTTTAGTTATGCAGTTTGCACAATGCTTAATGTTTGATATAAGCTTCCATTAGTTGTTAGCTACATTAGCTTTGTGTAGAACCCCAAAAAGCTAATTTTAGACAGAAAATATGTCTTATGGCTCATACGGCTGATCGACTTTTTCCAGACCTGTTCACCCATGAAGCTTCTGATTTGCTGGTATGTTAAAATTGTCTGAGAAGTTTAAAACATTTGAACATAGTTTTTTTAAGCTGTCAGAAAACAAGGGATGTTGAGTGTGTATTTAAAAAAAATGGAAAATGATCCAATATAACAATCAAAGTATTTAAAACTTTGTTATAGTATATGTTGTGACCCTGTTGTGCAGCAGTAACTGACTAAACTGAATAATTACTGAATAATTCAATCTTACGGTATTCCTTTACTTTTATACTCCTTTTGTACTTTTGTATTTTTTTTCATCCGAGTTACTGAATTTTTCATGGTAGTTATTAGATACTAAACTTTCCAATTTATAAGTGAAAAATGAGCTAAACTGTTAAAAAAGTGCAGCCTCTTTACAAGAGAGCAATTGCAATGCCTGGTTAATGTGTTCAGTAGGGATAAACATTCCCACTGGATCAATTGCCTGATATAATCTGATTCTTTCTGATTTTCTGTTTAAGACTTTATTACATCTAAGGTTACAGCACCTGCAAACCACTTTACTCTGAAGGAATGATATAAAGGGTCCTCACCAGGCTTTGTCGTTTCTTAAGGAGTTGGTTTATTTTTAAAGTTTCTTATACACTGCTGGCTAATGTTGGATGGGATCCTACTCCTGCTCTGATTCACCCTGTGATTAAGCTCAGCTCCATTAACTATTACTGCACATGAGAGCCTGACATAGGTAATGGGACTGATTGCTCTCCATTTGCGGTAAATGACCATAATCTGAGTCAGAAATTACTGTTCCTGCTTGCACCCTACTTTTGATTATCTGCAGTGTCTCAGATACAGTAAAGTATCTGAGCAGTTTTGACATCTTTCTCAGAATTGGCATTCAAAATGCTCTCAAAAAAGGGGTTTCTTCGGGATTAAAAGAATGAAGTGCTTGAATGACTCTTTGCAGTTTTTTAAAAGTTGCATTAAGATTATGTAACAGTTGCCTCTAGTTTAGATCAGTTATAGCATTTTATACATGCCTGTAAAAAGCTATATATATGTATACACTAACCAACCCCCTTATAAAGTACATCTAACTTGTGTCCCCACTCTTTGTCTATTTTATCGGTGCCATTTACCATATAGAAGCACTTTGGAGTTTTGCAGTTACAGACTTTAGTCCAGCTGTACTGGATATATTGTATAATGAAAAACTTGCTGGATGTTAGAACAAGAAAATGAATTATATCCATATATATTTTTTATGTGTTTCTATATTATTACCAGTCACCAAGCTAGTAACATGAAACACTAGATGTAGATAGCATATTCCCTCTATTGAAACTGAATTAAAAATAAAAAGCTAAAATCTAAATTGCCTTTTCCAAACAAATGTCACTTAAATGTTCCATTGTAATACCTCATTGGAAAATGGAAAAAAAATAATGCAAATGGTAAGCTCTTTTGTATTGCCCTGCATGCAGCAATGGGTTCTAGCAAAACATTTAGAGTACAAAGACAAAGAAATACTGTCCTCGGGGTTATTTTATGTATTTGTCTTCTCATCAAATTTCTCATCTAGTTTACGTTATGTGCATTCCATCAAAACTGTAACAACCCAGCTTTCTTACTGTAGCAAGATAGAGCCTGAGTTAGATTTAGCATAATCAGATTTTCCCATGAACATGCCCACCTTCAATTAACTATGAATAAATAAATAAATAAATTTGTAATAGAGGAGCCTCAGGAAGCCATAGACAGGTTAGTGTTAGTACCCAGATCAATGTCAGCAGGAAGCCAAAGTGACAGAGATTACAGAATTCACCTAAATTCTTACCCCCATTGCATGTTTGAGCACTGTCTCCCTGTATCAGTGTGTGTGCCACTATGAAGGTTGTGACCAAGGTGTAGTCCTGCTACCAACCCTGTAGAAAAGAGTTGCACTGAATGCACTGATGGCCATGACTACAACTGGAGCTAACAGCCTTTGGTCAAATTTCTGTCCTCATGTATAGAGCTGTACATGTAGAGATTTCTGGGATTGCAACATTTTTATCCCTGCAGCTAGTTTTGCCACTGGGAATGAGTTTTTTGGGGGAGATCTGTGACACCAGTCTGGAAACTGTGTCTAAGAGAGAATGGTTTAACACTCAGAAGGCTTATGCCATCTCTGAGGAAAATGAGGTATAGACAACTCTGCACAGTATTGTGAACCACTGGTTGTGGTTAGAGATTGCAGATATGACAGTCCTAGTCACAGTGCAACATCCTGAACCTCTGGATACCAGGTCAGAATTGGTGGTAGCACAGGAGAAGGTGGTAGTGAAGGGATGAACAGCTACTGGCCTGAGGTTGTTGGTATAGAGATGTCTGTTAGAGCTTGGACAGTTTGGTATGTCTGTATCTGTGAGTGCCACTCTCTGCCATTCCTTGCCACAACGGCACATAAACATACAGCACAAATATGACCTGTGGCACTTTGTCAAGTCTGTAAAATGAGAAAAAGTGAGCTATATGAGTGGATGAGGATTATAACAAATAGCAATGTCCAGTATTATGTTAGCACCTGCAGAGGAAGTGTGGCCACGCTGAAGGAGAAGTGAGCATCCATTTTTCACCAACACCAGTGTGCATCTCTGAACATGTGAGGCAATGATAAGGTCCTCCATACAACTCTTAAACAAAGAAACCGTGCAGCCCTGACTCCAGCCAAACTCTGTTGCCTTTGAACACCAGCATAATGTGCTCCTTGGCAAGGTGCTCCTACAAAAACTATAAACAACTACAATTCATACAAGGTGCCTTGATATTCTTTGCTCTCTGTACACTAAATATGCTACCAAAAAGTACCTGAGGGAGAGCTTTGAGGCTCGCCTATGTGTAACTGCACTGTACCAACTGTAATGTCAACAGAAAGACAGCAAAAATAAAGGAGGGTCAGAATCAACACGATCCAGTATTCCAAAGGTACTCAGCAGTTTGTGATCACACCAAGAAAGGTGGAAAAAAACTACCTTCTGAAAGGACATGTGTCTGGTATGATCTTTAATTGCAACTCTCTATCCATCCATTCTGCCCTTCAACAACTAAAAACTAACAGTCACCCTGACCCAGCACAGAGGTGTTTAAAAACCTGACAAAATTTACCTAGTAGCAAGACATGCCATGACATGCCATTCTGGTGATGGCAAAACAGAACTAATCAGAGTTACCATTAACAAACTTGAGTTCCCAGTCTCATACTTTGTAGTCCAGCTCCAGATTTTACTTACATTGTATTGTTTTTCTGGTATGTGACACCAATGTCTCATCTGCCTCCAACTCAGTGGTTTACAAAGTATACAAACCATGTACTTGAATTACAGTAGAGATAGCCAGGGTAAAATACTACTCCAGGACAAGTAAAAGCCCTCCCTTTAGACCTCCACTTGAGTACTAAGGCATTAACCTTCAAATGTACTTAGGTTTGGAGAGCAACAGTAGCCTGATTTATTATGGCCCTAATGTCCAATAATAATTTCTGGAACAAGACTCTTAATCTACTCATTTTAGGTGAGGAGACTCTAGAGTCTCTCGGTCCACCAGTCTTTAATAGAATAAAAAAAAATGAATTGATCTGACACTGATGTCTTTTCAAATGATCATAAGCACACAACACTGAAGGAAAACAGGTTCCATTAGCTAGAACTATAAAATAACTGTTTGCAAACCATCAATGTTGCGGTTTAAGATTTAACATATTTATTATAAAGGAAATCGGATTTGGATAAATACAGAAAAAGAAAAGTGCATGTGTACATATTTATATATTGTGGTCTATTTACAGACAAAGTCAGGAACTATATGTTTTATCTGTTTACTAACCCCATCCTACTTTACCCACCTTCCTCCAGGCGGTCTTTGATGTAGACCAGGCCTAAAATGAACATTTCAGTGGCTGCCAAAAATCCATGCATAAGCTTGTTTGTGGAGTTTAATATATAGTTATATTACATTACTAAATAGCTAAATAAATATTGTTAGCTAAGGTTACAATTCCTGCTGTTGATGGGCAGCTCCAGTGTCTAAGCACATTGACTTTACTTAGAGAAAACACAGGCACTTCCAAGACGTTACGTTCACAGAAGAACATCTGGTAAGTGCGGGCCTGGGTTATGCAGTGAAGATGCCTGGAAGTGGTCCACATAAGCATCCTGACAGCAGACTGACTCGCTTGCAGCATTTCATTGCAGTAATCATACTTGCACTAGCTGGAGTTGTCCCTCCTCTTTAAACTTCAGGGAACTGATGGCTGCTACTCTGTACAAACTTGAGTTTGTATTGTTACTCTTTCTCTTCTCTTGGGTTTTCATCAAAACAACTTTGGTATTCTGCCATAGTGTAATTCCTTCCTGGGTTGAAGTTCCAACTAACCAACTTCATGATGTAGTCACTGAAGAAATAACTTTATGGCGGCGAGCCAGAGTGAAAGCATAACATAGTACCAAACTTCAATATATTCAAATTTAATGTGTAATTGTAAGGTCTAAATTCCAACACATTAATTCTGTACAGAAAACTCAGAATGTCTCCTCCCATATACTAGTATATTAATAAAAATGTTAAAAATCCACTTAATAACTTTGTGTAATGCTAGGATTGTCATTGTTACCATTAGTTGTTAAATGAAAAGGTAAAGCAAGCAAAGTGGAAACAAACATTATTCATAAAAATGAGCCTATTTTCAAATGCTTAACAGTCAACCATCACTAAGGTAAGCTATCATAGCTAAGTTACCTAGAAAGTTGATTAGCCACGTATTCACATAGTGATCAACAATGGTCAATGTACACTGTACAGTTACGAAATGTATTGCGTACTGTGATATAAAATTTTTGAAATATCACACAGTTTTCGTAGTATATAGTACTCTCTGCCAATTGTGACTGTGTTCTAAAGTTTGTTCTAAATATCCCCTGAGATTGTATTCACTTGGTGTGTGTTGGTTCATGAACCTACGATTACAGTGCATGTTAAATATCAGGTTTGTACTTTTATGTGTATAGTTGTCAGTGATGAATGCTTTACACCAGAAGAAAAAACAAGAATTACCACAAAGCAGTCCTTAGAGTACTCTCAAATGGACCCCTTCTGGCTATCCACCAAGCGGCTGAGATTTCTCCACTTTTTTTGACGTTCCTTTTTAATTCCCTGGACTCACACATGCCCAAAACTATTAATGAAGTTTAGAGTTTCGTTTAGAGTCATATTAGTCTTTTAGTCTTAAATGAGCTGACCCGGTCTGTAGTGAAAGTGTTTAGCATTGGCTGTATTCACTGTTCTTGACTGTGTTGTTACCCAGACGTTTCCTCTGTGCAAGTCTGTTGAGTTTTTTCGATCAAGTTAACTTTTATTTTCTTTGTAATTTTTAAATGAGAAATAATGGAGTAAATCAATAAGATGACCAAATGCTCATAATTACCATTCTTATCTATTTTATAAAAACATGTGGACACGTTACCTGATATGAAAAGTATGTTCTGGCTTCAACCTGGTTTCTTGAATTGGCTCTCACACTAAACCATTCTAGCCAGTGAAGTCATCTGCCATGATTAACAATATAGGCAAATCCACAATGTACCCCGTTCGTCCACACATTTAAGGCATTCGTTCGTATTACTATTCCGACCTATTGGATAAATCCATGTGAAAGCAACAACTTTTGGTCAGACCACTTGGCTATTGGCCTTCTGTATGGTTAATTGAAAGCAGATGGCTCAGTGGTTAGCAGGATGGCTAGCATTATGCTGAAAAGTGCAGTAATCCACTTTTGGCTCTCAATCATAGTTCATTCATCATCATTTATTCTATGCCACTGCTGGGAATTCTCATTTTCGTACAGCCCACTAATTTGTGAGAGTGGCGGTCGGCTGAGTAAGGGGAGACCTTGCTTTCCCCTAAAAAGTTTAGCGGCACAACTGCTCCCTCTTAACTGTTGCTTTCAGAACTCCTCAACAGGCAGAGATGCTTCAGTTTGATTTAAAGTCAAGTTGCAAATCTCTGAAGTCTTTATGAAGTCTCAAATCTCAAGCAGGTGTTAGCAACTAGAACATTAACATAAACTTTCAATCTTTCATGCACAGATGTACACAGTGGCAAAATATGGAAATACAACATCAGAAATGTAGAGTAACAGGGGGGACAACCTTACATGGGGTAAAGTGGTTGGATAATGCAGGATAAAATGAATAATTTATGCACTTAAGCAGATTAAAGCATGCATTTGGTCATCCTCTCATATTAACATAGCAGCGTCATTTGTGGATTTTGACAGCAGTTGGACAGTTACTTCTCAAGATTCACCTTAAAAGGTTTTGTACATATAGTATTAATTAATATATAATATAATTATAAATGCATCTTCACAAATTTATAGTGAACGTTTTACTGGCTCAACCAACATAAAACTGTATATGAAATACAATACCGTTTGCAATGAAATTGCTTTGACTATTACAGCCAGCCTCCAGGCGAATAGAAACTTTTTACTCACTTTGCTGTCAGCTGAGGTTTAATTTTCATTTCTACCACCACTGTGTCTGTATTAATATATTAACATTTATTATTTAGAAAACCTATAACATATCAGCTCTTCTAGACCTGCTTGATTAGCAGGTAACTCTAGACCTGCTTGAGTAGCAGTGAGTAGCAGCTACACACAGTGCTGGTGTTTCTCTATTAGATTTGACAGTTCATATCAGATTAGCTATGATTTCAGCAAGCAGATGGTGGCTGAAAGATGTGGGTGACTGTCTAACAATCACCCTTCCAAAGCAATAGTGCAGCTCATCTAGTTTTCACCTGACAGTAATTATATGAAGCCATGCATTTTCACTATTAGGTTGACGACCAAGACGGCTAACTTTAGCTTAAGCAGCTAGCTAACAAACTAGGTAAATCGCATTGACTGTTCAAATGTTCACTGTAAGGCAGATATACACCTTGGTCTCCTTTAAGGGTCTCATGTTATTTGCCTTTCATTGAAACCACTATGAATGGTCCAAACTAGCAACTGTACTCAGTGGCCATTGTGGACTTTTATTTAGAAACCTGGATTTTCTGAACCAAAACAGAAACATTTACAGAACTGTAAAGATTTATTTGTACTGTATTTATTTACTTCCAGCCAAAATAGCCATAAATTTAAAATTGCTCATTTTTCAAGAGATATTCATTCATTAATATTCTAAGCCAGTTGTCTTTCTGAAAGCTGGTGCCTATCCCAGCGCTCATTGGGCAGAGGGCAGGAAACACCCATGACAGGCTGCCAATCCATTGCGTGTTGAAATGATAATAAGCCACTGCTGGCCACTCCTCCTTCTACCACGATGCTTTGCTATCTTATTAAAAACCGCTTTGGACATACCTACACCCATAGTCTCATTTTACTCCCAAACAGCTCATGCATTGACAAGATGAAGTTTATCTTACAGGCACTGAACTAACAAATTCAAATTGTGAATGTTATTTATTCCCTCCCCAGCTTTGTCATTGACAGTTAGTGTTGCTCTCTCTTTAGGAAGTTTTATTGCCAGTCTTGCATTGTACTAACACAGTTTGGAAAATGACTCAGGCACATAAATGTAACAGTGGCACCATTTAAGGTGGAACAAGAAAATTAGAACAAAAAGCTGGAAAGTTAGCCTGAGGTGCCAGATTGTAACTGTTGCACCATTTAAGGTGGAAAAACTGAACAAGATGCTGACGAATAAGACACTGACATCAGACTAACAGTGGTTAGCACACGCATGCAGGATCTTGTCCACTGTAGGTGGACATTGCCATCAAAAATAAACATTATCCTCTCAAGTACAGCTGACAGCTGAGCAGTTCCAGTGCTTAGCTGTTAGCTTCCATGGATAGGGGAGCCAATTCTGAATGACTTGAGTCTGGACAGTTTGTGGGTTGGTAGGTACTCTGAAAACCCAAATGTATGAGCAACAGAGCTGAAAAGTTTACTTTTTCCTCGTACGTCCCCTTTAAAGCTTTTGTCTTTGAGAGATAGGAGATAAGAACGCTCCTCTCTTGCTTCTTGAAAGCAATCTGATTTTTTTTTTTTGTTTTAATCTTATCAAACAAATATGTGTATTGTTACATCTCTAATGACAGTTTATCCTGGTTGTCTTCTCACCTCACTGCTAACCAGAACTGTTAACAACAAATAAACACTACTGAAGGTAATTAAAAGTTGCTGCTAGGTGCCATGTGAACTTACTGCTCACAAGGATATGGTTGCTTATAGTGTTTACAATTCTGCTTTGGCTATTGAAGTTTGTATGTGTAAGAAGCTGCCATTTCTCTCTGAAAATATGTCAGAATTCTTGTCTGTTGTCTTTGAAATATGTTTCCCAGCGGACTGCAGTGGCTGTATTACTTTTTAGCCTCCAGGGATTAACAGTTCAGCCCTGGTATCATTCTTATGCTTCATAGGGTTTTCCTGGGCTCTAGTTCAGGGTGTCCCTGTCGGGGACAACTGTGTGCTTGCCAGCTGGGATAAGTACTCCATGTTTGTGAGGTTTAACCATCTGTATGCCATGCTGACGTCTTTTGAGCAGTGCGAGCCAGGATGTATATGTATGAGGTCTTGCTGCTAACAGCTCATTGGTATTCTTCGAGTTTTTCTTTCTCTTGCTCTGAAAAAAACAGAATATTATAATGGATAAGTGTTCAGGCTAAACCAGGTTATACTTTTGGGAGAGCTGCTGTTTTAAGGTTTAAATTGAAAAACGCTCCAAGTAATTTTCTGAGACTATTTCTTACACACTCCTCTAGAGACCCTAGGTTTTGCATGAAATGTAAACCATTGTTTGTTTCAGACCCAGAGCTTAAATTGTGATGGACAAACCACTGCATAGAAAATTATCAACTGCAGAGCCGCATCAATACTCCAACGGCATTTGAAACTAAGCTTCCTGCGCCATGACCATTAAACACAAAGTCTTTGTGCTACACATATTACATAAGATTTTTCAATAGTTTGCATAGCTCTTTTGCACAGCTGCTACAGAATTAATGGTCGTTATGTTATGCTAAATATTGGGATTTCATTGGTTAAAAAGCTCTTATTCACTTGAAGACCTCTAATAAAAGCCATAGTTCTTTGTCGTATAAATGCACCAGCAGCCATCATTGTTGCATAAAGACCAATGTACCGAGGACAAGAATGAGTGGGGTGCATTTTGAAGGGTGATTATGCTGTAAGTAGAATTAGCATAACCCATATTAATGTACCCTGCAATCTCCATTCAAATTAAAGTGAGTCAGCTTATTATTTCCTGGACCCTGTAAGTGATACAGTGGTTCTGACATTCCGAGTTATACTGGATGTATTTCAAATCTGGATAAGCTGCCTACATATTGGCTTAGTCTGTACAAATACTAGGATCTTAGTTGATGTGTTATGAGTTAGACCATCAAATTCTGCTGTGTAGAGGAAGAAAAGATGAAGAATTGCCTTCAGTTACTTCTAAACTTATTAGTACCCATCAGTCAAACTTGAAGCAGTTTTATGGCTTATGAAATCCGTAATCTCATACTGAAAAGATGAGATAAAAGAAAACTCTTCTGAAGGATTTCTGTATGTTGAGTGAAGGCTCTGTTAGGTAGAAGTTTGCATTGATTCTTCTTGTGACTTTAGTTGTGAAACTTAAAATCTCTTGGGTTACATAATGTAAAGCTTCATGCAGCTCAAATAAATTTTGTGTGGCATGTTTTGTGACAATAAATCAAAATAGTAATGTAGCACATTATTATGTGAAACACTGTCATTTTAATTAAACGATTGCATTAAAAAAAATCCTGATTGACTATCAAGGTAAATATATATATTTTTATCTATCTATCTATCTAATAATAATTTGTTTAGGACCAACTATTATTTTTAGGTAAACTCAGCTTGTTACAGTTTCACCTTGTAAAGCTAGATTTGATCCTCAATCCACCCTTATGTCACTGCTTTGAACCCCTCATTTTTGCTTTGACTTTTCTTTCTTTAACACTGATATCTTTCTGAAATCAAATACTCCCTGGTCAGCATGCCCATCAATAAACACAAGATGTAGCCAGTATGCTTAGATGTTACTGTAGTGTAGACATTCTCCGATGTATGCACCCAGCTTATTATTGTAATGCATCCAGAGGTCAGAAAAGAATAACAGCATAGACGTAAGCAATGCTGAAATAGTACCTAAGCTCCTTAGCTCAGCAGAGGTGTTCGAGAAACCTTACGGCCTTTCTACAGGCAGGCCAACCAGTACTTTTGACACTCAGCAGGCATCAGAGATTAATAAGGAAGAGGGAGAACAATTTGCTCCACCATGTGTTGCCTTTGAGCCTGGTAAAATAGCATCTTCTGTGTCCTCCATGCCAAGGTGTTTCAGCCTTAAAGCCCTGCGTGAAACAAGTGAGAAGGCAAAATTAGATTTCCTGGCCTTTTGTTGAATTTCGTGGTATAGCAATCCCTTTGTCCTGTATTGTTCATATCTAAAGAAGGGTATGGATGTGTATATGATGAGATTTCTGTCAGACGCAATATATCTTGTTGTTTTGTTATTCTGGCAAGTCTGGTAGATGAATGCTACGGTATAACCCAAAACAGTTTGTTACAGACACACACCAGGCCTATTCTGGCCTAAACTGGTTAGACTGCCTTGGAACATGCCATCTTCTGACTCAAAATAGTATTGTAGCACTTTAATTTGGCATTTGTACATTATATTTACCTGGTTAATACCTAGAACAGAAAACTTCACCTGTACTAAATACGATTAACTATTTCATTACATAGTAAGTTTTGCAACAAATTGCATTTGCTTTTGATTTACATCCTGTATCAGATTTGAAGCCGGTTTATCAGCGGGTAAACAACCTAGTGGGTTTTTCCTTCCAAAACAAGACTGTATACAACTTTTCTTTCAAGTTGAAATCATAATAAAGCATTTCCTCTTATACATACAAACAAAATTATGACATATATTGAAAAATTTGAGGACTTGAGGTTTCAGAGCACTTCAGGTAAGAATTAATTACGTTTGCTTTATTAATAAAAATGTTTTCTTTGTCAGTGATGGCTGCTGTTTGTAAGGGCAGTGTTTTGCCTGAAACCTGAAACTGTTCCATGTCCAGCCTTTAGTTAAACTCTGGTCTAGCAATACCTTTGTGATATGTAAAATAAAAACATATTTGGAAATTTATATACAGAGATTTTCCTCTGATGCAACATACTTTGGTGCATACTAAGTGTGCTCAGTATCATCTGCAACGTTTCTCGGATATGACTCACTCCACTATCCTCACCGCCGTTTGCTGGATGATCATCATAAGCATGTAGTCTCAGTTTTTGCTATTCATCTGCATTCAGGATTCTTCTTAGAAGCCTTTTCTGTTATTGCAGTACTATTGAGGTTTTTTTTGCCAAAATCCAATCCCTTGTCTTGACTTCCTGCAAAGGGCTTGAATGAGCAAATGAGTTGGACCATGTGATGTGACTCAAATATGATATGACATGTCTTTGCGTTTTTCAGCGATGGCTCATTTTTATGCATCACCTTCTCAGGGGAACAATGCGTATGCTGGTGGTCCTCACCCCTTACTAGAAAAGATTGGGTTCTCATGGCAACTGTGCTGAATAGGGCAATTGAGCAGATCCCTTTTCAGTGTGAAAGTTCATGAAAAGCCACAGCCATTTACATTCTGTTTTTAGAACTGCCCAGAAGTGTCAAGCATATTTTTTTTTGAGCCGCTTAGGCTGCCATCACCACCAAGCTTTACCATTCATTACGAGCTATAGAGAGGTCTTTCTGAAAATAAACACCTCAGAGGCCTCAGATGAGTGGGAGGACACAGGCGGAAATTACGATTGCTTATTGCTTCTTGTGGAAGCTAGACTCAATTAAGAATAATTACATTAGACCTGTAATGAAAAAAAGGCCTCCACTTCTGTCACCTAATTGATTCATAGAGTGCAAATCAAGCTGTGCTTTCTGCTATTATCACTGAGTTATATGTGAGGGAAAAGTGGGTGCATCCATTTTCCCCCTGCAGATATGTCTGTATCAGCCAGTAATTCACTTAGCGCTCAACTCGCTGGTCACTCCGTTTGTTTTCATTACCACCATTTTTTCATTGTTAAATGAATAACGTATATCTGTTGAATTCCTTCTCACACATTTTTTTTGTTTTTGCCACGTTGAACATGCAACAGGCGCTGGATGGAGCTATGCAGAAGCTCACAGGTATAATGATTGTGCTACAGTAAAATTGATCTATTTTGAAAGACTGTTGTGAGTTACATTGATGTTTTCTGTTCTCTACATTTAATGTCGTGTTTATGTGCACTTTCCAAAATGTAAGTGTGTTAGCACATTTTTTGCCATGACATAATTTTTGTACACTAGCAAACGCATCTTTTCTAACTCGCTGAGATCACTAACTGGCAGGAACATCACACCCACCTAGAGTAAGCAAAGCCACTTATGCTGTTTTGGAATGCCGAGCACAGGTGGTTTGGGCATCACCAGGCATTAATCTCACTGTCTTGTGACATTAGATACATTTTATTTATGGAGTTCTTATCATACAGGTAGCAGCTTAAAGTTCGCTGGTAAGATTAGTAAGATTTTTAGTTAAAACATTAAAAACTACAATAATTAACAGAATATGAAGAAGTAACTGTTTTGATGGCATGTCAGCGAGGTTTATAACACTCTGTTGCATAGATGCTGAAATTAGCATGCTAACCAGCTAGCCCTGGCCTGTCCTGTCTTGTAATGCCACTTTGTACTTTAAAAGGTAATAGTGAGTCATTGTAGCAGTGAGTCTGTCATCAGTTCAACGTGAGAGGATTCACATCTCTCAGCTGTCATGATGGTTAGATGGTTAGAAGGACAGTTAGGCAATAAAAAGAACAGTGAACACAATGATGGTTGAAGATCTTGGCAAGCAGCTGCTGCTACACACTTTCAGCAATAATCCATGTTTAGCAGCAAAAAAATAAGTGATTTAAACATATAAAAAATAAAAGCACAAAAAAGATAATCCTAGTAAGACCAAGCTGCTGTTCATCCCTGAAACTACAGATCCACACTATGATAGCCGTCTCATTTATGAACTCATTTATTGCTCTGTCTGAAGAGGAAACAAGCTTTCCTGTGGATGACAAGTTATCATTCTCAGTCCATAACCGATCTCAGTCATGCAGATTTCTTCTCTACAATATCTGCCAGCTTTGATCCTTTCTCTTTTAGGAAGTCACCCAATGGCTTGTCCAAATGTCTTTTGTCATTTCAAGGCTTGACTACTGTAATTCACCTGGCTGGTCTTCCTTTGTAGGACATCAGGCCCTTGCAACTGATCCTGAATGCAGCATTGCGACTTGTCTTAAGACTTTCCAAGTTCACTCATGTCACTCTGTTGCTGTAGCCCCTTCACTGGCTTTCTTTAGCTGCCTGAATCAGATTTAAAAGCCTTGTACCCTTTGAGCTTGACCAGCCATCCTTTAGGATACATGGAGGAAAAAAATAAGACTCTTCTCTGTGCTGGATCCCAGATGGTGAAATGAACTTCCACTGCCATCTGAACAGCAGACTCAAATCTCAAATGCAGATTAAAGACCCATCTCTTTGTGATGCATTTAAATGAGCATTAATCAAAGTATATATTGAAATGCACTTATACTATATATACTGTAACTCCATTTTCTTTTCCAGTTAGCATACATAACCAAGATATTAAAAACAAACAAAACAACCTTAAAATCTCGTCTGAAAGATATGAAATTGAATTGAACTTGTTAATATTATTTAATTTGTGAAGTAGAATGTGAATTGTGTTTCTCCTTGTTATTAACCTGAAAGAACACATTATATATTTTAACAGACTGCATAGTTAGAAACCTTCATGTCAAAAATCTAACGCCACTGTTTGTGTTAAATACAATAATGGTATATCAATAACAGTTTAAAAGCAAATGTGTGTGCATGTATGAACCTGGTCTCCTAATAGACAAAAGGCTTCAAGCACGACTTTCTAGGGTTCTTTAACTATAACCCTTTAAAGATTTTATCACTGTTGTACTAAAACACACATATTTTACATGATATTACAGCCGGGTTTTATAATGTAGAGCATTTTATTAATCTGTACAAGTTTTTAGTCTCTAGCTTTCTAGTACAAGGTATTTTGGATGAATTGATAGGTGGCATTTATTCATATATGTAAAGCAATTGTAGATGTTTCATACAGTAGTCCTTCTTGTGCGAATAGTCTCTGTTGGAATTGATTGAACCTTGTTTCCCCTTATTTGCATTCTAAACATCATCCTTCCTTCCCGCATTGTGTTGAAAGCCCTGTCTAGAGCATTCCAGCTTCTGCAATTTATGTCCTGTGACAATAAAAGCAAATGCAGAATCTGTATTGCATTTGCAAGATTGAGATCTCTCCATTAGGAGTATCCTTTTGTATAGCAGCACATTGTGATTAATCAAAAGTTCAGTGCTAAGTATTATACATTTCATATTTAACATAGCTTTGAAGCTGATCTTTTGCTCTCATTTACATAAGCCCCTTTTTCTGGGCTTTTTGGTATCATTATTTATTCTCTCAATTCAAGCTGTTTGTTTTTCTTGGCCGAAGATGGTAATTGCATGTTGCCTAGCCAAAATTGTAGCCTCCCTATGCAGAACATTAATAGTAGACATGAATCTACTGTGGCTTTTTGATAGCATTTCCTACAGGGAGGTAGACTGGCAGACGTGCTGAAAGCTTATGGAAGGCAACAGTTAGCAGCAAGCTGCACAGCCTGGCACAAGCTTGCATTGCTGTCAGCCTGAGCTGGGGTTTGGGTGGGTGTGGATAGCCTGCTGCTGACATGCTGAATGAGCGTTATGCAACACTGGGCATTGCAGGCGACACTGGCCTCCGCAGTGGCCTTACAAAGTTTAAAGGCATTAGAACTGCTACACACACTGTTGCACACATAGCTGAAATGACTTCACCGTGGAAAATGACATTGACATGATAATGATTGTTTCACACAAGAAATGTACAGCTTGTCATGCACTTTCAGCGTAATGAGGCACAGTCAGCCCACCTTATGTCAGTGTCTGGATTGTTTTATTCTTTTTTCTTCTTTCTATGACACATTTTGGCTCCCACCCATCTCTGGATGGAGTTGCCTAAATCGGTGTTGGAAGCTGCTGGTTTTTGTGCTGATCGGTAATCAGTGGAATGAAGTTTAAAACAGGTTTAACCGAAGGATTGTCTGGGGGGAAACCTGACCCTAGGCCAGCACTTTAGACTTGATTGTACTGTTCCAAGCTTAATCTATTTCAGAAAAAGAACACAAACTTTTATTGGACCTGCAGAGAGTCATTAGCATTAGTAGCCATTTGTTTCAGGGGGAACTTGCTGAGGGCTGTGACAATAATCGCGTTACCGCAATTTTGCTGTGATCATGTGATGCCTGCTGCAGTGTGGAGCTCATAACTGTCATTACTGCATTTTTTGTATTGAATTTTTTGCTGATGAAAATTGTTTCATCATTATTAATCACACTTGCCATCAGTTTACTACTTAACCGACAGCCTTCTGTTGGTAAGCTGAGGAAGACAGGGCTGTAATGTTAGCTAAGATCTGTTCATCTGAAAGACTGGCTGTGACGTCATTCACCGTAGATTCTGTAGTCTTGTGTTGCTTAAAAGTGATGATGAAATGCTGTGTGAAGCTCTGAAATTGTAAGTGTCTGTGTCTAGCTGTGAAGGAAAAATAACTATTACATTTATGTACACATAGAAACAACCAAAACCACCATATGCCTGTGTGACGTACATACAGGTTCACCACTACAAGTGCGTACATAACAGCTCTATCATGCGATCACTGAGAATACTTCAGCAACAAAAATGCTAACCGTATATGTTAATGTGTTTGGATTGAAGGGGGTTTTGGGCCGCTGGTGATAACCTACCAAACTATGTGGCTGCATAAAAATACAAACAACTTTGATTGACTGGTGGTGTCACCATCTCATTGCTCATGGCATCATGTAAGCTGTATTGCTATGTGCGTGTGCATCAGCACCAACATAAAAGCAGTGAGACAAGAAGAAGTCATGCAACTTAACATTGACATTCAACGTAACATTGACATAACCATGCCATAAACATGTCATGGCAGACGCCATACAGGGCTTCATGGCAGATGTTTGATGTCATGTTGCCTAACAAGGGGCACCTAAGAAATTAGCATGCAGTATGATTTGTCATGGCATCGCTCATGACAACGGTAATGCTAAAATTATGTTAAAATGTTATATTAGTGAACAAAATCAGTCATGACAGCATCTGACAGCTCATGGCAGCTTCTGTTTATGGCATGTTTATGGCATGGCTATTTAAATGTTAAGAAGCAGGGTCTTAACAAAATGCTAAATCAAGTTAAGAAATTGGGGCTGCAAATTTGCTTTGAAAAAAGGCGGGGTCACAGCACCAGACAGGATTTATATCATTTAACCGCAAGGCCTAAACAAGCACGCTGAACAAGTCGGACATTGCCCCTCAGGCACAGTTGCAAGAAAAGTGAACCTATTGGAATTGCCTAGATTTCTGTGTTGACTACTAATAGTATTGTATGTGCTTTGATTATCATTTAAGTCACAATTACAAATAAAAACAATCTAACCAAAGCAATACCACAAAAACAGTTGTGCGTGTCATGTTTTGTATTAAGTGTACCAAGTAACATCCACAGTGAAGGCATGTAAATTTGATAAGCTGAATTTGATAACATGTAGATCCGCTATAGGTGAGTCACCTCCACCACACTCTTCCTGCTGCTGTAAATAACATTTCTACAGGCTTGAAAACAATTTTGGACGATTTCTCCCTGCAAATGTGTTTCAGTTCATTAATATGTTTGGCATGCCTTGTTTGTCCACCCCTTCTCAGGTCATACCACACATCTTGATAGGGTTGAGATCAGGACTACTAACACCAACCTTTTTTTTCAATCGTTCTTTAGTTGTTTTGCCATTTGTAGAGTCTTCAGTAGGTCTTTTGCTGTTAAACGTGGGTCGTCTTTCAGGGTTGGCTATTGTGCTTCTGCAGTTATCTCAACAGGACACCCACTCCTAGAGACAGATCTTTAAAACGTTGATAATGTATATACCTAGTATTGAACAAATAATGAATTAACATATTCAGAACACCTTTTTATTTACCTGTGTACCTAAAAGTTCAGTGAGGAGAACATTGTGAGTTAACAAGGTAACTATTTTTTAAGTCTTCCACCTTGTTCTCCCACAGGACCACCACAGAGCAGGTATTATGTGGGTGGTGGATCATTCCCAGCACTGCAGTCACACTTACGTGGTGGTGATGTGTTAGGGTGTGTTGGGCTGGTGTAAGTGAATCCGACA
Source organism: Prochilodus magdalenae (assembly GCA_024036415.1). NCBI lineage: Eukaryota > Metazoa > Chordata > Actinopteri > Characiformes > Prochilodontidae > Prochilodus > Prochilodus magdalenae. The sequence goes on from JAMWET010000579.1 coordinate 758,009, forward strand.
CAGCAGTGCTGCTGCTGGAGTTTTTAAGCACTGTGTCTGCTTACTGTCCGCTCTGTTTGAGATGGCTATGCTGTTGGTTTATTTTGTAGATGTCTTAATGTATCTTACCAAAATATATTTCTTAAAAGAGCATGGTATATTTATTTAGACTTTACAGGCTCTGAATTGCAATTGGGATGGACAGTAGTTTCAAGCCTCGTGCAGCAGAGATTGTGTTTTTGATTAAAAATATTTTTACTTATAATAATTATTATATATGATTATTATAATTATATATTGTGTATTTCTGCATTTACATGTTTCCCCAAAACTAAACATCTGTTGTAAGATTAAGATGTAATGTGATATAATGATGATATAATCGCAGCCTGAGCTAACATACTTGTAGTCTGTGGTGAGCTCACTATGTCATTTTAACACACTTTGACATGACATAATCTCTTGTCATTGGTTGTTAATAAATAACAACCAAGTGTGTGGTCATTGTTTTATAGCCACTTACATTTAGGTGTAAATGATATCTTCAATTTTCATACTCGATACTGTCTAAGATAGAAGAGGATTGCTCTTATCTTCCCACAGGAGAGATGGCAGACTTTGTTCTGACTGGAGAATGTGAAAAATCTGCTGCTAATCACACCTTATCTGCTTGCTGTCTCACTGATGATGTAATCACTGAAACTATTTTGGAATAGCTGGCTACAGGAATGCTAATATAGCGTTCCAGGATTTATCTGGCACTTATATGTAGATCAGACTTTATTTAACCCATTAATTGAGGTTTTGCTTGAGTGATGGATCAATGTGACTGCAAAAATGACATCTTGGCAGGTGAAAGCTTTCTAAATGTAGCCAATATGTGTATTTGCCATAATACAATTGTTGTAATGTTCTGATTATTCTATTTCTAGCCGTTTTAGTTATTTTAAGTAATTTAAGTAAGTGAAATTACGTGGCTTGTTTTAGAATACACTGCTTGAAACAAGCAAAATTAACTGCCAGTGCACTATGATTACTTCACTTGGTCATTTCATTTTAAAGTTGCACTGCGTACAATGTTGCATAGGAGTATGTTGTAAAAAAAAGTTACAATACGTTAGTTAGCTTAAACCATCAGTTTAAAAGTAAGAGGCCTCAAGCTGGATTTGGTGCGTATGTTATACATCTAAACGTTTTAATGTCATATGCGCAGACTTAAAAAGTAGATCTGGCTCTGTGTAGGTCTCAAATGCAAAATAAACTTTATACTGAAGAATGTGTGATGTCAATAGTAGATCCTGCACTCACATCCCCAGAAAACCCTCTGAGGAAAAAAAGTTCTAAATACTTAGCCTAAGCAAGGGGTCCGCAGCGCAATCAACCGTAAAAAATGTTCTTCCACATGTTGTGTAAACTAGAGAGGTCTCCAAATCCCCAAATCTTAATTTGTGTAGATGTTAAGGACTACATTTTGTATGTATTTTGAATGTAAGTGGAGTTAAAGGCAGTATACATGTTAAGTACTTGTTGTAATAGTCAGAGGCAGAGCTCAGCACACATGTAAAGGAAATAGGAAGCAAAAATACATGACCAACAATATAATAGCTTTGCTTTATAATTTTACAAACTCCAGATTCTCCAGATTTAAACCTATCTTTCCCATTAACCGGAAATGAATGTGCAGATCTCATGTATAATCACAGAAGTGTACAGAATAAAGAAAAAAGTTTCAGAAGTTTAAAAAACAGTTACACATGTACGCAATACAATAACCTGATCTTTGTGTTTGACCAGAAGTGGCATACAGTCAGAGGAGCTAACAATAGGTTAAATCAGTTCCTAAATAGGCTTTTGTACATCTTTTTAAAATAAAATAATATGATAATCCTAGGAAAATGTGCTTTGTTGCGAATGCTCCAAGATCATAGGTGCCCGTGAGGGTGGTCGTGGAGGTTCAAACATTGCCTCTCAAGATCTTTTGCTTGTGTTCTCAACTTCAAAGGCAGACTTTGGGAGTAAAAGCCCCATTACAGCTTTAATCTTACACATAACACCTTGAAAGAGAAAGATGAACCCAAGTTATGACTCTTCTCTGTTTGAAGTTTCTAGAACACCACTGCCGACTGCTGCTTTATCCACAGGACCCTTTGGCCTGAACGGTCTCGGGCAATATCGAGCCTCTGTGGGTTTGTCCTGGTGTGCAAGTTGACTGTGTTGCGTGTGCTGCTCTTGCACCAGCCTGCTTACTTTCATACTGCACTCAACCCTTTATTTGAATTCAACTCGCCTCATTTCAAAGTATAGTTCAAACCAGCAGTAGAGCTCAAAAGAGTGTAAAGTTAAACACGACTGAAAAAGCTGTATCAGAATTCAGTAGAATAATTAATTTGAAGTAATTGTTTCACTGAATAATCTGAATAATAAGAGTCATTTTATAGATTTACAAAATTTACATATTAGATGACTAACACATTTTTTATGATTTATGATTTATGATGAAGTTGTCTTATTATCATGTTTCATAGGTTATTTATACATTTTTAAAATAAAATAATACTTTAAAAGGTTTAACAAATTTGTGTATGTCTATTTATATTTATACTTTTTATTCTATGACATCCAGTGTGGGCAGCAAAGTAAGAATTTCATTGTACAGGGAAACTAGTTTCCTTACTGTGCATATGACAATAAAGCTTTGAATCTTGAATCTTGAATCTATGTACTATAGACTTTATTAGCTTTATACTAAATTTTATTGTTAAACATGTTTAACAATAAAAAAACATATACCTAATAGTATTGGTGAGTCCATACATAATAATAATCATAATAATAATAATCATAATAATAGTAGCATAGCTTGTGTGCATAGCCACTTATGTTATGTGCTTTAATGATTGTGTAAGTTTCATTTTGTCAGAATAGTGCCATAAATTATTTAAAAAGTTTTAGTAGTTGCACAAGACCACCCAGTCAGCAGTAGGACAATTTTCCCAGTTTTAATTAAATTTTTAATTAACACAGTGAATAATGTCATAAAAACAGTAATGTTTTTAAAATGTAAGGAACTCCAGAAACCACACGTATGTCTGCATGAACAGCTAAAATATTAAATAATTAGACTTTTAAATAACCTAACTTTAAGCAACTTTAAAACAGATTTGTTATGATAAACCCTTTTTAATAAAATATTGTCTGGATTAAGTTTATGTTACTTGAAATGTTGTGAGGATTTTTTCAGTTTTTGGGACTACTATTTGGTCAGTAATGACAGGCTTTTGTATGTGTTTAGTAATGTTAGCCTACTTCGTGACCAACTAGGCAGAACATAGGAGCAGCTTCATAAGTATCTTGTTTAATGAATTCAGTGAATATTTGAATGGCTAGTATGCATGCTCATCCGAAATGTGGTAGTTTAAATTAAAACCAAAATTAAGGTGAAGGGAGCCCAGCATAGTTTTCGTCTTTGTTCAAAATCAACTATAGCAATGATGGCTCACAAGTGCAAAGAAAGCATACTGCAATGACCACTCTCAGCTTTTGTATGTACCCAAACTGCAGTTTTCAAGCACCCAGAAACCCAGAAAAAGTCTAAACGTGTATGTACGTTTTGATGTGTTGCCAGTGCAGAAGTTCTGATCGGTAAGGCCTTCAGACTCTAAAGCGGGCTATATCTTTTAAACCTCTACCTTTTTTCGCTCCCTTTGGGTTTTCCTGCCTGTAAATTACAAGCTGCTTTTGTTGTTGCCGGTGATAACCGTGACTTCTACGGGTTAAGGGCGGTAATAGTGTAGTGTACCTCAGTTTAGTGCCAAAACAAGATGACTAAAAATAAATTGTACCAGATGCATTTTGAAAGGGGCTTTGATTAAGTCCAGGGAGCATTAGGGAGCATTCATCAGTTTATGCAGGTGTCCGTTTCAAGTCTGGGTTCCGCTGCTGTCTGCACATGAGAAGGCTTTAGTTTAAAGAGCATGTGGATTAACTCAGTGACACAGAGTACAATCATGCAGATTTTTGATTATAGTGTGTTTTCCTTGATCTTCTCTTTTTTATGTGGGTTCTGATGTCAGGTTTTTGTTACCATATTAGCATTAGCATGGCTCCTGAGGTGATGTAGCCCTTCACTGTGTTTTGTTTTTTCCTTGAAATGATTCTCTTTGCACCTGATGGCTGACTCTGGGGACACAAATACAATTCATGATAAAAATTTATTTTTTTATTAAACATAATTCCCCATACTGACAAGTAGAGAAGATTTATGTTGGCACCGCCAGTGGTCTCATCAAAGTTATTTACATAGTTAAGTCTTTTTAATCAGGCTGTACCGGGGTCTTCTGCTTTTGGTTGAGTTTCTTTTTATCTGAGATGGAGCATGAGCAGAACAGAGTAGAGATGGTTGATTTGAGATCCAACACCTGGGTCTGTTGCTTCTTCTGGTGCAAATCATGCTGAAATAACAGGAGAAATCAGGAAAGGGGCCAGTGAAAAGGTCTTGTCTGAGCACCTGCTGATCATGAGATGCCTCCTAAATATCCACCTCGCTCTCTGAGACAGGACTCCTTCTGCTACTTACAATTTCTGTTATCAGTTTAGCCTGATGTACTGTGCTTTGGTGTTTCATAAGACTAAACACATTATTTTCTTAATTATTTTAACCCCCTGTTGCCTTTGGATTCAGGGAATCAGCCCTGTGAATTAGGACTGAAGGGAATCATGTCTGTGTTAGTTCATTTGGTTCTTTTGTCATTTTCATGTCAAGCAGTTACCTTGCCAGGAACCATTTTCATGATGTTTTCCTGTCTAGGTCCTAGGTCCTCAGCCAGAATCAGTCATCACTAAGTTCTGGTGCTTTTGGCAGCTGGAGCTTTCGACTATGCCTTGACAGCATTGTGCATTACAGCTTGAATAAACTTGAATAGGCTTATTAGCAGTTTTGCACTTGGTAGAATGTGTTGCTGTACAGTTGCTAGCTTACCATCTAATTACACTATACGATGTCATCTGTTTACTAGAATATCTACAATATTTGGACTGGTGTTTATTGTAACTGTACTGTTTTTACTTTTATACTGTTATTCTCACATATTCTCATTATAAGTTTTTACATGTAAATGTAAATTAGACTCCTGAATTTAGTGATTAACAAGTGTGTTTCATTGCTTTTGTCTATATAGTATATCTTTGACCTGAAGAGCTTCTTTTTGGAGTAGCCAAGTGAAAGTGCTCTGTAATGCTTATGTGGGTCTATGGATGTAATATTGTAAAGCGTCCTGGGTATGTGAAAGGTGTGTTGTTATTATTATTATTTATTATGAAGAAAGCCTTTCACCTTTGGACCTTTGAATCTGTGGCCATATTCCAAGTTTCTTTTTTGTAACTTTTGAAAATAATGTCAACAGTTTGTGATGAATTCACCAATATAAATTGGATTTATGGATTTAAGGATTTATGGTTTATGACGTCAGGTTAGTTTGCAAAGGCATAAGCTTGTAGGTAACAGTATATATATACGGCAACTACTCAGTCAAAAGTGTACACAGGTCAGAATAAAAAGATTCAGTGTTCCTAATGTTGTCATGGCACCAACTACAAAATGATGACTTTAGAGGTCTGTGACAGCAACAATTTGCTTTTCCTGTCTAAGTGTCATATCATGTAAATCATCCATGTAAATGTGGTGTAAGCAGCAAGCGTACACCTACACATATAAATAAGGCTAAATTGAAACCTGTAGGAGGTAATTCAGATATGGCAATTTTATGGTCCAGACGGTACATTTAAGTGACACAGTAACATACATTGCCACTTCAGCTGTCAGGCATCAGTTCTCATTTGGCTTTAATTGCCACTTAGACAGTCGTTATTAAATCAAACGTGTTTTGAAAGTGCATATGATGGGGACTGCAAAAGTGTCTGAGATTTGTATAAAACGTTTTATCCCTACTGAATGATGCCAGTAGCACTGTCAGATATCACACCAAAGATGTGTAAATCCTGATCATCAGGTTGATTAGATAGATACGATTTATGCAATCCTCCTGTCACAGATGGTGTTGCCTCAAGTGCACCTCACTAATAATCACTGCCATGCGCTTCAGCTCACACTTTAATTAAATTGCATACTGTGGGTGACATTGGGCTTTATTCTAAGAACACAGTAGGGGTGGGAGGAAAGGCTGGCATCAACACATTAGAATAGAGGCCAAAAAACAGGCTTAGTCTATATACATGCACTTGTACCGGCGCAGCACACATTAACACTCCACCACCATGTTAGTGTCACTGCAGTGCTGAGAATGATCCACCCCCCGACACACACACATAATACCTGCTCTGTGGAAGTCTTGTGGGGGTTCTGAACACTGAAGAACAGGGCAAAAGGAAGCTAACTAATTGTAGAACTACAGAGTTCACATATATAAATTACAATATGGATAATAAGACATGGTGTACATCCATCAGCCATAACATTAAAACAACCTGCTTGTATCTACACTTACTCACTGTCCATTTTATCAGCTCAACTTACTACACAGAAGCACTTTGTAGTTCTACAAAAATGTTCTTTAATAGTCAGGACCTGCACAAGACCACCACAGAGCAGGTATAAGGTGGGTGGTTGTTCGTTCCCTGCACTGCAGTGACACTGATGTGGTGGTGGTGATGTTAGTGTGTGTTGTGCTGGTGTGAGTGGATCAGACGCGGCAGTGATGCTGGAGTGTTTAAACACTGCTGGTCCGCCTTGTAGATCTACAATCAGATATGATCGCTCATTTGCTACTGCAATTTGCAGTTTGTGTTGATCATCCTCTAGTCCTTAATCAGTGGTCACAGGACACTGCACAACAGGTGCTGCCCAGAGAATGATGCTGCCCACAGCACACTGCTGTTGGCTGGATAGCTTTGGTTAGTGTTGGGTAAGTGGAGCTGATAAAATAGTTAAGAGTGTCGATACATTCAGGTGGTTTTAATGTGAAAGCTCATCGTTGTGTATATATTTTGACACTTAGTAATTTGTTTTTTGGAAATAACAGAATATACACACACTTAAGCTATCTGATAGGAGTAATGTTGTTGTTGTCAGTCTAAATTACTGTATCGACGCGATATTAATTTTTATTGAGTATTAAAGCTGTACACTTTATGGGTGGATTGCGGATTCTGAAAATTATCTGCTTACTTTAGTTAACGTAGTGAATATAAACGTACATCATCAGTGACACTATTATGTCCAGTTTGCATCATAAGTGCTGAAACTCATAACCCTGCGTACCCAAAAAAGCTCTTCAGTCTCCAAGTATTTGGACAGAAGATTTGACAAAATATTCAAAAGATGGAGACGTTTTAATGGACTTTATCTTCTGATTGGGGTTATTTCCATATGTATAAAGGTTTATGCACCTTTTTGACTTCTTTGAATACATTTAGTCACTTTTTAGCAATGTATGTTGTACATGAGAGCAGCTGGGTTTTTAAACCTGCACAGTGAGCTATTAAAATTAGAAAAAACATTTACATGCAAGGAGGTCACTTAAAGTCATTGATATTCAAATTTGTATTCCATCCACTCTGATGCAAAGCCCTGTTCTGCTGTTCCGTTTATAAATTGGCTCGGGATGACTCCTCCAAGTGAAAAAATAGAAGAAAATATAGCAAATGTATGCAGTAAAAATGCCTGATCTACCTTTCCTCGCGAACAGATATGGAGAAACAATCAGCCCTTTTGAATGTGGTTTATGTTTTCATAAATAGGCTCTTTATATTTTAACAAGCCTGCCTTTTTGTCCATACCACCTGCTTTCAATATTCTAATTTCTATGGTCTTCTTGTTGTTGTTGCATGATGTACATTATGTATGTCATTTTGTTCTATGACCAGCCTCAGTTATTGCTCATAGATGCAACCTATTAAGCAATAATCCTTTTTCATGGTGGACCAGTTATTGCAGTATATCCCTTCATCCATTTAACAATGCAACATGAATAGCTTGTGTTGTAATTTGGGTGCTGAATTAAACTTAATTGTTGGTTTAGGCATTCACCAGTGTAACTAGTGTGACTAGTGACGCGCCAATACCATACCGTCAGTACATATTACATAGGATACCGAACCATACAGACCAAAGTATTTGTTAGTGTATACGAGTGTAATATATCTTAGCAGTTAAATTGTCTCTGTATTGAAATTATATGCATTAGATAGCTCCACTGCATTTGCTACTTCAGATCAAGTAGCATTGCTTTGGATAAGAGCGGGTTTCACATCAGAACAGTACATTTCATAGTTTTGTTCTCATTCTCTGTCTCTTTCACAGCAGTCACTGTAGAACAGTGACAACAGAAATGACTCCTGAGACCTCAAGGAGCTCGCTCATTGCACTTTCCATCTTGTTTTATTTGGGTGGTGGTGCTGTAGCTAGGCATTCACTGAGGTTCTTATTATTTGGTGGCTCACACTGTAGGTTTGAAAAGACTATCATGTACGGACAAAGCCTATGATTACGTACTTACACTGTACAGAAACTCAGTTCAATGTGAAACAATGTCTCTACAAATAGCTAGAGAGTCTAGGAATGGTTTCAGATAAAACTGTTACATTCAACATACCATGCTGCACGCAAAGTACCGAGCAAAAACTCTGAAATCAATGAACTAACTATTTAAACTCTGAAAATGTTCATGTGTTGTAAACAAATCTTTAGAGTTCCCTGTAATAAATTCCAGCTCCTTTTCCCAGTTTCCCAGATTTTCACAGTTCTGTAAGAACTCTTGCCACCTGAAAGGAGTCTTATGAATTGCATTATTTACATTAAGCATTTTTTGTGATATGTATAATGCCAAATGTCCAGTAAGCGCTTTTTAAACAAAATGAAGCCAGTGTGTCTCGTCACACACTGACCAACCAGGCATTTCATTTGAATTTATCAGTAATTTAAAAAAAAGCTCTGAACTTTGTATGTTGTTAACTGTACATTCATTATTATAAATAATATATTGTATATTTGAATACATAACTTTAGATTTTATAGTATATAATTTAAAATGTAACATCATGTAATAAATATCCTAAAATGTTACTAGTTATTATTATAATACATATAAGAGAGAACATATAAATAATCATATTCCAGTCTGCTTCTAGTGGTTTTTATCTGGGGGCTGCAACCAGCGGAGTGAGCTGTAGTGCTGCAGTTTTTTAAATGCTAAAAGATGTTACAACTTACATTTCACTAAACGTACAAATCACAAATACGGCAAATATTGTTGATCATTTGCAAAACCTCAAACTCATTTATTTTTCTAGCAAAACGTTATGTTTAGTTTTTAAGTATAAGCATGACTTAAGCAGAGGAAATACAATTCATAGCCCTGGACTCCACCCACATGAGAAGTGAAAACAGTAACTACAGCTCTGTGCTGGTTTCTCAGGCGGCTTTTCACATGAGGCTTTGAAACCCAACAATTTACACCGTCACCCGGAGATCCAAACATAGAGAACAGATATCTAAACCTGTCAAATTGAGCCAGAGCACTGTTTGCAGCTTTCCTCTGTTCAAGGCTCAAGTGGGCTTCGTATTCGCCAGCTTCTTGTTTACCATCAGTTACGGATGCCAGAAAGTAATTGCTGCACCATTTAGGGTAGAACGTGAAAATTCGAACAAGAAGCTGGCGAATAATTTGGCGTATTCAGCTTCGTTTCCTCTCTTCAGCCTGGCATCCAGCACTCTGTAGCTGCAGATCAGCCTTCTCATTAAGTCAGTGCGAAAAAAATGTTGGTTAAATCCACAGAAGCTTTTGTGGTCGTTTGTGCGTGCAAATGCAAAACTTAGTGAACCCTTGATACATGACTGTTTTATTCTGTTTATTCTGGATTTGTTGATAGTCAAGTATTACTGAGACGGAGGCATCACACGCCGAATGTCAATCAAGAATTTTAGGAACATGCCAAGCCAATCTCAGATTGGTCTGATAAGTCATTTTAAGGAGTATGTTATTACGTTCGATTTTTCCATTCCTTTACAGGACATTTAGAATAACACTCAATTGGAGAATCAAACAGACAATCTGAAATATTTTACACTGCTTCCACAATACCAAATTACATATGACATTTCCAGTAGTGCTTTTACTGCTTGCTGTTCAGAAACAGCTATGTGGATTGTCTTGCCTAAACCTTTGTTGTGGTACTCTAGCAGTAGGATATGTATTTCTACTCTGCCTTACAAAGACTATTCTTGTTGGAAACTTGTAATGGTACGATTGTCATTAGGTTTTTCACTGCAGTTTTTCATTAAAACTAATACACCACATCTATTGTTTAAAAGCCATTAGGCCTGCATCAACATAGTTCCCTATGTATAGAATATGCAGCTATTTCACCTTCATCCCATAATTTGGTCCCAGATTGAAGTGGTGCTGGATTTTCTTTTACTTCCATAAGAGCGGCAAACGCCATCCATTGCTGTCTCAAGTTTCCCTCTTAGCACCTGAAGTACCGCTAGAAAAGTTCTTGATGGCTTTTTCAATGACACATAAGAGGACAAAACCTGATTAAATGAGGGTTTTCAGTCAAAAGAATCCTGAATGACGCCCACATGCACAAAAGCGTTGACAGGCTAAAGCCATTATAATGCCATTAAAAAGAAAAGTTAGATTTAGCTGTGATGGTATCATTTTACTATTCTATTTTGTAGTATCTAAATAGTAAAGTAAACATGATAGCTATTCAGTAATAGGCAGGGACAAATGAATAGTGATAGAATATTTATATAGTTATATAAATAGTTATATATCAACTATAAAGCAATATTGTGAAATGTTACTGCTATAAAGATTCTGTTTGTTGAGTCATCCGCAGCAGCGGCAGGGTGATAAATGCATTTTGTGGCTAATGAGTATTTGTCGGTGTGGGTTGCTATTTGTCCCAAAACTCATTGTCATGCTACGCGTTTTGTCATTCAATACTGAATAGCTGTCTTTACGAAAATGGGAGTTCATTATCTGTCCGCAGTAAAAGATGTTGAAAATGTGCTTCGCTGATTCACTGCAAATAGACTTCATACTTATCACACTGGGACTATAGGGGACCTTGAGTTTTTCAGCCATTGTTTTTCAAATCAAGTATAATTTGAGGGCCATTCCCTTTTTGTCATCTTCCCAAGTGATGGTTGTAGTTCACTGTGAACGGACTGCCTTGAGTGTGACCACTTCACATGAGGGATTGTACCTTTTTTTGCCATTTACTTTCTGAGATTTAGCCAGAATCAAAATTAATTTAATATCAATCTAAAGGAAGCGAACATTTTTCTAATCAGCCTGGCATCAGTTACTTTGTTAATTTGAATAATGGCCAGTTGAACTAATTTGGATATGAAGCTTGTGCAGGAAAAAAAAAAGAATCTTATCGGAATAATTAAAGACCGTGCCTTAAAAACTAGCTTCTAACAGAGACTTATTAAGAATTTGCTCCCAAATTGTGTTTTTTTTCTTTTTTAATTACCTGATAATGTGTATATTTTATAACACACCACTATTTTCAAGCTCATCTAGAATCATAGCATATTATATGCTTGTCAGTAGCAGTAATCAAGACAGCATGAAACTTGGTAATAACTATTTATTCTCTTTTTTTGTGAGACGATGTAAACTCTCATCGATGGTTATTTACGTCCAAAACTGGATATCTATTTATAAACGCATTAAATGGGATAATCACTTCTTTTCAGTTCTTCTGATTAATGAATATAGCTCAGACTAAACAGAATCTGTTATTTGGCATTGTGTATAATCGTGATCTCACAGAATCATCACTCTCGCCTCTCGCAATATATTATTAATTAAGATCAAAGTCTTTAAAACACTCTATTTCACTATTCAAGGCAGTCACGGAACTGTGTCATCCATTCTGCTTTTGGCAAGGTGTTCATTTTTTCCTCCACAGATACCTCATTTCATTTAAAAGCAGTGTTGGTTTTAAACAATGTGGTTTTGGGTCTCAGTAGAGAATTTGTGAACGTCGTTGTAGTTCCCCTTGAAAACATTAGACCATAGACGTCATTTTTAGTGAAACACTGACCGCAGACTGAAACATGAACACATCACTCAGAACGTGTAGTGAAACTGGTTCAACATGGTTCAGAGCATCACTTAGCGGGATTGAGACACAGTTGTGCTTCTTTCCGTGGTACATTGGATCGACAAATAGTTAATTTCTAGGAATCCTCATAAGTGTGTATAATACATGATTACCTATTTTTTTCTGAAGATCTGATAAGATTGACCAGGTTCCCCACAAAAGCCCTAACAGTGGCGCATCTAAATAACACTATCATAAACTTGCATACTTCATTTTGTTGTTTCTCACCAGACTAAAGATATTTAACCAGGGTTAAATATGCTCCACTGTTATTCTTGATGGAATATGTAATATGTAATCGATAGGGAGTCCATAATCTGTTGCTTATGGACTCCCTATCGTTGTTATAATTTGATAGTTCAGCCCCTTTTTTGAAAAGCTGCTGTTTCTGAAAAGTGAAGCTTGCTCACTTATCTTTGTGTGCTGATTATAATGTGAAACTCAACTGACTCTTTTTTGAAGTTTATGGAGGGGAAAATGGGGTCGGTGAAAGCAATGTAGCTTTTATAGCGTCAGATGTTCAATATCACACCATAGGATCACAATTAACTTCCTTTTATGTAGCGTATGCATTGCTTTGTGTTGCTGCCACCCCAAATTAAAGCATTAAAATCAACTGTACGTGCCTCATTAACCTCAGCCTTTAATTCAATTTTGATGCAAATTTCCTACCAAGTCCTTTTTACACTGAGCCTCCTCTTGGTCTGCTCCTCATCCTGACTGCCAGGTGAGTGAGTAATTGAGCACAAGTTTTGAAAAACAGAGCCAGATTCATTAGACCATCATACGAAAAGGACTGCTTCTGTCTGGGAGGTAACAAACGTGAGCCTGTGAACAGTGGACCTCGACCACAAGTGAGCCTCCGGCAGTTCCATTAGTTTAAATTAGTGTGTTACTGTCAAATGGTAAATCAATAATTGATTCCTAGGATAGGAGACTAGGGGGAGAAGTGAAGGAAGAGGGCGATGAGGGGTTGT
>JAMWET010000580.1:0-5000 GCA_024036415.1 Prochilodus magdalenae
GATAAATAAGGGAAAGTTGGGTAGAATAGATGTGAGAAGGTTGACTTCACGGGGGGGCTATGGTAATATTTTTACTAGGCCCTAATCTTTATTCTTCTCTCTATCTGTTAACATTTTTGACTAGGCATAGCCGGATGCGTCTCGCTATGGTAACAGAGTTTGACTAAGGCCATAAGCCTGGATGCTTCTCGCTATGGTACAGAGTTTTGACTAGGCCATAAGCCGGGCTGCTTCGGGATTTGCTTCTCTCGCTCATGGTGAAAAAGACAGAGTTTGAACTAGGGCTGTGAGCGGCTGGGACACTTCTTATCGTGGTAGCAGTCAGAGTTTGGACTAGGGCCTATAAGCCGGGGGACGCTTCTCGCTATGGGTAGCAGAGTTTTGACTAGGCTGTGAGCCGGGGACACTTCTTCGCTATGGTAGCAGAGTTGTGGGACTAGGCTGTGAAAGGCCGGGATGGCTTCTTCGCTATGGTAGCAGAGTGTGACTAGGCTTGTGAGCCGGGATGGCTTTCTCGCTATGGTACAGAGTGTGACTAGGCTAGTGAGCCGGATGCTTCTCGCTATGGTAACAGAGTTTGACTAGGCCATAAGCAGGACACTTCTCGCTATGGTAACAGAGTTTGACTAGGCCGTGAGCCGGGACGCTTCTTCGCCGGGCTATGGTAGGGCCAGAGTGTGGGACTAGGCCATTAAAGCCGGACACTTTCTCGCTATGGTATGCAGTAGCAGAGGGTGGACTAGGCCATAAAGCCGGGGACCACTTCTCGCTAATGGTAGCCAGGGAGTGTGACTAGGCTGTGAGCCGGGACACCCCTTCATCGATATGGTAGCCAGAGGTTTGACTTAGGGCTGTGAGCCGGGACGCTTCTCGCTATGGTAGCAGAGTGTGACTAGGCCATAAGCCGGGATGCTTCTCGCTATGGTAGCAGAGTTTGACTAGGCCAGAAGCCGGGACACTTCTCGCTATGGTATCAGAGTGTGACTAGGCTGTGAGCCGGGATGCTTCTCGCTATGGTAGCAGAGTGTGACTAGGCCTTGAGCCGGGACACTTCTCGCAATGGTAGCAGAGTTTGACTAGGCTGTGAGCCGGGACACTTCTCGCTATGGTAGCAGAGTTGGACTAGGCTGTGAGCCGGGACACTTCTCGCTATGGTAGCAGAGTTTGACTAGGCTGTGAGCCGGGACACTTCTCGCTATGGTATCAGAGTTTGACTAGGCTGTGAACCGGGATGCTTCTCACTATGGTATCAGAGTTTGACTAGGCCACAAGCCAGGACCCTTCTTATCATGGTAGCAGAGTGTGACTAGGCTGTGAGCCGGGACACTTCTTATCATGGTACCAGAGTTTGACTAGGTCATGAGCCGGGACACTTCTCACCATGGTATCAGAGTTTGATTAGGCCGTTACCGGGGACGCTTCTCAACAATAATAAGGTCAATGCTCAGATAGTTCTTTTTTGCATCTGAGTATAACAAGAATTTAATTTCAAGTCGTTTGGACCAAGTAGAAATAGATAACAGTAGTGCCTGGACCCCTAAACAGGGTCTGTATGGAGTGCAGCGGACTGATCTCGGATCAGCTTCTATCTCTCCTGATTTCAGTTATAAGAACCAGCCTGAGGAGGACTTAGCCCAGGGAGAGAGTAAGGATAGAGCAGGGAGGAGAGAGCGAGAGGGAGAGAGACAGAGGGAAGGAGGGAGTAGGAAAGAGAGGGGGACAAAGTCAGCAGTCCAAGAAAAGTTGAGTGAGAGCCAGATTCTTTTCAGCACACACACATACACACATACACCACAATACAGAGAGACAGGTGAGAGGCGAGAGAGAACCGCGAGTCTCCAGGTACAGAGAGCACGTTCCGTCTTCCAGGCTGCAGCGAGCAAAAGAGCAACCGCTAGGGAGGCTGGGATGCTGTGGTTCCCGCAGTGAACCCGTAGGGGAGGCTGTGCGCGATCCGTTGATGTTTGTACAGTGGCGCGACGCAGTGGATTGTTTTGCCCCTTCTGAGAATTCTCTCTGTATGAACACAAGGATACCACGCAGAGTTACCTGCGCAGCCAGAGGAGGCTCCACTCAGAGTTCTCTCCACTACCCACACTTATATTATGGCTTCACTGAGCAGTTCGTCTTTCATAACCTTTAAACTGTATGTATATATATATATATATATATATATATATATATATATCTATATATATATATATATATATATATATATATATATATAATCCGATTTTTTTGGTTTCCTGTAAGCCGCAGTGTTGGTTTATGTACGCTACGGTCATGCTGATAGTTTACATCTGCGTTAAAGGTGCGGGGTGTTTCACAGTCCCTCCAATTTCACTACGCATTGCTCACTAGCAGCTCAACCCAGAGAAACAACAGCAGCCTAGTTACATCTGATAACCTTATTACTGGGAAATATGATATTATGGGACATATTCGTTTGATTTGACCATGCTAAATACCTCAATAGACATCCATTCTGGTGGACCAGCCGGTGCTACTTTTAGGCCCCATGAAAAGAAAGATACCACACTGGGCCCCACCATGGTATGCGGCCACTGAACTAAAATAGCTTGTGATTTACAGCACCATATAGCTGGCATAAATCCGCCATAATATTCAAAACCATATAAATAAATAAATATATTATTCAGTGACACAATTCACACTGAGTATATAACTCACATGAGGTAATGCATTAACAGTGCTTAACTAATGGTAAGCTTCAGCAGTGTCCAGAGAAAAACAGGTATCTCCAAAAAGGCAACTTTACAGGACAGGCCAAAAACCTAATGTAACTTTAATGGAAGTCAATGGAACCAGACTTTTTTACAAGCCGTTTTGGCCCATTTCTATTGGTCCATTCATCATGAAATTCTCACACAGTGTAAACAGCAGCTGCTGTGTTCAAACCGTGCATAAAAGCAAAAACCGACAAAAAAATTAGAGATACATGTTTTTCTTAGAACAGCAACAATTTAACAAATACATGTTTACATGTTGAGTGTTTACATGTTAGCTGTTTACATGCTAGGTGTTTACATGCTAGGTGTTTACATGCTAGGTGTTTACATGCTAGGTGTTTACATGTTAGCTGTGTACATGCTAGGTGTTTACATGCTAGGTGTTTACATGTTAGCTGTGTACATGCTAGGTGTTTACAGGCTAGGTCTTTACATGTTAGCTGTTTACATGCTAGGTGTTTACATGTTAGGTGTTTACATGCTAGGTGTTTACATGTTAAATGTTTACATGTTGAGTATTTACATGCTAGGTGTTTACATGTTAGCTGTTTACATGCTAGGTGTTTACATGCTAGGTGTTTACATGTTAGGTGTTTACATGCTGAGTGTTTACATGTTAGCTGTTTACATGTTGTGTGTTTACATGTTAGCTGTTTACATGTTGAGTGTTTACATGTTACGTAAACATGTAATAGTTGTTGCATGTTTACTTAACACTAGTTAACCATTGTTAATGTGTTACTTCATGTTAACGAATGCATTGCTTTATATTAGTTAGTCAATACTTAATGTTAAGTTTTACCAAACTTCCTAGCTATAAAACTTGCTAACCTGAATCACAAATATGATGTTAAAATGTTTAAAAAATTACAGTTTTAATTAGTAATGCTTTTAAAAAATTACAGATTTAATTAGTAATGCTTTTAAAAAATTACAGATTTAATTAGAAATGCATTAAAAATGACAGTTTAATTAGTAATACTATTTAAAAATGACAGTATAATTAGTAACTATTTAAAAATTACTGTTTTAATTAGTAATACTATTTAAAAAATTACAGTATAATTAGTAACTATTTAAAAATTACAGTTTAATTAGTAATGCTTTTAAAAATTACAGTTTTAATTAGAAATGCTTTAAAAATCCAGTTTAATTAGTAATACTATTTAAAAATTACAGTTTAATTAGTAATACTATTTAAAAATGTAAGTTTAATTAGTAATACTATTTAAAAATCCAGTTTAATTAGTAATACTATTTAAAAATTAAAGTTTAATTAGTAATACTATTTAAAAATTAAAGTTTAATTAGTAATACTATTTAAAAATTACAGTTTAATTAGTAATACTATTTAAAAATTAAAGTTTAATTAGTAATACTATTTAAAAATTAAAGTTTAATTAGTAAAACTATTTAAAAATCCAGTTTAGTTAGTAATACTATTTAAAAATTACAGTTTAATTAGTAATACTATTTAAAAATTAAAGTTTAATTAGTAATACTATTTAAAAATTACAGTTTAATTAGTAAAACTATTTAAAAATGACAGTATAATTAGTAATACTATTTCAAAATTACAGTTTAATTAGTAATACTATTTAAAAATTAAAGTTTAATTAGTAAAACTATTTAAAAATCCAGTTTAGTTAGTAATACTATTTAAAAATTACAGTTTAATTAGTAATACTATTTAAAAATTAAAGTTTAATTAGTAATACTATTTAAAAATTTAAGTTTAATTAGTAATACTATTTAAAAATTACAGTTTAATTAGTAAAACTATTTAAAAATGACAGTATAATTAGTAATACTATTTAAAAATTACAGTTTAATTAGTAAAACTATTTAAAAATGACAGTATAATTAGTAATACTATTTCAAAATTACAGTTTAATTAGTAATACTATTTAAAAATTAAAGTTTAATTAGTAATACTATTTAAAAATCCAGTTTAATTAGTAATACTGTTTAAAAAATAACAGTATAATTAGTAACTATTTAAAAATTACAGTTTAATTAGAAATGCTTTAAAAAATTAGTAATACTTGTTTTAACTAATAATGCCTTGACACTTTTAATAGTTTTAATGACTAATATTTACAAAAATAGTATCCATTAGTAATACGATCACTGTGAACAGTTCATGCTACTGAAAAACACAGTGCAGCACTGAACTGCAGACGAGCTACAGCCTGTGACCACAGTGCTACAGACACAACCAGACGGTGAGGTTAGGTTAAAGTTCTCCAG
>JAMWET010000580.1:10000-87500 GCA_024036415.1 Prochilodus magdalenae
CACCGTGTTCACGCAGAACTCTGGGTATAGAATATCAGGAAGCGGATAGCGGGTCCAGGTCGTTGGGGTTGGTCATTACCGCGGCCAGCGTGTGCTGATGAGCCCAGCAGCTGTGTAAGCACAGCACTTTCACACCAGCTCCGCTTCTCTCGCTCTCACGCTCGCTGCCAAAGCAGCGGCTAGACCCCTGACGTCAGGCCGGCCAGGTGCGCGGTAAGGCCAGGTGTTCGGGCACAGACAGCATCAGAAAGTGCATTACCACTGAGTTACCACTGGGTTACCACTGAGTGGTAGTTAAACGCACCTAACAGCATGTAACCCCTCCACCAGCACCAACAACAGCTGTGGTTGACTTGGGAGTGGACTGGGCACGTTTCTGGATGTAGGCCACATCAGTGTTCAGACACTCTTGCCTCAAAGAATTTGGTGGAGATTTGGTGGAGGCCTTACCTGGCACAATCCCGAAGAGAATTCCCTGTAGACTGGGATTTTAGCCACCGCTGGTAGACCCATACGACCGTACGCTGCTTCCATACACCTGCAGCTTCAGCTACTTCCTTCACACTATGGTCTTTGGCCACGCCCACATGCTCGGTCCCTCCTTTTAGCCAATCATTAACATCTGCTCTGGAGCCGTTTTCGACACATGCACTGTACCGCCTCATTCCAATCTCTGGATCCCGTCGCTCACACACCCGCATATATTTATAGCCCCATTGTTCTCGTGCAGCGCCACCTGCAGGAGCCTGGAGTTACTACCACACGCAAGATGGCTCATGTTTTGTCTGGTGAGTTTATGAACACCCTCACACTGATAGGTGATGGGTATGTATGTAGCTAGTCAAATCCCAGTGTCTTAGTTGGGTTTATGTGTGCTAGCTAGGCTAGTCATGCTAACAGCTAGTACTTTTGTTTGCGAGGAATGTGTGTGCCAGGTACCCGGGAACCAGACGCCAACGAGAGCTGCGAGAGGAAGCACCTCCCTCACTTTCCCTCTCAGCTCTTGTACTTGACATACTAGACACTTGACTTTGAGGCTTTAATGAATGATGGGCTCTTGGGTTCCCTGCCATGGATGGCTGTGGCGTCGCTGGGGACTGAGATAATGATCTCCTGCCGTGAGGGCCAATGCTTAGGTTGTTGTATCAGCCACAGATGTTTTCTTGGTTGATGGAAATGGCCACGTTGGAAAAACGGGCCTACTCCAATCTCTGGCTCTTCCTCATTAGGGGATTGGTGTCCATCTTTCACTCTATCAGGTCCATCAGGAAACGTCCTGCTGCTCAACGCATTACATCACCAGCTACATCAACTATGCTGACGCAGGCGAATACGCCCCAGCTACACATTAAAGCATCGGCGTTCCCAGATGGCTGTATTCCGTTACGGCCCCTTGAGGACATTTCAGTGAAATAACTAACCCCGCTCTTTTCAAGGCCCCCAGGACATTCAGAAGCAATCATGGAGGCCTGGGTGATCACTCAGTGATCAAACCCTTTGGTAATTTGGTGGTTCTGAACCATGGAACTGCTGCATCCTGGTTTTAGCTCATTCCCATCTTTCAGAGCTTCACTTCATAGCAGTAATGGAGTTACAGCCTTGCAGCTAGAGCTGGAAGTAATCAATGTCCTCCCAGACTCATGCCCTGACTGCAGAGACAGAGAGAGAGAGAGAGAGAGAGAGAGAGAGAGAGAGAGAGAGAGTGATGCAGCAGCAGCTCTTTTTGTGAATGAGTTTTTGCAGCATCATTGCTGCAGAAAGTGAGGGAGGGGGAGGAGAGAGAGAGAGACGAATATGAAGAAGTAATGGAGATACTGAAAGAACACTTTACACACACACACACACACATATATATATATATATATATATATATATATCTATGAGAGAGAGATAGAGAGATAGATACAGATACATATACATATATACTGTACATATACAGATACATATGTATATATAAGTCATATATTAATGTTATACATGTGCATCAATATATACCCGCACCAATAACAGCTGTGATTGGATTGGGCGTGTGCTGGACACAAATCGATTGAGGTGTGACTCTGAGTCGAGTCTCTGAAGTACGAGCTTAAATCGATTAACGAACCTTAGGTGTGACTCTGAGTCGAGTCTCTGTAGTATGAGCTCAAATCGATTCACGAATCTCCGGTGTGACTCCGAGTCGAGTCTCTGAAGTACGAGCTCAAATCGATGAACGAATCTCAGGTGTGACTCCGAGTCGAGTCTCTGGAGTACGAGCTTAAATCAATGAACGAATCTCAGGTGTGACTCCGAGTCGAGTCGAGTCTCTGAAGTACGATGAACGAATCGATTTGTCTCTGGAGTACGAGCTCAAATCGATGAACGAATCTAAAGTGTGACTCTGAGTCGAGTCTCTGGAGCACAAGCTCAAATCGATTCATGAATCTCCGGTGTGACTCCGAGTCGAGTCTCTGGAGTACGAGCTCAAATCGATTAACAAATCTTAGGTGTGACTCCGAGTCGTGTCTCTGGAGTCCGAGCTCAAATCGATGAACGAATCTCAGGTGTGACTCCGAGTCGAGTCTCTGGAGTATGAGCTCAACTCGATGAACGAATCTCAGGTGTGACTCCGAGTCGAGTCTCTGGATGACGAGCTCAAATCGATGAACGAATCGATTTGTCTCTGGAGTACGAGCTCAAATCGATTTCCGAATCTCAGGTGTGACTCCGAGTCGAGTCTCTGGATGACGAGCTCAAATCGATGAACGAATCGATTTGTCTCTGAAGTACGAGCTCAAATCGATTAACGAATCTCAGGTGCGACTCTGAGTCGTGTCTCTGGAGTCCGAGCTCAAATCGATGAACGAATCTCAGGTGTGACTCCGAGTCGAGTCTCTGGAGTATGAGCTCAACTCGATGAACGAATCTCAGGTGTGACTCCGAGTCGAGTCTCTGGATGACGAGCTCAAATCGATGAACGAATCGATTTGTCTCTGGAGTACGAGCTCAAATCGATTTCCGAATCTCAGGTGTGACTCTGAGTCGAGTCTCTGGAGTACGAGCTCAACTCGATGAACGAATCTCAGGTGTGACTCCGAGTCGAGTCTCTGGAGTATGAGCTCAACTCGATGAACGAATCTCAGGTGTGACTCCGAGTCGAGTCTCTGGAGTACGAGCTCAAATCGATTAACAAATCTTAGGTGTGACTCCGAGTCGAGTCTCTGGAGTAGGAGCTCAAATCGATTAACGAACCTTAGGTGCGACTCTGAGTCGAGTCTCTGAAGTACGAGCTCAAATCGATTAACGAATCTCAGGTGCGACTCTGAGTCGAGTCTCTGGAGTACGAGCTCAAATCGATTACCGAATCTCAGGTGTGACTCTGAGTCGAGTCTCTGGAGTACGAGCTCAAATCGATTAAGGAACATTAGGTGTGACTCTGAGTCCAGTCTCTGGAGTACGAGCTCAAATCCATGAACGAATCTCAGGTGTGACTCCGAGTCGAGTCTCTGGAGTACGAGCTTAAATCGATTCACGAATCGATTTGTCTCTGGAGTAGGAGCTCAAATCGATTACCGAATCTCAGGTATGACTCTGAGTCGAGTCTCTGGAGCACAAGCTCAAATCGATTCACGAATCTCAGGTGTGACTCTGAGTCGAGTCTCTGGAATAGGAGCTCAAATCGATGAACGAATCTAAAGTGTGACTCTGAGTCGAGTCTCTGGAGCACAAGCTCAAATCGATTAACGAATCTCAGGTGTGACTCTGAGTCGAGTCTCTGGAGTACCAGCTCTAATCGATGAACGAACTCAGGTGTGAGTCGAGTCTCTGGGGTGGGAGTCAAGGTGGGTCCCGTACACAGACACGTTCTAATAAAGTTTCTCTCTCTCGTAGCCGTGTGCGGCATTCAGGCCCTGGAGATGTCCACCGGTAAGATTCCCTTTCTGGAAGCAGTGAACGGAAGTGATGTCCTGCTGCCCTGCACCTACGCCAGCTGTATCGGCATCAAGGACCTATACTTCAAGTGGGAGTTCAAAGACAACGGCACCATGCTGAAGGTGAGGCTCCTCCCTCCGTGAACCTCTTGATGCTGTATAGCTTGAATACGGACCTTTTAACCTACAGTGGGATGGCTGTTCTCTCCGACTGCTGTGTTGTCTGATCAGGTGATCGACTCAGTGATACCAACTGACCATGTGGAACCTTCAACCATCAACATTTACCGGGAGAGGGTGGAGTTCGTTGGTTCCAGCAAAGAAAACAACCTGTCCATAGTGCTCTCCAACATAACGTTTGAGGACGCAGGGGAGTACACGTGCTTCGGCAAGAACCCGAAGGAGAAGGATAAGAACCACAGCGCCATCTTCACTCTGTACGTGGTGGACGAACGTGAGTGAGAATGAATTGTCTACTGGCCACTTTATTGGAAACACCAACCTTAAACTTCCACTCACTGGCCACTTTATTAGAAACACCCACCTTGTACTTCCACTCGCTGGCCACTTTATTAGAAACACCCACCTTAAACTTCCACTCACTGGCCACTTTATTAGAAACACCCACCTTAAACTTCCACTCACTGGCCACTTTATTAGAAACACCCACCTTAAACTTCTACTTACTGGCCACTTTATTAGAAACACCCACCTTAAACTTTCACTCTCTGGCCACTTTATTAGAAACACCTCCCTTGTACTTCCACTCACTGGCCACTTTATTAGAAACACCTCCCTTGTACCTCCACTCACTGGCCACTTTATTAGAAACACATCCCTTGTGTTTCTGCTCACTCGCCACTTTATTAGAAACACCCACCTTGTACTTCCACTCACTGGCCAATTTATTAGAAACACCCACCTTGTGCTTCCACTCACTGGCCACTTTATTACATCATAGGAATAAGTCGGCTTGTTTGCTTAGTTCATTAAACGGCAGTGGGATTACGGGAGCAGCAGTGGACGAGAGCCAAAACCGTGACTGTGTGAGGGCAGCTTCAGTGGACAGTCTCAGTACAGTGTCAGTGTTTTCTCTTTCTCAGTGAGGGTGGTGGATAACACTCTGACCCTCATCATCGTCTCCTGCGTGGGAGGCTTCATAGCCCTGCTGGTGATCTTCATGCTGCTCAAGAACTTCACGCTCTTCGTCCTCGCCAAGATCGAGGAGAAAAAGTGAGCCTGTTTGTTTACATATCATATAACCAGGGTTATATATTCATATTTATATATTCAAATTTCAATAGTTTCAGCGAATGAATGAATGGGTGTAGTGGCACAGATTTTTCCAGAAGGACAGTTGTGGATGCACCTCACCGATATGCGTAGAGCCCAAACAACAACAATGCTAACTTTCTTTCTCTCTCTGCTCCACAGTAAGGAGTGCCTTGTCTCATCCTCAGGGATCGACAACACGGAAAACGGTCTGTCAGGCTCCAAATCCACACCGAAGCCTACGCCAAAGAAAGCATGAGACTGATATCACACGCACACTCATCAGCCACCATGCTGGGCCCGTCCTGTTGGTTCACATCTCTGTTTACAGAAAGCTGCTTAGTCATTTTGCGTATGTCCTTTTTATTTTTTTTACATTAGTCACCGTTCTTCCGTCCCTCCAACGACTGCTGAAACAGTCTTACTGGTCGGTCCTCCGATTGGCAATCCTTTCCAGTCTGAGCTTTCCAGCCAGTTCTACCCAGCTCCAGTACAGCCAAGTAATCAAAGGTTCGTTATCCAACTCGAGTGCGCTGAGAAGTGCAATAGAGCTAGATGTAGATTGGCTGTGGGAGCCTGTGGACTGTTAATCGTAGAGGTCCTGGACTGAAGTCATGATTCAGGTTAGAATTTCCCAACCGTCCCCGATACTGACCTTATTCAACTCAAGAAAGGCTCAGAGGTGTAAACTGGAACCTACGTAAACGTAGAAACCGAAAAAACTCCCAAACAAACACTGCTTGAGTAATCAATCAAATACTACTCGAGTATTCAGTCAAATACTACTTGAGTGATCGAATACTACTTGAGTAATTCATTTAAAAACTACTCAAGTAGTGAACAAACACTACTGAAGTATTCAATCAAATACTACTCGAGTGATTAACCAAATACTACTCGAGTATTCAATCAAATGCAACTTGAATGATTGATTAAATACTTCTTGAGTAGTTAATTTAAAAACTACTTGAGTAATTATCAAACACTACTTAGGTATTCAATCAAATACTACTTGAGTAATTCATCAAATACAAAAAATACTTAAGTGATTAATCAAATAGTACTTGAGTAATCAATCAAATACTACTTGAGTATTCAATCAAATGCAACTTGAATGATTGATTAAATACTTCTCGAGTAGTTCATTTAAAAACTACTTAAGTAATTATCAAATACCACTTAAGTAATCAAATAAAAAACTACTTGAGTAATCAATCAAATACTACTTGAGGATTCGATCAAATGCAACTTAAGTGATCAAATACTACCTCAGTAATTAATTTAAAAACTACTCAAGTAGTGATCAAACACTACTGAAGTACTCAAATACTACTCGTGTATTCCATCAAATGCAACTTGAGTGATTGATTAAATACTACTTGAGTAGTTAATTTAAAAACTACGTGAGTAATTATCAAACACTACTTAAGTAATCAATCAAATACTACTTGAGGATTCGATCAAATGCAACTTGAGTGATTAATCAAATGAAAAAACTACTCAAGTGATCAATCAAATACTACTCAAGTAATCAATCAAATACTACTTGAGTAAATCATTTAAAAACTACTTAAGTAATAATCAAACACTAACTAAGTATTCAATCAAACACTAACTAAGTATTCAATCAAATACTACTTGGTTGATTAATCAAATACTACTTTTCTAATGATAAAATCTCCATTCAAAGGTGTTTGAGTACAAAGAGCAAATACAAAACAATGGACTTCATGTAATTACAAAACATCAGAAACCAAACCTTACGTCAAACCACCAGACAAATATACGCTACTAGGAAGTGCATGCTTTCTCTGAAAAAAGATTAGCACAAGATTTTAGCTGGCTGCTTGTCAAACCCTTAGCTACCTCAACAGCTAACACTAGCTAATGTTTAGCTAACACTAGCTAACATTTTTCACACCACCTCATAGCTTAAGCTAATCTGACTGAAGAGTGTCATCAGTTAGCCAGCTAGCCAGGACATTTGATCGATTAAAAACATAGCCAGCGTCAATAGTAGGGCTAGTTGTTAGTTAGCTAGCTAGCGACATTAGCTGACTTGGCCTACCTCAAGCAGAACCTTAAGTTGCAGCAGCAAACAAAGCAAGCGTTTCATCTGTAGGCCTCTTTCATTACTGGAGAAGCCAAAACTGATTAAGAATGACTTATTTTGAAGTTAGCCAAATCATGTAAAATATATGCTAATGCTAATTACGAAACCGCCTCCATGTTTACAACGGCAGCCAGGAGTCACTGCCGGTGTGAACGTGGGGTTAGAGTAGGGTGGCCACTCTCAAAAAGGTGGAGGGGTGATGGGTGCGATACTAGAACAGAATAAAATCATGAACTAACCTACATAACACGTACATGATGCTTTACTCACCTATCTGGGTGGAACGGATGGCATTCGGGAGCTTACTAACAGATTAGCATTTAGAGGGCTGACCTACGGCCGTGAGCCAAAGGCACTCTTAGTATTGTTGACAAGTGAACATTTTAAATAGGTTATCCCGTAAAGAGGACTAATAGATGTCTGTCCAGGTACTACATTGGACGGAGGACTGGGAGTTGAAAAAAACAGAGGGTCTGGCTAAAAACCGGACATGTGGCCACCCTAAGTTGGAGTTGGCCACCCTAGGTTAGAGTTAAAACCGTTGATTATGGTAAAATCCATTGGCATGAGTTTGCTGAGAAAGCCTGGTCTGGCTGCACCTATGGTAAAGAGCCGAATCTGGTTAGAAGTCCAGAAAGTGTTCCAGGATTGAAGTCTGGACCGGGTACTGAGTAATTCTGACATCACTGTTTGTTATGCCTTAGTGATATCTATCTCTCGTGTTTGTCTTCCCCCTATTATTTTTCCATTTACTCCATACAGAGATGTGAACGAGGTGGCCGGGCCTTTTCCCATTGGGTTTATGCATATATTAACATATGCTTCCAATTACTGCACAACCACTTCCATGTCCAGACATTTAAAAAAAACAAAAAAAAAAAACAAAAACAAAACAAACAACAAAAAAAAAAGGTCATTGCCAAAACTGGACTGTTTTTATTAGACAAGAAGAAGAAAAAAAAATATCTATATTTAATTTTATTCACAGGATGCTTGTGACAGGGATATTTGTGCTATAAGCCGTTTTCACTTTCCGTTTGTTCTTTTTACTGAGACGGACTCAAACTTTGCGTGGACTTCCATAAAATATAAAATTCACCATCATAAACAAATGCTGTCATTTTGGACGCTAGCGCCAAAAAGTGAATGTTATTGGGGAAGGATCGTGGCAGCAGTTACATGGAGATTGTTTGGTTTGCTGGAGAATTTTGGGATCATGTGTTCTGGGGCTACTTGTCCGTGTTTGTTTCCGGCCAATCCGAAGCCTTTAACGAACTTCCTGTATTCAGCAAGTGAAATATAGATTTTCATATTCACTCATTTCCAGTATTTTGCCAGACACTTTTATCCAGAGCGAATGACAGTTCGATCATTCCTTACAAAAACGAGTGAAGGTGGCGTTAGGGATCTTACCCAAGGACTCTCATTGGTGCCGTATAGGGTTCTTGCCCAAACAGACTGAACCCACGGTCTATACTACACCACCACACTACTCCAACCACCGCAGATGTAATTGTAGGGGGAAGCAATTTTGAGTCCAGCTCAGCATAAACTTTTATGTAACATATGATTTTTATTTTCTTGCTTGAGATGAAAACACAGGTGCCTGTAAACGCTTCTATCGCCACCTACTGGTGGGGAGGAATAAATGCAGAACAATATAATGCAACAAAAAAAAAGGAAAAAGAAAAAAAAGGGCAAAATGGAAACATAGACGAGATAAGCTGACGAATGAATACTTGACAATCCCTAGTACCCAGTTTCCCATAGAAATGAAAAAATAAAAATTCTGAATGTTACACTGAAAATGCTGCTTCGAACTACTAAGCGATGCTGCTAGCATGCTAACAGTCGCCGTTTTTAGAAATGCTATCTATAAGGCTAGAGAATATACAGTTTTTGTAATTATTATAAAAAGTATACACTTCTTTAAAGATGGCAAAAAAAAAAAACAACAACAACAACAACAACACGTCCTCATCTCATCGAATGTATACGCCAACACGCCACAAAATGCCAACGCAATATATTCAGGCAATAAGCACACTTTAACCTGGCGAGCATGATGTCAATACCGGCTTACTAACAAACGAATGAGTGGTTGTAACCTAACTGGAGTTTTGCCCAGTATGAATGATCAACACTTGAAAATATCCTGGAAATTAACGGTACCGCTTTTTCAGGGCCAGTTCGAAATATTTTAAAGTGAGTTATCAATTGAATTGATTTATATAAATGTTATACTGCTAAAATATGGACAGAGGTCAATCGTTTATGTGAAGCTGAAATGAAGTCCAAAGTGAACTAAACTCATTTTTCATAGACCTCACTCTTCATGCATTTAACTAATTTGCATAGAATGTCTATTGGAGGTTCAACCTATAGAAACGTGTAGTGTAGGTTAAGAAATTACAGTTTGTGCAAATTTTGGCCCAATAGAAACATCTACCGTATGATCCCTCTACTAATCTTTAGATAATAGATATGATCTAGAATCATTAGAATTATGATCTAGAATTTACACCAGGTTACTGGAGTGCTCAACTTTTCAAATATAATTTAAAAAAAAAGAGAAAAATGCGACTACAGGAATCCGTACAGGATGTTTTAGTGTCTTATGAGTATGATTATAGATCTTCTTGTGGTGGCTAGAGGCCTGGGCACTAGATTGCAAGGCTGGCAGTAGTGGTCAGCAACTATGCAAGGCTTTCTGGGGACAGTGGGGCCTCATTATACTGTCAACGGCAGGATTTTCAAATAAATTTTACCATTTAAATTCCGGGGTTGATGGATGCCGGTGCAGTGATGGAGGCCGAGGGCTGATGCTGTCCTGTCTTTGCACTTTCAGCAAGATTGTGACAGATTATTGCGTTTTCTGTAGGTCCTTGGCAGAACTTCCTTTGGAAGGGAGCACTGCAGCAGTTTAGTCTTGAAGAAACAAAGCCAAGTGTAGAGTGCCAAAAAAGTTTTGCTGTGTTTAACTGAGAATTGAAAAAAAGCACAATTTTAATTTCAATGAAATTTAGCTCAATCTGGCACGTTAAAGCTGTTTATATTTAGTTCCTGTAAATAAATTAATTACCTAATAAATAATTAAAAGTAGGAAACTATCAATAAAATGTGTTGCAACCTGGTACTCTATATACGTTATCCAATGAGGTTATGAAAAAAATCTTTCAGACATTTTTATTATTGACCCCAAGACTGAAACTCAGCTGAATTTCTCAATGAGGATGGTTTTGTTGGAGCTTTGAGACAGTATATTCCAGTAGCAAAATGTCAGTTCAGCAGTTTAGCTCTATTTAGTTCCTTAGTACTTTTAAAACCACATCTAATATCTATTATGACCTGAAATAATTTTAGTGATAACGTCTATATACAAAGCCATATACAAAAAGTTTAACGTCCCTTATCTAATGACGTTTTATTGAATATCTAAGAGATTATAAATTAACACGTCCTGCAGATGGAGCTCAAAATACAGCATTTTCCTTGCAAATTTTGAGAGAAATTTGTAATATATATTTATCTATGCATTAAAAATACATAGTAACACACATATACATATATCCTCTATTATTGGCGCAATTTAATACAATACACTAAATTTCTTCCAACATCTTTGTATGCAAGTTCATTCCGAGCCAGTCCACGCCTTCCGATTTGAGATACATCTTTAATATTTAATATTTAGCCAAGTGCCAACATGCTAATTGAAATAAAATGCTATGTTTGGCATATTTAGAACTAGAATTCATAGTCCGGTTTGGTTACCAAGTTATAAGGAACGGCTGAAATGAATGTTATTCTTGTTAAACACAGCAAACATGAGCAGGTTTGGCCTCCAGGATGAGATCAAGTTACTGTGACAACATTGTAGCAATAAACATAGCGTACTGTAGCTTTGACCAAATACCAAACGTATCACAGGAAGTGTAGTTCGACATACCTCTAGGAAGACTGTGGGCCTACGAAGAGGGAGGAGCTGGGTGATATTTAGGCATGGGGGAGTTTGGTACTGCCTGAAACCTCGGCAGGTGATGAACGAGGAAGAGATACAACAGTAATAATCCTCTGAGCTTACTTCATAGTCTATATACCGTATAACTGCACATTGTAAATATAACTAACGCTTCTGAAGTGTGTTACCAGAGACCGTAAATGAGGAATCCTACGAATTTCTTGACTTTATTGTTGGATAAAAATCAGTATTGGGTGAAATGACATGAAGTGAGGATGAAGTTTTAGATTTGCTTTTTTCCGTTACTTTAGAGTCACCTGGTGAAGTCTTGTGATTAAACGGAATGTTGCGGATTGGTTGAACCAATAAGGGCTCAACATCCTGGCCCTTATCGGAATAAGAACGTTCTAGAACATAGACTTTCAGTCCTGTTAGGCCATGTTCAGACTGCAGGCCGATCAGAATGTTGGTGTACAGATATGACGATGTAGGTGCTCTGGTGGTGCATCTTCTCGTTCTCCATGTTGTGGTTCAGAACTTGCACCAAGAAGAGTCTTCGGCACTCAATCGCCTTGATACCCAGCACCTCCATTCATCTGGATTTGACATTATCAATGTTGTGTTGCGAGTTATGGAATCTGACCTGAGCAGTCAGAGCATCGAGACTGAGATGCTGCCACCTCTAAAGGGCCTGGATACAATCTAGATATTCCAAAAAATCAGATCTGGGCTGGCAGTCTGAACAAGGCTTTAGGGAGCCCATGCTTATCTTTCTACCGTTATCTTTTAACCAAATATTTGGATTCCTGTGATGGAAGAAATCGAAAGAGTGGGCCAGTTAGTGGTCTTCAAGCCTTGCCTAACTCACTTTGCTCTCACTTAGAACTATGCAAAGCATGGTGGCTGCAGGTAGGTGAAAATGGTACCTGCAAGGAACCGCTTATGCCATCAAGCCAATCACTGATTATCTAAATTCCAGAGATTCAGAGATGTAGCACAGCGATTAAGAAGCATTCTCTTATTAATGCTGTGCTAGTCTTAGGGGTGTATGAAGTATGCTAACATTGCTAACCAAAAGCGGAATGGAGTAGATAGAACTTGGACGCCACAATGAAAGCCAGTACAAGTCATTTCATGAACGATCTGGTAGGCCTAGGGGTATATGAAGTATGCTAACATCAGTGTGCTAACACAAGTATGGTAGATTGAATGTGGACGCCACAATGAAAGGTGTGCTTTGAGGAGGTACTAGCTTTTCTTGTGGCTTTCGCCTTCTGTCAACTAGCTTCCTCTAGCCTACTTGCGTTAGCATACTAAAGCTAGCACACTCAATATAGGTGATATATAATCAATCATATCAAGCATGCTAGCTTTAGTATTTAGCATATTTGCTATTTATTTTGAGAAGGCACTAGTTTTCATTGTGACTTCCACTAGCATACTTGTGTTAGCATACTAATGCTAGCATACTCAGATGATAGGGTGTTTTCTTTTCTTAAATAGGGGATCTAAAAAAAAAAAAAAAAAAAAACTTGAGTTACAAGCTTGAGGTGAAGTAAGCGTCTTCGGGTGAGGTACTCCTTAGTGCATACCCATCCTGGCTATACGCTGTCTATACACACAAACGAATGTCAACTAAAAGGGTAGTCCGTTTTGCGCTAGACACGTTTTGTTCCCTTCTGTTGCCTTAAGGGAATGTGTAGCCGCCTAGTACCGGCTATTAAACTGTACTGTCACACATACAAACTTTATTTGTTATTTACTGTTTAAAAGAACGCTGCCGAAGTAAACATTTTGGATACCAAACCGCTGTGTCGTGTCTTTTGTTGAGTCTTTAGGGTAAAAAAATGAAATAGAAAGTATGTATTATTTACATACAGAAGTATTATTTTTGGTATTTTTATTCATACATATTCACATATAGTATATTTATTTGCAGATCTGGTAGGAAACAGTGCTTTGACTTTTTACCCCTTTAAGCATGAACCAACAAAACAAAAACAAACAAACAATAAACACTTAAAAATCTGAACTTTTGGTGATTAAAACCAGCATTACAAACACCTAAACTAACACTTTCCCCTAAATTGCTAATATGAAATTTGGCATTGATTTACAATGTGTTGCCTCAATTCGTTTCCTAAGAACAGTTCAAGCTTCCTCGTTTCTACGTATGCCACCATCTTCTTTGTTTTACAGCAAACAACATTAGATAATGCTTGTATCACACCGTGACTGGTTGTTGATAGGTGCAACTTCATTAGCGTCACTGTATACATTCTCAGGGGTGTTTCTGGAAAATGAGAAACAACCACATCTTCAACGTGACCAATCAGTTTCAACCTAAAAACTCATCAGGCAAACAAATAAGCCCCCTGTGACTGAAATGAACCTAAATGGCATGTAATATCTCCATGAGCATTAACAACAGCCATGTGTTTGGACTGAACAAGTTTCTGGATGTAGGCCACATCACTCTTCAGACACTCTTACATTAAAGATGTGGGCCAGATTTGGTGGGGGCCAGTCAATCACAGTTGCAGTGCTGTAAATTCGGGAATGGTCATCTTGGAATACAGGAATAGGAATGTTATGTTGCTTGGGAAGATGGTGAAACCTGGTTGTCCACTCGTCCAACAGCTCACTGTAGGCACTGTAGTTCTCATCTACTGTCACTTCAACCAAATAACCTATTTCCACCCAACTAAAACACCCCCAGACCACAAGGGGGCTCATTTTTTGGCCAGGAATTGTATATTTTGTGTTATTAATGAAAACATATTGATAACATAGCAATTTCAACCAAGTAAAGGGAGACGAGGCTTATTCTATATGAACACGTACCTCCATGACGGTATAAATCCAGTCCAGTAGCTGTCTGATGTCGGTGTAAACTCCAGGTTTTTCTTCATTGGCACAGCCTTCTCCCCAGCTCACCACGCCCACCAGCTGCCAATGAGATGACAAGTATACCAGAGGACCCCCACTATCCCCCTATAGACAGAAAAAAGGACATCAGGGAAAGAAATAGCGTCTCCGTTCCAGCCCTTTTCTCTGTTACAAGGTGACATCATCGTGTAACAGTTACTACTGCCCCCCTACCGGCACACTAGCACAATATACAGCTACTACTGAAAGAGTTTTGTAAGTTGAGAAGCATGTCAGTCAATTCTAGTAGACCCCCAAATTATGAGTTTATGAATACTGAATAACAGCATAACAGGCCCCCTTAAAAAAAAAAAATAATAAAAAAAAAGAGCACTATAAACACAGTCCCCCAAAATTTGGACGAACGAGATTGGATGTACATTTTTGGAATTTCAAAGTTTTTGATTTAGATGTAGTAGCTTTGGTGAAATGAGTTTCTGAGACCAGTACAAATGGTCCAGTGGTTATCAACCCAGCCCAGCCCAAAATGTTTTTCCACATTTTTGCTTCAACTCAACTGGAAACACTTAGGGATGAAGGAATAAACATGGGCAGTCTGGGAGGTCCCGACATGGGTTAGTATAGCCCACTGGACAACACCAGTGCCCTCCACACAGCAGACTGGGCCTCGATTCCCGTGCCTAGGCCTTGGGCCAAATACATAAACCTCAACGTAGCTTAGGCAAGGTAACCTAAGCAACTAATCATACCTGGCAAGAATCCACTCCGCCGCGGAGATAACCCGCACACAGCATTCTGGGAGTGATGGCTGAGCCATAGACGGATGCATTTGAACACACAGACCGGTCAATCAGAGGTACCGTGGCTTTCTGTAGCACAGAAGATAACTGACCTGCAAGCATAAGAGGAATCTGTTATAGAGCAGCTCATGTACGAGATGCTGTTTTGATGATTGTTTATAAATATGATTATTATAGTGGCCATGTTCATATTGGTCTTCTCTTGAGTGCCAAGACCAAGTTACACTACCAGTTCAAAGTTTGGACACACCCAACTAAATGGATGGTGTTGGTGATCTTAGACTCCACAGGCTTACCCCTAACAGCTCCAACAACAATACATATCCTGATATGCCACATATACTTTTGATGTACCACAGTATTATATTTCTCCATATCTTCACCGCCAGTATATTGCGTATATGCGCTCTAGTTATTCTTTCAGTTTTGGGAATATCCATGATGGACAGTTTCTTGTTATATTGTCCTATGGGAAAGACTCCAACCAGCCTTCGTCAACGTAGGTTACACATGGACCTATGCGACTAATCATACCTGGCAAAAATCTACTCTGCCACCACACAGCATTCTGGGAGTGATAGCAAAGCCATAGATGGAGGCATTTGGAGGTTGTAATGGAGTGACTCCAGGACATACTATGGTTGTTGTGCTGTGTCTCCACCACTGTTGAGCTAGAAAGCCTAAAAACCTGTATGCTAACGTTGCTAACCAAAAGCAGAAGCGAGTAGATAGAACACGGACGCCACAATAAAAGCAAGTACAAGTCATTTCATTAACAATCTGCTATGCCTAGGGGTATATGAAGTATGCTAAACATTAGCATGCTAACACAAATATGGTAGATTGGTAGATTTGCACTTTGACCAATTTGATCATGACTATGCACTTATGATTAAGATACCATTTTGCCAATTGTGATTTTCACACAGAGGAATCTGACTTCTGCATTTAACCCATCCGTGAAGTGAAACACCCACATACACACTCACTAGTGAACACACACACTTTTAGGCGGGCAGTCCCCCCCCCCGCCCCCCCCCCCCCCCCCCCCCCCAAGCACATTCGTACAGCAGGGTTACCCGGAGCGGTAGGCTGCCCTATCCACGGCACCCGGGGAGCAGTTGGGGGTTGGGTGCCTTGCTCAAGGGCACTTCAGTCGTTTCTGTCAGTTCAGGGAATCGAACCGACAACCCTCCGGTCACAAGGGTGGTTCCCTAACCTCCAGCCCCCCACTGACTTGGAGTCATTTACCTTAACCGTAGACTCTTACGAAACCTATTTCACTTTTAGCCGCATCGGAATTTCTGGCAGGTGTAAATCTCTAGGACGGGAAACAGTTTGGTTAGTAGTTACCTACTCCGAGTGCCATGACGAACCTTTTGGAGCAACACTGGAGTAGTAACTGAACTGTAGTAACTATATTCTCAACCATTTGCCTACACAAACCACTTCGTTTCCCATCGGTACTTTTTTGACGTAACCTCGTTTTGCTACACGTCACCTAAAAACAACAGCGTACAGTCGCTAATTTTACACAGCCCTTATTTTAAGTCAGCTAAACGGCCCATTCCTCTCAAAGTTGGTTCTTCGTCAAACTATCTTAACCTTAACGCAAGCTAGCTATCCACAACCTTCGACATCCAGGACATACCCTTCAATTTAGCCATGCCCACTCACCGTTCTCCTTCAACACACCCCATCCAGTCACAACGAGTTCCTCCCCTTCCTTGATTAAGAGCTGGTGTGGGGGCAGGCAGACAGGGTGAATGGAATCTGGAAGGAGAAGATGGAAATTGGTGAGAAGGTTGGTCATGGACATGTTCCGTAACTAGTACAAATGGATGAATGACTTGTTTTGAGCACCTCCAAGAGTCACAGCCCAAGCCAGTCGGAGCATGGCAATGTCGTAGTCATGTCGTATGTGCCTGTAGTCGTCATGAAGGATGATGTTTTCCACAGATATGCCTCCTAACGATGTCAGGTAGGTGCGACCTACAATGACACGCCATGCGCCAAGTTCCCGTGTCCGTCTGAGAGGAGCAACAAGAGGCAGACTGATAAGTAAACACACATATGCAAATATTGGTCTGCTGGCTTCATCAGCCTACTGACTGTTTGCCACTGCTGGTCCACCCTTGGACTACCCAGTCCTGAGGACGAAATCTAAGCAACTTTTTTCCAGTAGTGGGCCAATAGTGGTCCGCTGTCAGGGTCTTAATGGAAATATCCAATGATCTTGTTCCTGGTAACCATATACCAATTTAATGCTAATGCTAATTTCCACTAGCGCCTCTATTTGATTTCCTTTGTTGCTTTGACCTCAGGGTAAAAGTGCATGTAAATTTGACAGAACCCTATTAAATTATACCCTCATCAAAACAATAGCTGCACCCCGATAGAATCAGCCGATAGGAATATATGCTGGGTAGGTTTGACATTGTGAGGAGCTGTAGCTAACAGACCCAGCAGCCACGATTGTGGACCATGAGCCTCATCCATTGACAGGCGGCTACACGACGCAGGACCCCATGCACATGGACCGTTACGACGACTGTCCTCAACATCACCAAAGACTGCGATGGTATCGTGCCAGACTGTCATGAAATGACTCAGAATGGCAGCGGGTCATCTTCAGTGACGAGTCCCGCTTTTGTCTTGGTGGAGGCGAGCAACGAATCCATGTAGAAGGCATGGTGTCACTCCACCTCCACCCCTACCGCACCATCTACAGGAACCGTGTGAGGATATTCAAGCTGCATGGGATGGATTATCACAGGACTCCATTAGGAACCTCTACAGCTCCATACCAAGACGTCTGGCGTGTTGGGTTAGCAAACATGGTGGCCCGACGCCATACTGAGAGACGGACTTCTGTATGTGTAGCTCAGTAAATATTGATCATATCAGTCTAAACTTATCATCAGTTATTGATCCTGATCAACCTTTAACCTCCTTCCCAACAGCACAGCACTCCCACACCTCCTACTGGGTGCAGTTCTATTTCGGTGATGAGTATATGCTACAGAATTTAGCGTTAGCCTGCTACTTTGGAGCTTAGTTAGCCACATTTCCTATGGGAGGTGAGGATGATGGAGAAGGCTGTGCTTCAGTACTCACCCAGTGAAGCAGTGGGCAGCGCTGATGACCCATCTTGTGGAGATTAATGCTCCACCACACACATG
This sequence comes from Prochilodus magdalenae, assembly GCA_024036415.1. Classification (NCBI taxonomy): domain Eukaryota; kingdom Metazoa; phylum Chordata; class Actinopteri; order Characiformes; family Prochilodontidae; genus Prochilodus; species Prochilodus magdalenae. The sequence continues at coordinate 28,129 of JAMWET010000580.1, forward strand.
GTGTCCGTCCCACTGCACACTGACCTGCCATGGCCATGACTCTTCTACCGTATCCACTCCACCTACAATACGATTCAAGCCAACCACTTCCCCACAGTCTACAGACACACACCCACATTTCTACAGTCATTTCTACACTATTTCTTTTTCCATCTTTAAAAGGTACCATAGAATGTAACACTGTAGAGTCTAGTACCTAGAACTGACACTGCTGTCCCTCTTTCAAATACAAGTCCTGCATTCCCAAAAGAGGTACAGGAAAACAGGCCGATTCCAAAATCCCAAACTGTTCCGCAACCGACTCAGTATTTAGACCCCCAACTACAATGATGGAGCTCCAGCAACCAAAATGATGGACTATGTGGAGAACCCAAAGTCATGAGTTCACTCCATGTTTAACCCTGAAGAGAAGAGCAGCTCCACCATTATTAGCATCCCAGCCCCAACAGCAACCTGTAGGTAGCAGCCATGCTGTGTGATTGTATCCGTGTTTGCCGGTTGAAGCAGATCATCTTCAACTGAGAGTTCCATACTGAGGAACAACTTTAATCTACTGTATCTAGCCGGTAGCTAGCACGGGCAAAGTTAGCCACTAGCATTAGCTCCGAGTAACTAGCATAGCTGACTAAATAATATGAAGGCGGAGCTTGTTTACACAGAGGCTCATTTTATTTTGTCTATTAGATCATTGTGGGCGGTGTCTCGCTATAAACCAGCCAATCAGAGCTGAGCTAATCTAAATATTAATGAGCTCAACAGGAAAGGAGCTGGTTTCATTCTAGGACGGAATGGTAGGGTGTAAATGGGCACAGTGTAGAAGCACATCTGGGTGACCAAAGTCAGTCTTAGAAGTTAGTTAGCATTTCCACCATCCAAATAATCCAAATGTACACCCACCAGTCAGCCTCTCAGATGGCCGGTTTCTATGTTCTAGGGCAAATCATGGTTTATCCACCCTCTAGTTTTCCATTGACTTCCTTCCTTCCTTCCTCATCCCACACGAATAAAAATCCTTTCTTCAATCTCCTCAGGACTATCTCCTGAAAAATTTATACCAGGCTTTTAATGGCTGTTTATACTGGAGATTAAATGGATGAAGAACATTCAGCATGTTGTGGCGCTAGTCCAGCTAGCCTCCAAGGAAAGCTAATGGGGCAGCTTAAGTAGCTGGAGCACTGGGCAAATCTACATTTAGTCAAAGTAACAGCTTTGTGTTTTGTACATGTTGGTTAAACTTTACAGCTGCACCATTTACCCACATAGAAAAACATTTACCTGAACAAGACAGTGATATTGCTGAGCCGGAGGCGCACCGATCTCTGGAAGAACACCAGGATTTGGGAAAAGAAAGTGTCAGCAGATTTTGAACAGGCATAAATACAATAATACACTCATCATCAAAAGAACAGCTGCACCCAATAGGAGGTGTGGGGTTGCGGTGGTGTTGGAAAGGAGGTTAAGGGTGACCAGGATCAATAACTGATGATAAGTTTAGACTGATATGATCAATATTTATTGAGCTACACATACAGAAGTCTGTCTCTCAGTATGGCGTTGGGCCACCATGTTTGCTAACCCAACATCCCAGACGTCTCGGTATGGAGCTGTAGAGGTTCCTAATGGTGTCCTGTGATAATCCATCCCATGCAGCTTGAATATCCTCACACAGTTCCTGAGGATGGTGCGGTAGGGGTGGAGGTGGAGTGACACCACACCGTTCATCTTGGTGCTGACCACGGTGCCTCCACACACAGATTTGTTGGGCGTCTCCACCAAGACTAAAGCGGGACTCGTCACTGAAGATGACCCGCTGCCGTTCTGAGTCACTCCATGACAGTCTGGTACGACACCACTGCAGTCTTTGGTGACGGTGACGTGGTGTTAAGGACAGTCGTGGTAACGGTCTGTGTGGATGTAGTCCTGTGTGGTGCAGCCGTCTGCCGATGGTGCTGCACTAACAGGATGACTCATTGAGGACACCACTGCTCGCTGGATGTCTGTACTCGTGACTGTTGCGTCAGTCAGGCACGTCTGAAGATTAACCCCCCACCAAGTTTCGTCACCAGTCGGGTGCATTTCTGAAGATGTCAAACCAGCTACCAAGTTTTCGTTTCCAGTCATGAGTGCACGCTATGTTTCGATCAAAGTGCACGGACCTAGCTGGATTACCTCCCATTGAGGAGATTCCAGACGTTTGTAGTTGCTTCTTGAGTTTCAGAATCGACAGCGGCGAAAGCAGCTCCTACGCCAGAGTGTAGACTCTTCACGGGCACCTGCACACTCCGTGGGCTACTATAAGAAAACATGACACACCAAATCTCCCATTAGGCCTTGTTCAGACTGGCAGCCCAAAGCTTGGTGTGTTGTGATGATCCTGGATAGGAAGAAATCACAGGACATTTGTAGGTGTCTTCAAGTGTCTTTCCCAGTACCCAACGACAATGTCAATCCTAGACTGATGGAGGCGTTGGGATTTGCTACATGGATACTAATATTTAGCAGCCAGTAGAGGTTTCACAAAAATCCTTCGGGATCAACAAAGTATCTATCTAATACGTACATTATTAACACAGCAGCCCGTATAGAGGAGTTGCAAATAGATTGGTGATGTCTGGACACACAAATCTCTCTCATGATTTGCCTGAAATCAGATTTGTCTGAACACAGCAAATATAATAGATATATTGCCAAGTAAAATGATCTTATATCTAGTTGACATGTCTTAAAATTCCATTTGCTATATGCACATACATATATATACACATATACATACACACACATCTCATCGCTGTCCAAAAAAAAACATGATTCTCCATTTTTGTTGATTTTTACTTTTATGCCTCATTTGATCACATGAGCCGCTGTTTACACTGTGCTGAAATTTCATGAAGAATGGACCAACAAGAATGGCCCAAAACGACTTGGAAAGATGTCTGGTTCCATTGACTTTCATTCAAATTAAAGAAGGTTTTTGGCCTCTACTGTAAAATTGTCATTTTGGAGATACCTGTTTTTCTTTGGACAGTGACAAATTTTTTTATATATATATATATATATATATATATATATATATATATATATATATATATATATATATATATATATATATATATAGTACGTCACATTTTTTCACTATGTAGGCAGACAATTTGGCCCGTTTTAAGCTAATTTCTTAATATAAGGAAAATTATTTGCCAATATAGTGGGAACATTGGGCTTAATAAAATAAAGCCTGGAAAAAAATAAAGTACAAGAATCTTAAAATTAGCATACTGCGAGCACAAAATTAGAATTTCAAGATGTTATAACTAGGTCCCAAATCATTGGCAATTTTTTAATATATATTGCAGGCGGATAAGAATTTCTAATTTTGGAATTTCTCAAATCAGCCTTGTTGGGATGACTGTCCATATTGTTACTTGTAAGTGATCAGATTAAACTTCAATAATCTATCACTGTGTAGCCACGCTGGTGACGTGAGAGGATGTCGGAAAGACGGAGGTGCGTCGTCTCGCCCTCCAAACTCTTACTCTTTTTGAATCCCAGCAATTCCGCCACTCTGGCTTTGATACCATTGTCGTTTTTGGTGTTGCGAGTGTCGCATTAGACACTTCTAATTAGGCAATCGGATTTTGAGCATATTTTGTTTATTTTTTTTTTTTTTGCTGTCCAAATCAATCAATCAATCAATCAATCAATCAATCAGTCTGAATATGCTAAACACCAGATGTGGGCTGGCAGTATGAACATAGCCCAGGGAAAACATCTTTCCGGAGTGCATTCTAGTATCACCACAACAGAATTCAGAATGGCGGGCGGTGTTTCTTGTAGAGCTTTGTACTGGAACTACAAAGCTAATGTAGCTAGCATGTAATGGAAGCCTGGAACTCGCCAACTAGCTCTGTGCTAACTGCAAGCCCAAGTCTTCACACACTTGTCGCAGACTGTGGAGGTGTTCAGTTGCATATGCCAGATCAATTATGCTAGCTACAGCTAAGCCAACTGTACATGTGATTCTCTCATAGGACCTAACACTCTGGTTCAGGGAGACTCGTTCTGGCCAGGTCAGTGTACAGCGGAGCTTCATCTGGTATTTGAAACACTAGCCTTCTCGGTTCCTTCGTGTGCTTGGTTCCTTTTGAGCATGGACCTGATGCATAGCAAACATGGGTGCACATATACTTACTGTGAATATCCCAGTTGTTGGCATGCGGCTCGGGTGTACTGGGATCTCCAGTTGTCTGCACATACAGTTCGCCACTTTTGGTTGTTACCGAAAACCTGCAAGATGAAACTCTCACCCACCAATCTCACTACATACATACATACATACATACATACATACATACGTCACTCATCATCAAAAGAAGCACAAATAGCTACAGCCAGAAGGAATCCACCCACAGGAATGAATCTTGGTTGGTGGGCTAAGGTGGCGTAAGCAAGGACGGGCCTTATTGCTGTACCTGATTGACCCAACAGCCACCATTACAGACATCTAGTGAGCAGTGGTGTCCTCCATGAGTCATCCTGTTAGTGCAGCACCATTGGCAGATGGCTGCACCACGCAGGACTACATGCACACAGACCGTTACCACGACTGTCCTTAACACCACGTCACTGTCACCAAAGACTGCAGTGGTGTCGTACCAGACTGTCATGGAGTGACTCAGAATGGCAGCGGGTCATCTTCAGTGACGAGTCCCGCTTTAGTCTTGGTGGAGACGCCCAACGAATCCACGTCAGTTCTAAGATGAAAGCTTTCTTGTCACGCCTCACAAGTCCAGAAGGCCTGGTGTCACTCCACCTCCACCCCTACCGCACCATCTGCAGAAACTGTGTGAGCTGCATGGGATGGATTATCACAGGACTCCATTAGGAACCTCTACAGCTCCATACCGAGACGTCTGGCATGTTGGGTTAGCAAACATGGCGGCCTGATGCCATACTGAGAGACAGACTTCTGTATGTGTAGCTCAATAAATATTGATCATATCAGTCTAAATTTATCATCAGTTATTGATCCTGGTCACCTTTATCTTCCTTCCCAACACCACTGCACTCCCACACCTCCTTCTGGGTGAAGTCCCCACCTGCAGCATATATGACTATGTCACCACAACCGGCAGCCTGACCCAGCATGCTCAGTATTTGAGTTGGAAGATATGGAGATGCTGGTCTTCAGGACTCTAGCCTGACTTAACGCTGATCAGACATATCCAGCCCTACACAGGGAAATCAAAACCTGGATACATTGCTTAGGGCTGTATGTGCATAGCCTGGCATGTTGTTGGGTGTGTACAAACCTGGATAGGTAGCGTTGATGCTCAGTTTGGACACACAGGTGAGCTCATCTTCTCCATCAGCACAATCAGCTTCGCCATTGCACGCTTTAGCTACAGGAACAAACCTCAGAGACCCAGCGCAGAAATAAAACCTCGAGTTGATCAGCCTGATTACTGCGAAAGAAAGAAAACAGGAAGAAAGAGAAAGATTAAATGGACAATATTTATTGAGCTACACATACAGAAGTCTGTCTCTCAGTATGGCATCAGGCCGCCATTTTTGCTAACCCAACACGCCAGACGTCTCGGTATGGAGCTGTAGAGGTTCCTAATGGTGTCCTGTGATAATCCATCTCATGCAGCTTGAAGATCCTCACACATTTCCCGTAGATGGTGCAGTAGGGGTGGAGGTGGAGTGACACCAGACCTGCTGGACGTGTGACAACAAACCGTCCATCTTGGTGCTGACCCCTTTCAAACCCTTTAGCCGACAGCAACCAACCTGCAAGGACTCACTCAGGACTCCAATCTAGTCATACTGACCTGCTCTCTTCTAGGTGTCGTCTATTCATCCCTCATTCCTTCCAGACATTCCTATTCATTTTTAGTAACCACACATTAGCAACTGGCTAGCAACAGGTTTAACCTGCACAGTCACTTTAGCAATCACTTTTCCCGTTTTAGCTTCATTAGCATTGTACCAAAAGAGCAGCAGACCTGCATGAACCAGTAAACACCAGCCAGCCAGCCAGCCAGTCAGTAGTGTAGGTGGCAGGAGGTGTTAGCATGCTTACTGTAATAGAGCCCCACTGCCAGTAATGCTAGTGTTAGCAATACACAGCATACAACGATCAGAGCCAACTTCAGCCTCTCCCTCCTCTTCGTCCGTAACTTCGACAGCCTCCTCGACCTCATGGGCATGGCCGCACTCCCTCTGTCCAGGGGAGATCGGTCAAAGAGGTCAATGCTCTGAAGCTCAGGAGGTCAAACCTGTTGTAGTAGAGGGGTGTAAAGCTATAAGCTCTTCTCCAGCCGAGTCTTTGTGTTAGCTGACAGAATCACAAATGAACCTGAATCCATCTTTCTGGCCTGACCGTTCCTCTTGACCAATGAACAGGCACCGTTGGCCTATGACATCACCTTCCACAGGTGAGCTGAATGGGTCTGGATTGCTTGAGGTGGTTCAATCAAAAGCCTCGGCCTGTTGCAACAGTTGGCAGTAACGCTTTCGTTGGTATTTGAGCAAGCATCTTGGGAGAGTTACCATTTGAGGAAGGGTGAGTGCTGTACTTGGGTTGATCTGAGGCTAGTCCAGAACTGAAAGGCCTTCTAGAGCTCTACAAGAACATATCTCTTCTTTGAATCCCAGTATAGAAGCATCTAATTGGTTGCAATGCTTTCTACTGCTTGTTTGTTAGCTAGATGTTGGGCCCAAACCTTCATGTTCACCCCAAGTGTGGTTGAAATAAGACACTGGTGTTGGCTGCCTAGCTAGCTAAGTGTTTAGCAGTTGCTACACATTCTCAAATTTCTTAAAAAGGCTGATTTGAGAAAGTATCTTATGGAAACATGCTGGATTAGTTGAATTGACTTGCTTAACAACAGATAGAGTTCATAGTAGGCCCTTAAGTTTGGTTCACTTTGGTAGTCCATGGAACTCCTTCAAACAAAAGAGTGCATTCTTAGTTCAAGCTTAATCTACCATGCCAAAGGCCCACATTGTGATTGTATTGGCGGCCAACTAGTTGGCCCCTGAGAAGTCAATTGCCCCCAGTTCTATTAGTATTGTTGGACTCAATACTACTTTCCTATTGGATAATCTTTTTCTTTGGGTTTAAGGAACCTGGCTTGCTAAGAAATCTTGCTTTGTGGAATACCTGACCTGGAGGTAGAGCCTTTACTCAAACACAGCCTTGACTGCATGTCAAAATACACATTTTTACTGATCAATAATGTGGATGCACTTTGGTAAGTAAACAGTTGGGCAAAAGAGCACCATGAAAAGAAAGGTGGTTGGTGGGAAAACAGTAGAGCTTTGTTGAGCAGATTGGAGTAGCAAGAATTCAGACCCATTTTAATTAAATAATTGACTGATAGATAGATAGATAGATAGATCGTTTATTGATCCCAAAGGAAATTCAGAAGAATTCTTTAGAGGAAGGTTTGAACTCGGAAATGGCGGCTGAGAGAAGCGTCTTTGCTTCTTGATACTGTTTACCAGCTGCTCTAATGATCAATTCTGAATTCCTACAAGTTTTTGATGATATGTTATATAAAAACATACCCCCAACAATGTGCGGCAGAGCCCTGGACAGCCTAGACAGTATCAGGCCTCAGCAGCCATAATTTGAGCCGTTGTTGTCCAAAGCAACCCTCATTCATTTTTGGGATTGATTGACCTATTGATTTGAACAATAATTTTTATTCCATTTTTGATCCATCTATTTTTTTTTTTTTAGAATTTAAGCAAGCCATGAAACATATCCATCATGAATGGAACCATAGAAAGGCTCTGGAATTGGATATCTAATAAACCAATCTTTTTTTTTTTATCGTTCAATCCTTCTCTGGTAAAGCTACCGTTCTGAGATACAAGGTTTCGTTGGGACAGTGAGGAAACTAAGGGCAGCCAACAAATGAAGCAAAGATGTTTCAAGTGACTCACCTTAAAAGAGAGCAATGGAAACAATGAGGAACCATAAGAGTGACGAAGGCCTGACCCTTGACATTGACCCTTTGTATCTACAGGTTCAACAAAACATGTTTGTGTAAACTCTACTTCGACACATGGAGGTTTCAATAAGGCCTGACCAGCACTGATGAGCACCACGGCAAATGTAGCCAGTAGACGCTGGACTGACTTCGGAAGAACCACCGGTCACTCAGGATACTGGGATGTGTGCTTGACTTGGCTGTATGTTTGAAGGGAGACCAGTTTACCCAATAACACCACCTTTCACTGAAAACCAATGGACGAGTGCGCATGTAATTTTTGCTCAGTGAAGCAAATTTTCCTGCTAAGTGGCAGCTGCTAAACCAGTCGGACTGGAAGGATCAGGGTGGCTAGAGGCACAAGGAGAGAGGGAAGTCTAGGTAACCAGGGTTATTAAGGATGGTGACAGGCACGGGTCGCGTTGCAAAGTAACAGAGAGGAAACAGACAGAACCACAACATTTGGCAACTTCAAATTTCAACTTCCATTCATCTCGCTCTCTGATGGAGGACCCCCAGACCAACATGCAGGTAGATCTGTCTTTATTGTGGTGTATGAAGAGAGTCCAGTTTACTCTGTAGCAGTAGCTGGTGTTTGGGTTTCAGGTGAATTCAGAAGGTTTGAATGCTGGGAATCACTGTTTTAACACAATGGCCACAAGACTGCAGCGTCTCTCTACAAGACTTTGTAGCAATAGCAATCTGAAATTAAGAACAGAAATGGTGATATGGAAATGTTGGTGTACAGTAACTCAGTAAGTGTAATGTGTTAGTGTACTGTAAGCAGTGTGTTGGTGTACAGTAACTCAGTAAGTGTAATGTGTTAGTGTACTGTAGGTAGTGTGTTGGTGTACAGTAACTCAGTTAGTGTAATGTGTTAGTGTACTGTAAGTATCGTTTTGGTGTACTGTAACCCAGTAAGTGTAATGTGTTAGTGTACTGTCAGTAGGGTGTTGGTGTACTGTAACTCAGTAAGTGTAGTGTGTTAGTGTACTATAAGTAGTGTGTTGGTGTACAGTAACTCAGTAAGTGTAATGTGTTAGTGTAGTGTAAGTAGTGTGTTGGTGTACAGTAACTCAGTAAGTGTAATGCGTTAGTGTACTGTAAGTAGCGTGTTGGTGTACAGTAACTCAGTAAGTGTAATGTGTTAGTGTAGTGTAAGTAGTGTGTTGGTGTACAGTAACTCAGTAAGTGTAATGTGTTAGTGTGCTGTAAGTATTGTGTTGGTGTACAGTAACTCAGTAAGTGTAATGCGTTAGTGTATTGTAAGTAGTGTGTTGGTGTACAGTAACTCAGTAAGTGTAATGTGTTAGTGTACTGTAAGTAGTGTGTTGGTGTACAGTAACTCAGTAAGTGTAATGTGTTAGTGTGCTGTAAGTAGTGTGTTGGTGTACAGTAACTCAGTAAGTGTAATGCGTTAGTGTGCTGTAAGTAGTGTGTTGGTGTACAGTAACTCAGTAAGTGTAATGCGTTAGTGTGCTGTAAGTAGTGTGTTGGTGTACTGTAACTTAGTAAGTGTAATGTGTTAGTGTACTGTAAGTTGTGTTGGTGTACAGTAACTTAGTAAGTGTAATGCTAGTGTACTGTAAGAAGTGTGTTGGTGAACAGTAACTCAGTAAGTGTAATGTGTTAGTGTACTGTAAGTAGTGTGTTGGTGTACAGTAACTCAGTAAGTGTAATGTGTTAGTGTGCTGTAAGTAGTGTGTTGGTGTACAGTAACTCAGCAAGTGTAATGCGTTAGTGTGCTGTAAGTAGTGTTTTGGTGTACAGTAACTCAGCAAGTGTAATGTGTTAGTGTACGGTAAGTTGTGTTGGTGTACAGTAACTCAGTAAGTGTAATGTGTTAGTGTGCTGTAAGTAGTGTGTTGGTGTACAGTAACTCAGTAAGCATATTGCTTTAGTGTACTGTAAGTAGTGTGTTGGTGTACAGTAATTAGTAAGTGTAATGTTAGTGTACTGTAAGAAGTGTGTTGGTGAACAGTAACTCAGTAAGTATAATGTGTTAGTGTACTGTAAGTAGTGTTTAGGTGTACGGTAACTCAGTAAGTGTAATGTGTTAGTGTACTGTAAGTAGTGTGTCGGTGTACAGTAACTCAGTAAGTGTAGTGCGTTAGTGTACTGTCAGTAGCGTGTTGGTGTACGGTAACTCAGTAAGTGTAATGCGTTAGTGTACTGTAAGTAGTGTGTTGGTGTACAGTAACTCAGTAAGTGTAATGTGTTAGTGTGCTGTAAGTAGTGTCTTGGTGTACAGTAACTCAGCAAGTGTGACGCGTTAGTGTGCTGTAAGTAGTGTGTTGGTGTACAGTAACTTATTAAGTGTGATGCGTTAGTGTGCTGTAAGTAGTGTGTTGGTGTACAGTAACTCAGTAAGTGTGATGCGTTAGTGTACTGTAAGTAGTGTGTTGGTGTACAGTAACTCAGTAAGTGTGATGCATTAGTGTACTGTAAGTAGTGTGTTGGTGTACAGTAACTCAGCAAGTGTAATGTGTTAGTGTGCTGTAAGTAGTGTGTTGGTGTACAGGAACTCAGTAAGTGTAATATGTTAGTGTGCTGTAAGCAGCGTGTTGATGTACAGTAACTCAGTAAGTGTAATGTTAGTGTACTGTAAGTAGCGTGATGGTGTACAGTAACTCAGTAAGTGTAATGCATTAGTATACTGTAAGTAGTGTGTCGGTGTACAGTAACTCAGTAAGTGTAATGTGTTAGTGTACTGTAAGTAGTGTGTTGGTGTACAGTAACTTAGTAAGTGTAATGTTTTAGTGTACTGTAAGTAGTGTGTTGGTGTACAGTAACTCAGTAAGTGTAATGTTAGTGTACTGTAAGTAGTGTGTTGGTGTACAATAACTCAGTAAGTGTAATGCGTTAGTGTACGGTAAGTTGTGTTGGTGTACAGTAACTCAGTAAGTCTAATGTGTTAGTGTGCTGTAAGTAGTGTGTTGGTGTACAGGAACTCAGTAAGTGTAAAATGTTAGTGTGCTGTAAGCAGCGTGTTGGTGTACAGTAACTCAGTAAGTGTAATGTTAGTGTACTGTAAGTAGTGTGATGGTGTACAGTAACTCAGTAAGTGTAATGCATTAGTATACTGTAAGTAGTGTGTTGGTGTTCAGGAACTCAGTAAGTGTAATGTGTTAGTGTACTGTAAGTAGTGTGTTGGTGTACAGTAACTCAGTAAGTGTAATGTTTTAGTGTACTGTAAGTAGTGTGTCGGTGTACAGTAACTCAGTAAGTGTAATGTTAGTGTACTGTAAGTAGTGTGTTGGTGTACAGTAACTCAGTAAGTGTAATGTGTTAGTGTACTGTAATTAGTGTGTTGGTGTGTAGTAACTCAGTAAGTGTAATGTGTTAGTGTACTGTAAGTAGTGTGTTGGTGGACAGTAACTCAGTAAGTGTATTGTGTTAGTGTACTGTAAGTAGTGTGTTGGTGTACAGTAACTCAGTAAGTGTAATGTGTTGGTATACTGTAAATAGTGTGTTGGTGTACAGTAACTCAGTAAGTATAATGTGTTGGTGTACTGTAAGTAGTGTGTTGGTGTACAGTAACTCAGTAAGTGTACTGCGTTAGTGTGCTGTAAGTAGTGTGTTGGTGTACAGTAACTCAGTAAGTGTACTGCGTTAGTGTGCTGTAAGTAGTCTGTTGGTGTACAGTAACTCAGTAAGTGTAATGCGTTAGTGTGCTGTAAGTAGTGTGTTGGTGTACAGTAACTCAGTAAGTGTAATGTTGACCCTTTGTCAAGTATATGTATATTGTACTGCATGTGCTCAGTGTAATGTGTTAGTGTACCGTAAGCAGCGAGTGGAGTAACACAGCAAGTGTAAGAAGTCCACTGTGAGAAGACACCCACACTATGGACCAACACAGAGTCCAGACCCTCAACATGAAAAAGTTGAGATTCATCACGAGCTCTTCTACCCTTTAAATACACAGTGTCATTCGCCAAGCTGCTCAGCACTCGGTGTGCAGCGTGTTGATTTAAATGAAATGGCTTTAGTTACAGCCTGTAGGTACTCATTCAAGCTTTCAAGGTACATAGCGCTATGTAAAGTGTATGACATTAAGTGTACAAGCCCTTTCAAATGAGTTTTAGGGATGTGTATAGGCCTATGTTGTAGCTGCAAACACTGCAACACTACACCTTCAGGCAGAAAGCAGGACCAGTTTTACAACAGCAAGGCAACAGTGCTGGACATGTAAACGGATTCTACTGTAATTACCGCTCAGCAGGCAGATCTCCACAGGCCCAACTCACCTACACACTTTCCTTTTATGTATGTCTGATTTACATTGTTGGAGGACAATTTTGACACCAGTTGAAGTAGACATTGTTGGTGTCTCTGAGTCTCAACTCCTCCCCAATTCATTCCAAAGAGTTCTATCGGGTTGAGGTCCAGACTGTGTGCGGGCCAGTCCAGTTCCTCCACACCAAACTCGCTCATCAATGTCTTTATGGAGCTTGCCTTGTGCACTGGTGCACAGTCATGTTGGAACAGGAAGGGACCGTCCCCAAACTGTCCCCACAAAGTTGGGAGCATGAGATTGTCCAGAGTCTCTTGGTCTGCTGAAGCATTAAGAGTTCCTCTCACTGCAACTAAGGGGCGGAGCCCAACTCCTGAACACCACCCCCACACCATAATCCCCTTCTCCTTGCAGACAAGTACCATTCTCCTGGCAACAGCCAATACCCAAACTTGTCCCCAGATTGTCAGAAGGAGGAGCATGATTGGTCATTCCAGAGAACATGTCTCCACTGCTCTAGAGTCCAGTGGCGGAGCTTTACACCACTGTATTTGACACTTAGCACTGAGCTTGGTGATGTAAGGCTTGAATGCTTTATGGAAACCAATTCCATGAAGCTCTACACACTGTTGATATGAAGGCCACATGAAGTTTGGAGGTCTGTAGTGATTGAAAGTTTGTGACCTCTGTGCACTACGCACCTCAGCATCCGCTGACCCCGCTCTGTCATTTTGGGAGTTACCAAAAAACGAGATGTCTAAAATTACATTTCAACTACAGATCAACCAGCCAAAAAGCTTAAAACGTGAACTTCTAGCATGTGTTTAGGCCTCAGTAGCCTTGGATGTGTCTCTTTGTGCTTACACTGTTTATTAGTATTATTACTTAGAGTTATTATGATCAAACACCTTCAATAAAGTGATAGCACTAAAGGTTCTGCAGATAAATACGTTATTTTACAGGTTTTCACAGAATCAGGAAAAATCTATAAATCATAAATTTATAAATTCTACAAATTTATTATTATATTTTTTATTGTACTTTATTAGGATATTTGAATTTTAGTTTCCTTTTTTTTTTGGTTGGCAGCCACTGCAGTCACTCATTTTACTGTATTTTTTTCCATACTAAAAACTTTTTACACTAAAACCATGAATCTAAAAATGACAAAGAAAGCCAATCGATTGTTAGTATAGACAGACCCATCATTTAACATGCTACATATTTAATTACAGGTCTTTTTTGGTCATTTAAGTGAATTTGTATGTAATTTAAAAAAAATAAAATGTTGTTACTGTGATAGTGCTTAAAATAACAGTTGGGTGGTTATTTTACAGATAAGGTCTGTAATTTTTATGTAGTTATTTTACAGACAAGGTCTAATTTTTGTGTAGTTATTTTACAGATAAGGTCTGTAATTTTTATGTAGTTATTTTACAGACAAGGTCTGTAATTTTTATGTAGTTATTTTACAGACAAGGTCTGTAATTTTTATGTAGTTATTTTACAGACAAGGTCTGTAATTTTTATGTAGTTATTTTACAGACAAGGCCTGTAATTTTTATGTAGTTATTTTACAGACAAGGTCTGTAATTTTTGTGTAGTTATATTTGATTTTTAGGTCTGTATTTTTTTGTAGTTATTTTACAGACAAGGTTCTGTAATTTTTATGTACAATTTTACAAAATCTGTAATTTTTATGTAGTTATTTTAACAAACTGTAAAATTTGAATGTTCTTTTCTGTAAAATTAGGCTGTGATTTTCACTAGTTATTTTGTTATTTTTTAATGTAATTTTTATGTACAATTTACAAAAAATCTGGAAACAAACTGTAAAATTTTAATGTTCTTTTCTGTAAAATTAGTTTTTTACCTGTGTCAGTTTTACATTGCCACCTCCTAGCGTTACCCAGTTGTCACGCCCTTAACAGCCACCTCCCGGTTACCCAGTCACGCCCTTAACAGCATGTTTTTGGCAAGGTGTGTATGTTAACGTGCTTCGCTTTCATGGTAGCAAAGTGTACTATGCTATCTATATAAGTTTACAGATACAAGGAAACACATTTTGCAGTCCTGTTAAAACACAAGCCTCCTGTGAGTCCCCGTCACATGCTTGCGCCGGCCAGTAGAGGGGTCACGACGATATGTTAGCATAGCCAGAAGGGTGGAAATAGTCGGTACCTGGGGCGGAATGCTTTATTACACTATGCTAAAACACATTTTGTTCATAATGACGTTGGGGTGTGTGGAAGAACGCAAATAGCTCCGAACACACCTTCTACATTGTTATCCTACACGCATATGTACATGCCTCGCCTCCAGCATGAATCAGGGTGTCAAATGTGATACAGGTTTGTTTATTTCCAAATCAAGACTGAACCTGTAACAACAGACATGCACGCCAATGTCAACAGCACAGGAACATGATGTCATGGCTTAATTACATAATGGCTACCTGTTGTTACATGCAATATCGCCTTTCCACACCTCGATCCTATATTGATGGGCTACTCTTATAAATGCTACTATTGATGTTTGGATGGTAGTGTAAATAGAAGCACTCAAAGCATAGCTGCACCCATAAGGGAATCAACTGCCGCACGTGATGTAAACAAGGAGCTTATCGCTGTACCTGACTCACCCAAGAGTCATGACTGCTGACATTCAGTGAGTGGTGCTGCCTCCATGAGTCATCCTGGTAGTGCTAGCACCATTGGCAGACGGCTGCATTACCCAGGACTACATGCACACAGACTGTTACCATGACTGTCCTTAACACCACGTCACCGTCACCAAAGACTGCAGTGGTGTCGTACCAGACTGTCATGGAGTGACTCAGAATGGCAGCGGGTCATCTTCAGTGACGAGTCCCTCTTTAGTCTTGGTGGAGTCGACCAACGAATCTGTGTGGAGGCACCGTGGTCAGCACCAAGATGAGCGGTTTGTTTTCACGTGACTTCCCCTCCACCCCTACCGCACCATCTGCAGGAACTGTGTGAGGATATTCAAGCTGCATGGGATGGATTATCATAGAACACCATTAGCAACCTCTACAGCTCCATACCGAGATGTATAGCATGTTGTGTTAGCAAACATGGCCACCTGACTGACTTGCATTAATGCATTAACGTTGTGTGTTAATGTTTGTATTCCTTGCAGTGTGAGGAGAATCCTCCTTCCTACTACTCTGTGGTGAAGCTGAATGAACCTCCTCCTCCATATGGGGGCATCCAGTCCGTACCCAGTGGTCCGGCCATCATCCCTTACTATATCAACCACCCCCAACCCCAAGTACCTGCACCACAAACACCACACCCTGTTCTAACTTCTACAGCCAGAGTTCAACCAGGTACTACACACACAAACCCTGCATAAACTCTCAGAGCAAAACCTCGTATCTCCAGAAGAGTGACTTTACAGGGGGAAGGACTGTGATTGACTTTCAGTGTAGGAGGGGTTTACTCTGACAGAGTAGGAGGAGTTTACCCTGACAGAGTAGGAGGAGTTTACTGTGATTGACAGACAGTATAGGAGGAGTTTACCACAACTGAATGACAATATAGGAGGAGTTTACTGTGATTGATTGACAGTGTGGGAGGAGCTTACTGGGAATGACTGACAGTCTGAGAGGAATTTACTGTGGTTGACTGACAGTGTAGGAGGAGTTTTAGTGAGACAGTTTAGGAGAAGGAAACTGAGTCAGTGTAGGAGGAGTTTACTGTGATTGACTGGCAGTGGGAGGAGTTTATTGTGATTGACTGGCAGTGTAGGAGGAGTTTATTGTGATTGACTGGCAGTGTAGGAGGAGTTTTAGAGAGACAGTTTAGGAGGAGGAACCTGAGGCAGTGTAGGGAGAGTGTACTGTGATTGGCAGTGTAGGAGGGGTTTACTGTGATTGGGAGTGTAGGAGGGGTTTACTGTGATTGACTGGCAGAGTAGGAGAAGTTTACTGTGATTGGGAGTGTAGGAGGGGTTTACTGTGATTGACTGGCAGAGTAGGAGTTTACAGTGGTAGACTGGCAGTGGGAGGAGTTTGCTGTGATTGACTGGCAGTGTAGGAGGGGTTTACTGTGATTGACTGGCAGAGTAGGAGAAGTTTACTGTGGTAGACTGGCAGTAGGAGGAGTTTACTGTGATTGACTGGCAGTAGGAGGAGTTTACTGTGATTGACTGGCAGTGTAGGAGGAGTTTTAGAGAGACAGTTTAGGAGGAGGAAACTGAGGCAGTGTAGGAAGAGTGTACTGTGATTGGCAGTGTAGGAGGGGTTTACTGTGATTGACTGGCAGTGTAGGAGGGGTTTACTGTGATTGACTGGCAGAGTAGGAGAAGTTTACTGTGGTAGACTGGCAGTAGGAGGGGTTTACTGTGATTGACTGGCAGTGGGAGGGGTTTACTGTGATTGGCAGTGTAGGAGGGTTTTTCTGTGATTGACTGGCAGTGTAGGAGGGGTTTACTGTGATTGACTGGCAGTGTAGGAGGGGTTTACTGTGGTAGACTGGCAGTAGAAGAAGTACAATGTGATTGACTGGCAGTGTAGGAGGGGTTTACTGTGATTGACTGGCAGAGTAGGAGGAGTTATGAAGATAAAGGGTTTGTATAAGAGCAAGACATCTACACGTACTCCAGTTTCAGGAGGAGGAACCTGAGGCAGTGTAGTGTAGCGAAGAGTGTAGCCCGCTGCTATTGGCAGTGTAGGAGGGCTCCATCCTCATCTTGGTTATCATTGGAATAGCCATTTGGTTAGGAGGTAAGAGAACCGTTCCGCAAGTTATACCCCTCGTCATTGTTTAAGCAGCCAGTCCTGACTTTCTGACTCCTTTCACCTCTGTTCAGTGCATTACGGTGCTGCTCTGGTGTATAAAGGCTCAGAAACGGACACATGCCCGACCTCAGTTGTCGCCTGCGATGGACACAGGGACTGCAAGCGGGGCAGTGACGAGTCACACTGTGGTCAGTCTTAACTGGAACACAACAACATTATAATCCAGTATGAATCTGCAGCGTGTATGGTGTTTACAGTCTGACGATAATGTTAACAGTCTGACGGTAATAACTGTGGGAGGATAATAATCCAGTATGAATCTGCAGCGTGTGTAGTGTTTACGGTCTGACGGTAATAAATGTGGAGGGATTATAATCCAGTATGAATCTGCAGCGTGTGTAGTGTTTACAGTCTGACAGTAATAACTGTGGGAGGATAATAATCCAGTATGAATCTGCAGCGTGTGTAGTGTTTACGGTCTGACGGTAATAAATGTGGAGGGATTATAATCCAGTATGAATCTGCAGCGTGTGTAGTGTTTACAGTCTGACAGTAATAACTGTGGGAGGATTATAATCCAGTATGAATCTGCAGCGTGTGTACTGTGTACAGTCTGACGGTAATAACTGTGGGAGGATAATAATCCAGTATGAATCTGCAGCGTGTGTAGTGTTTACAGTCTGACGGTAATAACTGTGGAGAGATTATAATCCAGTATGAATCTGCAGCGTGTGTAGTGTTTACAGTCTGACGGTAATAACTGTGGGAGGATTATAATCCAGTATGAATCTGCAGCGTGTGTAGTGTTTACGGTCTGACGGTAATAACTGTGGAGGGATTATAATCCAGTATGAATCTGCAGCGTGTGTCAGTGTGGTTACATTACGGGACTGCTGACGGTAATAAATGTGGAGGGATTATAATCCAGTATGAATCTGCAGCGTGTGTAGTGTTTACAGTCTGACGGTAATAACTGTGGAGAGATTATAATCCAGTATGAATCTGCAGCGTGTGTAGGGATTATAATCCAGTATGAATCTGCAGCGTGTGTAGTGTTTACAGTCTGACAGTAATAACTGTGGGGGGATTATAATCCGGTATGAATCTGCAGCGTGTGTAGTGTTTACAGTCTGACGGTAATAACTGTGGAGGGATTATAATCCAGTATGAATCTGCAGCGTGTGTAGTGTTTACAGTCTGACGGTAATAACTGTGGAGGGATTATAATCCGGTTTGAATCTGCAGCGTGTGTAGTGTTTACAGTCTGACGGTAATAACTGTGGAGGGATTATAATCCAGTATGAATCTGCAGCGTGTGTAGTGTTTACGGTCTGACGGTAATAACTGTGGAGAGATTATAATCCAGTATGAATCTGCAGCGTGTGTAGTGTTTACAGTCTGACAGTAATAACTGTGGGGGGATTATAATCCAGTATGAATCTGCAGTGTGTAGTGTGTACAGTCTGACAGTAATAACTGTGGGGGGATTATAATCCAGTATGAATCTGCAGCGTGTGTAGTGTTTACAGTCTGACGGTAATAACTGTGGGGGGATTATAATCCAGTATGAATCTGCAGCGTGTGTAGTGTTTACAGTCTGACGGTAATAACTGTGGAGGGATTATAATCCAGTATGAATCTGCAGCGTGTGTAGTGTTTACGGTCTGACGGTAATAACTGTGGAGGGATTATAATCCAGTATGAATCTGCAGCGTGTGTAGTGTTTACGGTCTGACGGTAATAACTGTGGAGGGATTATAATCCAGTATGAATCTGCAGCGTGTGTAGTGTTTACGGTCTGACGGTAATAAATGTGGAGGGATTATAATCCAGTATGAATCTGCAGCGTGTGTAGTGTTTACAGTCTGACGGTAATAACTGTGGGAGGATTATAATCCAGTATGAATCTGCAGCGTGTGTAGTGTTTACAGTCTGACGGTAATAACTGTGGGAGGATTATAATCCAGTATGAATCTGCAGCGTGTGTAGTGTTTACAGTCTGACGGTAATAACTGTGGAGGGATTATAATCCAGTATGAATCTGCAGCGTGTGTAGTGTTTACAGTCTGACAGTAATAACTGTGGAGGGATTATAATCCAGTATGAATCTGCAGCGTGTGTAGTGTTTACAGTCTGACAGTAATAACTGTGGAGGGATTATAATCCAGTATGAATCTGCAGCGTGTGTAGTGTTTACAGTCTGACAGTAATAACTGTGGAGGGATTATAATCCAGTATGAATCTGCAGCGTGTGTAGTGTTTAGTCTGGCAGTAATAACTGTGGAGGGATTATAATCCAGTATGAATCTGCAGCGTGTGTAGTGTTTACAGTCTGACAGTAATAACTGTGGAGTGATTATAATCCAGTATGAATCTGCAGCGTGTGTAGTGTTTACAGTCTGACTGTAATAACTGTGGAGTGATTATAATCCAGTATGAATCTGCAGCGTGTGTAGTGTTTACAGTCTGACGGTAATAACTGTGGAGTGATTGTAATCCAGTATGAATCTGCAGCGTGTGTAGTGTTTACAGTCTGACAGTAATAACTGTGGAGTGATTATAATCCAGTATGAATCTGCAGCGTGTGTAGTGTTTACAGTCTGACGGTAATAACTGTGGAGTGATTATAATCCAGTATGAATCTGCAGTGTGTGTAGTGTTTACAGTCTGACGGTAATAACTGTGGAGTGATTATAATCCAGTATGAATCTGCTGTGTGTGTAGTGTTTACAGTCTGGCAGTAATAACTGTTAGCGTTGTACCGAACGACCTCTGTTTGTTCCTGCAGTGCGGTTCGGAGCAGGAAATGAACTGCAAGTCATGACTTCAAACTCAGGCCACTTTCTTCCTGTCTGCTCCACTGGGTGGAGCCAGATCCTGGCTGACCAAACCTGCCAGCAACTCGGATTCAGAGGGTACGCACTGATCGTAACTGACAAGCGTTTTTAAAAAAAATTAGCACATTGTTATTTAATAACTGAGTATTATTTACCGGACGTAGCACTGGAAAAGCATTCACCTGTATGACTTTGCTTTATACAGGAGTTACCAGTATGGATCCCTGAGCTCAACCTCGTCTTCATTCCTCTCATTGAGCAGTCAATCTGCAGACACCATACAGGGAAGACTGAAAATCACGTAAGAGCTACGGACATCAAACCAGCTAGAGCCAGTACAAACCAGACAGTGGTGAAACTAATAATCCGGTTTGGGACACTAGAGCTACGAGGGCTACAATAGCTGAAATGTACCCAGATAGCAAAATAGTTCTGGCCCAAATCTGGCCCACATGTCCCACTTGTTATGTGGCCCGTTTGCTGCATTGATTGATGGCACTTGAGTGGACCCCTCCCATTTGGAAGATATGGGCCACATATGCACCAGATTAGCCCAAAGTAGGCAACTCCGGTTTGTCTGTGCTAGAAGTGGACCAGATCTGTTTTGGGACAGGTGGCCCAAATGCATGTTGTAAATATGTGGGCTCACTGCAGATTGCCAGTGCCGATGGTGGGCCAGTGGTGGTAGTAACTCCAGGCTCCTGCAGATGGCGGTCAGCATCGTTTGGGCTGATAGTTTAACAGTGTTTGTGTATTTGCAGTGCATCCTGTCCAGGCCAGCAGACGGCGTCTCTTCAGTGTATAGGTGAGGACTTCTTCTACGCCAGGCTTAGTGTTTGTGCATTACTTAAACACACTGCTCTACTAAGCTCTCGTCTTCTTTTCTCTTCACTCTTCAGATTGTGGACGTCCACACGTCTCCAGAATCATAGGGGGTAATGTGGCCGAACAGGGCCAGTGGCCGTGGCAGGCCAGCCTGCACTTCATGGGCTCCCACACCTGTGGAGGCTCTCTGGTGGCCCAGGACTTCATCTTGACCGCTGCACACTGTTTTCCCAAGTATGAGCCACATAAGAAAGGATGAATGGATGAGAATGATGATCAATGAAAGGAGTGTTACTATATGAGGGTGAGATGGGTGGGTGGGTGGAGGCTGGATGGATGGATGAATGAGCAAATTAATGGATAAACAGATGGCAAGATGTATAGACAGTTGAATGGGCAAGTGGACTATAGGACAGACAGGTGAATGGGGTGGTGAACCACTAAGGGAGGATGGGTGGATGGATGGATTGATTAGGCAGTTAGGTGTTTGGATGGATGAATGGCTAAAGAAATAGGTTGATGAATGTATGGATCACCAGTGGATGGAGAATAGATGGACTGAATGGACAGATGGTGAAAGGTATGTGTTGTGAGGGTGGGTGTGTGTAAGTATGAGTCATTAGGGTGGGTGAGTGGGTTGGTGGATTAATAGATAGATGGATGAATGAGCAAATGAATGGATAAACAGATGGGCAGATGTATGGATAGTTGCATGGGCAAGTGGATGGACAGGTGGATGGGGTGGTGACAGGTGACCCACAGGAGGTGTAGAGCACCACCCAGATAGAAGATGTTAATGACCAGCTCATTATGTCACTGGTGCGATGTAGCTGGAGCTAAGATGGGTGAATGAGTGAACAGAATGGTGGTGTTGACCAGTTGGTTCTCTTGCCTCCTCAGAGACTCCGCCTCTTGGCAGGTGCCTAGTAACTGGCAGGTCTATTTGGGTGTGGTGTTGCAGTACCAGCTGCCCCAGCCGTACTCTGTAGAGCAGATCACGCTCCATGAACTGTACAACTCCGAAACCAACGACTACGACATCGCCCTGCTCAAACTCAGCCGGCCCGTCAACCTGTCCAGTCAGTCCTGCACTTACACACCACTGAAATGAACCGTTACACACTTCCAAAAGAACAATGGTTCCACTTAGAACCACGAGTCCTACTGTACATAGAACCATGTGCATGGTGAACTCACAGTTCTAATAGAACCATGGCTCTTTCTGGAAGTGGGTGAGGTTTGTTCATTTGTATATTTGTTATGTGGTTCTGTGTTGATCCTTTTTGAAAATGGTTCTATGTAGCAGCAGGATGGTTCTGCTTTTGTTAGTGGAACCCTTTTTGGTGCTCTGTAGGTTATGGACAGAGAATGAATGGCACAGGCACTGTAGCTGTGATTCATTCAGGGAGGAAAGGCTGATTGTGGGAGGAAAGGCTGATTGAGGGAGGAAAGGCTGATTGAGGGAGGAAAGGCTGATTGTGGGTGTGATGCGTTTGCAGATACGGTCCAGCCAGTGTGTCTTCCTGCGTTTGACCAGACCGTTCCAGTGGATACACAGTGCTGGACATCTGGCTTTGGCACCACACTCGAAGGAGCAAGTGAGTATTTTACATGTATGTATGTATGTATGTATGTATGTGTGAGTGTGTGTGTGTGTGTGTGTGTGTTTGTGTAGGTATGTATAAGTGTGTGTGTGTGGGTGTGTGTGTGTGTATAAGTGTGTGGGTGTGTGTTTGTGTAGGTATGTATAAGTGTGAGTGTGTGTGTGTGTGTGTGTGTTTGTGTAGGTATGTATAAGTGTGTGTGTGTGTGTGTGTGTGTGTGTGTGTGTGTGTGTGTGTGTTTGTGTAGGTATGTATAAGTGTGTGTGTGTGTGTGTGTGTGTTTGTGTAGGTATGTATAAGTGTGTGTGTGTGTGTGTTTGTGTAGGTATGTATAAGTGTGTGTGTGTGTGTGTGTGTGTGTGTGTGTGTGTGTGTGTGTGTGTGTGTGTGTGTGTGTGTGTGTGTGTGTGTGTGTGTGTGTGTTTGTGTAGGTATGTATGTGTGTGTGTGTGTGTGTGTGTGTAGGTGTGTATGTATGTATGAGTGTGTGTGTGTGTGTTTGTGGTAGGTTATAAGTGTGTGTGTGTGTGTGTGTATATGTATGTATAAGTGTGTGTGTGTGTGTGTGTGTGTGTGTATGTAGGTATTTGTGTGTGAGTGTGTGTGTGTATGTATGTATGTATGTGTATGTAGGTATGTATAAGTGTGTGTGTGTGTGTATGTGTGTAGGTATGTTTGTGTGTGTGTAGGTATGTGTGTGTGTGTGTGTATGTGTGTGTGTGTGTGTGTGTGTGTGTGTGTGTGTGTGTGTAGGTATGTATAAGTGTGTGTGTGTGTAGGTGTGTGTGTGTGTGTGTGTGTGTGTATGTAGGTATTTGTGTGTGAGTGTGTGTGTGTATGTATGTATGTATGTATGTGTATGTATAAGTGTGTGTGTGTGTATGTGTGTAGGTATGTTTGTGTGTGTGTAGGTATGTGTGTGTGTGTGTAGTGTGTGTGTGTGTTTGTTTGTGTGTGTGTGTGTAGGTATGTGTGTGTGTGTGTGTAGGTATGTATAAGTGTGTGTGTGTGTAGGTATGTGTGTGTGTGTGTGTATAAGTGTGTGTGTGTAGGTATGTGTGTGTGTGTGTAGGTATGTATAAGTGTGTGTGTGTGTGTGTATAAGTGTATAAGTGTGTGTGTGTATGTATGTATAATTGTGTGTGTGTATAAGTGTATAAGTGTGTGTGTGTGTGTGTATGTGTGTGTGTATAAGTGTATAAGTGCATAAGTGTGTGTGTAGGTATGTATAATTGTGTGTGTGTATAAGTGTATAAGTGTGTGTGTATGTATGTATAATTGTGTGTGTGTATAAGTGTATAAGTGTGTGTGTGTGTGTGTATGTATGTGTGTGTGTATAAGTGTATAAGTGCATAAGTGTGTGTGTAGGTATGTATAATTGTGTGTGTGTATAAGTGTATAAGTGTGTGTGTGTGTATGTATGTGTGTGTGTATAAGTGTATAAGTGTGTGTGTGTATGTATGCATATGTGTATATATAACATGCTGTGTAGGCTAGCCCTCACAGCCCTCACAGTCCTGTTATGGTCAGTTCACTGGTGATGGATGTAGGGGTCAGGTGTGAGCAGGGTCTCTGACGCTTCCTGTTGATTTGCATATCCATGCCTGTGTTTGTGTGTGTGTCCAGCCTTTGGTTCCAGTAAGCTGATGGAGGTGTCGGTGGACATAATCGACTCCTCAGTGTGTAACGGTGCTACGGTCTATAACGGCAGGATCACTCAGAACATGCTGTGTGCGGGAGATCTAAACGGAGGGAGAGACTCCTGCCAGGTAACCAAATCACACACACACACACTCTGTGTGCGGTTCCTGTCATCTTGTGGACTGAAAGGGTACTGCGTTCAGTAAACCAGAGTCTCTGTGACTTCTCCCCCATTTACTCCTTACTGCGATAGAAGGCCATCTGCTAATACATGTGTCAGGTAAATATCGCACTGAGCTATAAGGTGAACACAGCTAACTGAGAGTGGAAACTTAATTAGCATTTAGTTAGCAATGTGCTAACGGTACAGAGCAGCTGCACCCAGAAGGAGATGTGGGAGTGCGGTGCTGTTGGGAAGGAAGATAAAGGTCGCTAAATTAATTTGACTGATATGATCAATATTTATTGAGCTACACATACAGAAGTCTGCCTCTCAGTATGGCGTTGGGCCGCCATGTTTGCTAACCCAACACGCCAGACGTCTCGGTATGGAGCTGTAGAGGTTCCTAATGGAGTCCTATGATGATCCATCCCATGCAGCTTGAATATTCTGACAAGGTGGAGTGACACCAGGCCTTCTGGAGGTCTTGGTGCTGACCACGGTGCCTCCACACACTGATTCGTTGGTGGTCTCCACCAAGACTAAAGCGGGACTCGTCACTGAAGATGACCCGCTGCCATTCTGAGTCACTCCATGACAGTCTGGTACGACACCACTGCAGTCTTTGGTGACGTGGTTATAAGTGGTAACGGTCTGTTATGTAGACAGTCGTGGTAACTGCAGTCCTGTGTGCATGTAGTCCTGCGTGGTGCAGCCGTATGCCACTGCTCGCTGAATGTCCGCCCATCCTTGCCCATCCTTCACATGCACGGCTGAGTGTGGAACTGTTTGTGGTGCTGTTCTCTCGATGACGTGTGTCTCAAACAGGCTTGATCACATGGTTTCTGACACTGTATGTTATCTGAATGAGTTTCAGCAGAATTTCAATAAGCTCATGTCCTGCAGGGGGACAGTGGCGGTCCTCTGGTATGTCAAGAGAGCGATGGACGCTGGTATCTGACTGGAGTGACCAGCTGGGGAGTGGGCTGCGGCCGAAAGAACCATCCTGGCGTTTACAGCAACATACACAGCCTGCTGACATGGATACATAGCAACATGGAGGTAAACACAAACAAACAAACAAACAAACAACCTTATTTTACAGCTTCCCTTCTTTTCAGTTCCTCCAAGAAATCTGCAGACACGCCTCCAAACTTCAGTCTTCGTAATTAGTTTGGCTTGTTTGTTGCTTCTTCTCACCATCCAAATAACCCAAACACGTTCAGTGGTGTTGGGGTCTGGACTCTGGGGTGGTCAGTCCGTTGTTTTGGGAACACCAGAACCAGAGTGGAGCTTCCTGAGGGGCTACACATCCTTCCAGACCTCCATAGCAGTGAGGCGTCGTCTCACAGTGGAAGGAAGGATGGACAGAAGCATCTGTGGATGTTCTCAGATCTGAAGGAGGAGTGGAGCTTCTTGAGGGGCTACACATCCTTCCAGACCTCCATAGCATTGAGGTGTCGTCTCACAGTGGAAGGAAGGATGGACAGAAGCATCTGTGGATGTTCTCAGATCTGAAGGAGGAGTGGAGCTTCTTGAGGGGCTACACATCCTTCCAGACCTCTATAGCATTGAGGTGTCGTCTCACAGTGGAAGGAAGGATGGACAGAAGCATCTGTGGATGTTCTCAGACCTGAAGGAGGAGTGGAGCTTCTTGAGGGGCTACACTTCCTTCCAGACCTCCGTAGCTTTGAGGGGTCTTCTCACAGTAGAAGAAGGATGGACAGAAGCATCTGTGGATGTTCTCAGATCTGAAGGAGGAGTGGAGCTTCTTGAGGGGCTACACATCCTTCCAGACCTCCATAGCATTGAGGTGTCGTCTCACAGTGGAAGGAAGGATGGACAGAAGCATCTGTGGATGTTCTCAGATCTGAAGGAGGAGTGGAGCTTCTTGAGGGGCTACACATCCTTCCAGACCTCTATAGCATTGAGGTGTCGTCTCACAGTGGAAGGAAGGATGGACAGAAGCATCTGTGGATGTTCTCAGACCTGAAGGAGGAGTGGAGCTTCTTGAGGGGCTACACTTCCTTCCAGACCTCCGTAGCTTTGAGGGGTCTTCTCACAGTAGAAGAAGGATGGACAGAAGCATCTGTGGATGTTCTCAGATCTGAAGGAGGAGTGGAGCTTCTTGAGGGGCTACACATCCTTCCAGACCTCCATAGCTTTGAGGTGTCGTCTCACAGTGGAAGGAAGGATGGACAGAAACACCTGTGGACAGACCATCTTCCAGACCTGTGGATGTTCTCGGATCTGAAGAAGGAGTGGAGCTTCTTGAGGGGCTACACTTCCTTCCAGACCTCCGTAGCTTTGAGGGGTCTTCTCACAGTAGAAGAAGGATGGACAGAAGCATCTGTGGATGTTCTCAGATCTGAAGGAGGAGTGGAGCTTCTTGAGGGGCTACACTTCCTTCCAGACCTCCGTAGCGTTGAGGGGTCTTCTCACAGTGGAAGAAGGATGGACAGAAATACCTGTGGATGTTCTCAGATCAGAAGGAGGAATGGAGCTAGATGTTCTCCTCTTTCTAAAAGATGAAAGCTTTAGATGCTGTTTGACTGATAAGGACAGTTCTGGTGGTCCTCCAGGTTGTTAGGAGTTCCATGTGGCTTTTGACTTTCCCTTCAGAAAATGAACTCATTGAAGGGGGTCTCAGGGGGGCTTGCCTTGCACAGCATGGTAACTATTTCACAGTGGAACGTTTGATGGACCAGTAATTCACTGTTGTCTCTCTCTCTCTCTGTCTCTCTCTCTCTCTCCCTCCATCTTTCTCTCTTATCTGTCTCTATCTGTCTTCCCCTCTCTCCCTTCTGTTTCTCTCACTCTTCTTTCTCTCTCTCTCTTTTCTGTTTCTCTCACGCTTCTGTCGCTCTCTCTCTCTCTCTCCCTCCATCTTTCACTCTTATCTGTCTCTATCTGTCTTCCCTCTCTCTCCCTTCTGTTTCTCTCACTCTTCTATCTCTCTGTCTCTCTCTCTTCTCTCTCTCTCTTTTCTGTTTCTCTCACTCTTCTGTCTCTCTCTCTCTCTCTCTCTCTCTCTCTAAAACAGCAAGAGAGGCCGTGACCACACCACACTCTGAATGCACTTTATGACCTGTCCGAGGGAAGCACCAGCTCTGGCACCATCTCATCAAATCAAGACCACCGTTTTCATGGCCATTCACTCGTCTGTTTTTCTGGCTGGTGGCCAGTTCATATTCCTTTCCTTCAACTGACGAATATCTACCTGTGTTTCTGTGAAATTCAGCAGCACAGGTGTTCTGTTTCTCACCTGGCTAGATAAACGCAAGTCTCTGTTCATTAGCTTTTATTTATTGGCTATGTTCTTCCATTATCAATAACTATAGATTCCATCATTTCAAATGGCTCTCTTTGCACATGCACTTGATTGACTTTTATTCAGATATGCTGGCGTCAGTCATGCTCTTTCTCAAGAAGTGTTGTCCATCTGGTTGAACAAGATGCTACTGAGATTAATATACAGTCCAAAGTTAAAGGTCATTTCCATTGATTATATTTGAAACGCTTCATTACTGGTGGTGGTGGTGGTGGTGGAGGTGATGGGAACCAGGGCTCACCATGTCTACAGAACAATTACAGCCACTCTACTGTACATAACCATTTAAATCCACCAGCTAACCTCCCTGTGCACCTGCAGTTTTACCTGTATGTACGCCCTGAGATGTACGGTTCTCCTGGCAACCGCCAAACCCAGACTCATCCATCAGATTGCCAGACGGAGACGTGTGGTTGGTCACTCCAGAGAGAACACATCTCCACTGCTCTAGTCCAGTGGCGGTTCTTTACTCCACGGCTTTCTGCGCTTTGCATTGCGCTCGGCCATGGAAAGCGATTCCATGAATCTCTCTACACACTGTTCCTGAGCTGGATCTGAAGTTTGGAGGTCTGTAGTGATGGACTTGGTAGAAAGTTGGTGACCTCAGCATCCGCTGACCCTGCTCTGTCATTTTCAGAGTTGTTGTCATTCCCAATCGCTTCCACTTTGTTATAACACCTCCGAAATTTTGCAAAGTGAAAGGGAACACCTGAATCCATTTATTTGGATGGGAAACATTTGGCAATACAGCGCATGTTGCTTCCATTGGCTGTAACTTGTATATTGTCGAAGTCCAAAGAACAACAAGTATCTCCAAAATGGTAACTTTACAGGAGTGGCAAAAAACACCATTTATTAATAATAGAAGTCAATGGAACCAGACTTTTGCCCAAGCAGCTTTGGGCCATTTCTGTTAGTCTATTCATCATGAGAGGCATACAAGTAAAAATCAACAACACTTGAGATACATGTTGTTCTTTGGAGTAAGACTTGGTGTAGCTCTGTTCTAGGACCTCCCAAACCTTCCATATACACCATGAGCAGTAGCAAGACTACCGCCTTCCCCCTTCCCAACCCCCCATGCTGTTATGTAACTGCTTGAAAAGTGAGATAACCCCAGAAATCCAATTATGATTAGATTATTGGATAATTATTAAGTCCATCTAAATGCACTCATTGTCTCAGCCAGTATATTCATATTTCAGGTCACAATTCTCTGGCATTAAATTCTTCAGACGTCGGGTTCCTATTACCCCCACTATGAACCGATGGCTTCTAGAGGATGAAACCAGCACTGAACTAATGTATTGATGAATGTATTTTTTGTATTGAAGGGGACAGCTGGTGTTGATTATTGCCGTTCAAGGATTCTAGCCTGTTCCAAAACAACTGGGATCACTGTTCTCAATAAATCATGATCTGAACGACCATAACTAAAGTTACAATGATTTTTATGATTATTAAAAGTATGTTTAAATTACTTCATGGCATTCTTGTAGGACCAGTCCACTCATCAATGTACAGCAAGTCTGTCATTAGCTCCTACACTCATCGTCAAGAGAATAGCTGCACCCAGAAGAAATTAACCCACAGGACAGAAACTTGGTGGGTGGGTTTGACATTGGGAGACATGCCAATGATTCAAGTTTCGGGCAAGGATGGTCATTATCACTGTACCTGACTGACCAAACAGCCACGATTGCGGACATTCAGTGAGCAGTGGTGTCCATCCTGTTAGGGCAGCACCATTGGCAGACAGCTGCACCAGACAGGACTACATGGACATAGACCGTTATGACGACTGCAGTAGGTGAGTGCACATCAGCAGCGTCTCTCAAAGGTGCTGGCCCGGTCCCAGTTTACAAAAGGGCTGTCAACCAGGTTTGACGTAAGGAGATGACAGGTTGTTGTGTCCAGGGGACAGCAGGAGGCCGTTTTAATGGAGTTCCAGAAACACTTAGCCTACTGCCACAAAGGTGCTACTGGGGATGGGTGAGGTGGGATGTGGAGAACTTCTGCAGGACGTTTGACCAGTAAACATCTCGCGAAGGACCCCATGGACTGTCCCAGACCCAGCTGTACCAGTTTCTGTTGGCTGTGGCTCTTTTATTGCAACGAGTGCTACAACACTGTGTCCCATTTGTGTTCTATAGTAACTCACGTTCACGGTGCCTACGTGCCATGTCCACATCTCGCCAAGTATCGTCTGAGGATCTTGTGCATGCTTCGTGACTTTCATCTCTTTACTTTTCACTTCTTTGCTGTTCATCATCCCACATGCCACCACGGTGAGGGCACACTGAGCCTTCAGGTAAGGTAAGTTCCTAAGAGTCGAGGCTTAATTGGAAAAATTCCATTGCCGTCAAGTGGTGGGGGTGGGTCAGTGAGAAGTTCTATAAGGCTGACTGGTCAATGTACGTGTTTATTTCTCTTTTTTATGATTACGAAACTGACGTTGGAATTGAACTATGTAACTGTAGTTGTAGAGGACCATATGTGTTTATTACATCTGGGGACAACCATGAGTAGTTTGTGGTTAAAGGTGGTTGGGGATGTAGGATAATTAGGTTGGGGATGCCTTTCAAAATCCATCCAACGCCTTGTGGGGACAGGCCAAAATGTCCACTCATCAACGTACAGCCAGTCTGTCATTAGCTCCTACACCCATCATCAAGAGAACAGCTGCACCCAGAAGGAATCAACACACAGCAATGAAACTTGGTGGGTGGGTTTGACATTGTGAGACACGCTAATGATTCAAGTTTCAGGGTCAGCCGTGCATGTGACGTAAGCAAGGACGGCCATTATCACTGTACCTGACTAACCAAACGGCCACGATTGCAGACATTCAGTGAACAGTGCTGCCTCCATGAGTCATCCTGTTAGTGTCAGCACCATTGGCAGACGGCTGCACAACCAGGACTACATGGACGCAGACCGTTATGACGACTGCAGTACATGAGAGCACATCAGCGGCCTCTTGAAAAAGGTTCTGGCCTGGTCCCAGTTTACAAGAGGGCTGTCAGCCGAGTTTACTCTAGGAGATGGGAGGTTGTTGCGCCCAGAGTACTGCAGGAGGCTGTTTTAGAGGCCATGCATGGCTCTGCAGAGTCCGGTTACTTCAGAGTCCCGAAAACACTTAGCCTACTGCCAGGGAGGTACTACTGAGGACGGATGAGGTGGGATGTGGAGCACTGTAAGAGGTTAGGAGGATGAAGAGCAATTGCAGGACCAGACCTGCATCCAGGTCAGTGGGTTATGCAGTAGTCGAGTCCAAATCAGAGGCCTAGGAGGTGGTGACCCTGTCCCAGTTTACAAAAGGGCTGTCAACCAGGTTTGACGCGAGGGGATGGCAGGTTGTTGTGTCCAGGGGACAGCAGGAGGCCGTTTTTGAGTTCCTACTGCCATAGAGGTTCTACTGAGGATGGGTGAGGTGGGATGGGGAGCACTGTAGGAGGTTAGGAGGATGAACAGCAAATGCAGGTTCCAGATTTACAACCAAGTTAGTGGCGGAGGCAGTAGCTCAGTGCCCATCAGAGGCCTCGCTGATAGGAGGTGGTGACCCGGTCCCAGTTTACAAAAGGGCTGTCAACCAGGTTTGATGCAAGGAGATGGCAGGTTGTTGTGTCCAGGGGACAGCAGGAGGCCGTTTAAATGGAGTTCCAAAAACAGTAGCCTAGTGCCTAGAGGTACTACTGAGGACCGGTGAGGTGGGATGTGGAGAACTTCTGCAGGACATTTGACCAATTAATGTCTCGCAAAGGACTCTGTGGACTATCCCAGACCCAGCTGCACCAGCTGTGGCTCTTTTATTGCAACGAGTGCTACAACACTGTGTCCCATTTGTGTTCTATAGTAACTCACGTTCACGGTGCCTAACTCAATTTGTGGAGTACCTGCCATGTCCACATCTCGCCAAGTATGGTTTGAGGATCTTACGCATGCATTGTGACTTTTATCTCTTTCCTTTTCGCTTCTTTGCTGTTCATCATCCCACATGCCACCACGGTGAGGGCACACTGAGCCTTCAGGTAAGGTAAGTTCTTAAGAGTCGAGGCTTAATTGGAAAAATTCCATTGTTGTCAAGTGGTGGGGGAGGGTCAGTGGATATAAGTACAAGGTTTTGTCTATACGCTGTTCATTATCAGAAATGGGCAGGTATGTATGGCTTTACCTCACTTTCCTAGCTGTGTCTTTGTGGGTAATCATTCTGGTAGACTGATTGGTATGAGGAACAGTACTATGATCAATTTTATGATATATATTAGATTAATTCTACTTCTATTACACATATGTACTTGTGCAGGTGCATGGACTTGATTTGCTAGCGAATATAAAGTAGTGACGACAGAAATGATCTATGTGTGGTCTACAAATTCTCAAACTTATTTCACCCTCCAGTGTTGGGATTGGCATAACATCTATGCTACAACCAGTTTCATCTGCCACTGACTAACAGGCAAACACTATTTAAGCGAATGCTGAATCCTGGATGGGAGGAATTGTGTGTCAAATCTGAAAAGTTTTTTTTACGTTTGTTATATTTCCTACTTTATAGCCTCCATTCTCACTGCTGAGTCAAACTGACCAGAATGTTGTGTGTGTTATATAAACAGGGGGTTGGGGGGGGGGCCCAGCAAACAATAAAGGTATTATAGTCAATGCCTCAGAAATTCCGGTTTATCTTCATTGTTTGTATTAGGCACATATCTAATATGACTATCTCTGCGCTCACAACAACAACAACAAACCAAACAACCAGTCGAGCAACCATCCTATCTCCTCCCTATTAAATGTGCTGCAACTAGAGGTTAAAGGGCTAGTTTTACTTCAGTCCTGTGGTGACTTTCCAGTGGTGACCATAAGCCTGTTTGCCACTGGTCAGCCATGCACAGTTCCAGAGATGGTTCAGGCTCGATAGTGAGTGATGCACTGTGGTTTTCACATATGGCATATTTTTGCATTGGGCCACCCCACTCTGTGAGCTGGCAAGGTCCACCAGTTTGTGGCTGAGCTGCTGTTGTTCCTAGGATCTTCTAATTTCCCAATAATGGCACTTCTATCAGAAAGACTTAGGAAAGCAAGGAGTGAAGGAATTGAGGATTTCACCCCTCAATCTGAGAGAAGAACCTTTGGTGTAGACCCTTTCCTTGGTCCTAGGTCTTGGAGCAATAAGACCCTTGCCAATCCTGCCAGTCTAGGTTGGTAAGGGTGGAGGCCACTTCACGGAAGGAGGGGACCATGATAATATATATCATGAACTCTATCTTTTCATCATTGCTCTTTTATTTTCTGGTTGGTCTCAGCCGTGTTAAGAGCTACATGATTTCACAATGGCTTCAAACCCTGCGCCTCACGAGGGAGCAGCCAGTAGGTGGGGCTATGCATAAGTTTGTCAGCATTAGTCAGTCTAACTGCAAGTGCATTGTGGATGCATATTGCAGTCACATCAAGGCCAATTAAAAAAACTAAAAGGGTTTACCACACGTTTCCAATTTTGTGTATTTTCTCAGATTGAAAATACTGAGATCACACCACTCATCTCCGCAGTCAGGAGACACGTAAGTTTGTTTATGTTCTTTACAAATGTATGAGTCAATTTACAACCCCAGTTCCACAGAAGTTGGGGTGCTGTGTAAAATGTAAATTCATGTAAATAAAAACAGAATTTAATAATGATTTACAAATCTCATAAACGTTTCCAATTTTTTTGTAAATGGGGTTGTATGTAAAAAATTAAGCAGGTTCTAATAAGAGCATAATTAATTATTTTCACTTTTAAAATCACATATTTAGAACATCCAGTTTATGGATCTTACTGGGAATGATGATCATCTGCGTTCTAGGTAGGGTATCAACTTCAGTTTTTAAAATATTGTTTAGCTTGACATTGAACTTTCTGTACAGCATAGGAAAAATGGTAGACGCACACAAAAAGATGGTTTTGTAACAATCGGAAACCCGATCATGTCCCATCCCCTTTGGTCTGATTTGTTTGGGTGTTGATTTAATTTATCATGTTTGTCATTTTTGGATGTTCTTCAGCTTGTTCAACCTCCTCGGACCTGAACTAACCATGACTAGTTAAACCATGACCTAAACCTAACTTAACCCTGATCCTACACTCTTATAGGCCTTTTCCACCAATGTGGAACGGGTTCCATTTCGGTTCGTACACCAAATTCTGATACGTTCGGTGCATTTCCATCAAAAATAAACAGGTTCAGAACCCGAAAAGTTTGTTCCCAGCTGGAAATAAAGAGTAGTAGGTTCTTCAGCAAGAAACTGATGACGTCTGTGGGCATGTCAGTTGTTGAGGAAAGAAGCCAGTAATGACGAATGTTCTACTGGAGAACCTTTTCTACATCTTATCACCAGAAGCTGATGCCGGTAATCTATATGCTCCACTATCTTGGTACTACTGTCTGCTACCGCTGTACGGCGTTCTCTGTTGAGGATGATGTTGTGTCCTTTGACATTCCTTGGTTGGAACCAGTTCAAGGACCAGGGTTCTTGTAAACACAGTGATCACTCAGAGAGCCATCCACCTGTTAAGTGGTCCTTTGCATAGTGATCATGTTCTTCAGACTGATGGGGAATGGGCACCATGTTTGACATCGCAACAATAACAGAAACCCTGTTTGGTGTTGTGAGCATCTGGCCATTTGGTTCTTTTGTCTTGTTGCCTGGTGACCGTTCTCATATCTAATTGATCTGATAATTGTATTATTGATATGATTTTTCTTCCTTGTATTCTTTAAATAATTTGAATTTTCTCTCATTCTGTGTTTAGCCCCCCTCACCTGTTATGCACTCAGGTTTCTTCAGGAGTTCAAAGAAATCCCAGGGAAAGCAGCTGGAGGTATGTTTTTAGATTCCTAGAATCCCTGGGTTTTATGGAATAAGAAATCAAATAAGCTCAATCGGACTGTTCTTTCTAATGAGCTTAATCATCTTGTTCTCTTGACGCACAGTATAAATGCACAATGTATGTCTCATGAAAACCTTCCAAAGGACTAATAAATGTTTGCTGTATTCCCCATTTTTAAGATAAGACAAGACTATTGATCCCAAAGGGAATTACTGAATCCCGAAGGTAACTGCAAATCCCAATGGACATTAAAGGAAATTCTCTCCCTTCAGTATCACATGGGTGGTCCTAAAATTGCATAAATGCTTCTGTAAGCATTTCTTAACCAAAATAAATTACAATGCTTGCTCTGCATGTGTCGGCCTGTGGCCCAAGCGAACATAGTGCATGTGTGGGTCTGTGGCCCAAGAAAGTGTAATGCATGTGTGGGTCCGTGGCCCAAGCAAGCGTAGTGCATGTGTGGGTCCGTGGCCCAAGAGAACGTAGTGCATAGTGCATGTGTGGGTCCGTGGCCCAAGCAAATGTAGTGCATGTGTGGGTCCGTGGCCCAAGTGAACGTAGTGCATGTGTTGGTCCGTGGCCCAAGAGAACGTGGTGCATGTGCGGGTCTGGGGCCCAAGCGAGCGTAGTGCATGTGTGGGTCTGGGGCCCAACGTAGTGCCTGTGTGGGTCCGTGGCCCAAGAGAACATAGTGCATGTGCAGGTCCGTGGCCCAAGAAATTGTAGTGCATGTGTGGGTCCGTGGCCCAAGCGAACGTGGTGCATGTGTGGGTCCGTGGCCCAAGCGAGTGTAGTGCATGTGTACTATGCAAATTTATGAATAGTGGGCTGGTGATCATTACGATCAACTGTTTGGTTAATTCTGTTTCTCGTGTTTCATTTCAGAGTTTTGATCCAGCTAAAGATGTCTCTGGTGGGTATTTTTAATGTTCAAATATACTTTGGGGGGTAGGCTCCACCCCTGCCGTCCATACTGGGCAGGATCTGCTAGGGTTTGAACTTGGACTTGGAACAAGGCCCATGCCAACACCTTTTTGAACATTAAAGATCATTTTCCACCACTTTTGAGTCCAGAAATGAAAGCTATAACATTGAGGTAGCATTGGAAGGCTCTGATGCTATGTCAATCATTGGTTTCACCTGGTTTTAAAAGGATTCGACTTATGTTCCTGTTCTGCTGCTTTCAGAAGCCGATGTTCAACATTCTCAAACAAACCCACCCCACGCCCCTGCACCCCCTCACCAGTTTGGCCCCTGTTCAGGAAGTAGGGTTTGTCCCTTCCGTCCGATGAGCTCTGCGATGGTTTGAAGGCTTCAAGGCCTGGGCCTAAGACGGGGCCTACGCCTAACACTCTTTATTCCTCAACACTTGTTATTCTTTCATTTGTTCACCTTATCGAGCATTAAATATCACTTTCCATCACTTTTGAGTCTTTCTTTGAGTGTTACCTGCAGGACTATTGTTGGTGTGGACTTGAATACAGGTAGAGTGTGTGAAACTGGTCCTAGTGTAGTACTGTAGCCATATTCAGGCAATATTCAAACTAACATACAGTCAGTCCAAAGTGTAGTATCATAAACTGTTACAGCCAAAACTTTTAGTTGTTCCCAGACCATTGGGCAGCAACTTACATCTCACTGGACACTAACTTGCAAAGACGTTACTGCCTGGGAAATGTCCCATCTCCAGGCTGGAGGACAGGCTTTGATTTTTTTCCTATTATTTTTATTTGTTTTTTTGTTTCATTGTTCAGCAGATAAACAAAAATGATAATTGAACTGAAATATTGGCAAACGGTCTCAGGTTGTAAAATGACCTTGCTTTGTCAAACTGGAAAATGGCAAGTTCACTGGGGGCCTCATGTGTTAATGGCAGCACATTGGCTTTGACTGCATTACAGTTGTCATGTTGTTATTTGAAATCACCCTGCCAACTCAAAACCATTTGGACTGTTTGGTACGTCATTCAGTGATTTTCTTTCCACTAAATTATATGCAGTGTAACAGTTGACTAGCCATCCTAAATACATCTCATGGACCTGCAAAACAAAAGCAAGCCTGTTTGAACCTTCTAGTCAAGAACATCTTATACATGTCTGTTCCCACAGACAGGACCCCGGATGCTCCAGCTGGGAATCGAACCCAGGGCCTACTTAGTGTGAGAACGTGCCAAACAGTTTGGTATACTAGGCATTAAACGTTTGACATAAAAAGAATGATTGTGGAGATTCTGGAAATATACCCCTCAGCCATATACACCCACCTTCCTCATGACCTACAGCTAAATGTAAGCACCACCTGGTTACTGTCAACACGTACCTACTAAACAATGTCTGGCTTGCACAAGGCATAGTGCTTGGTCTTAGCACTGGAAACAAACAAACAACAATAATTATTATAATAATAAACAACAACAATACATTAAAAATGATCTAAGAAATCAAAAATAATATACTGATGCTAAAAAAATAAGTAATAATAATAAAAAAAATGTTATAATTTAACACCAATAATAATGGTGATGCAAAAAAACAGTAGTGACAATAACAATAATAAAAAAAATAAACTTTTTTTTTATTAAAATAAAATATAATAAGCATACCAAACTAATCACAGGGGAAGGTTGGACTCAGGTGCCAAGTTATTTGGTAGTGCTCGGGGCGAAGTGAGTGGGGTGCTTGTGACTTTGGAATTAAGTTAAGAGAGGGAAGGAGGGAGACAGAAAATAAATGAGTTTAACAAGGATGTAAAATAGGGCAGAAAAGGAGAAGATCCCACTGTAGAACTCACCCAGGGAAAGACAGGGACATGATATACCAGCTTGATCAAGAGGCATGTTTGTGCGGAGTAGTGTGGAAGCTCTCCATAAGTAGAACTGCAGCCAGCTGAAATGAATCAGGCGTAATCGGTCAGCCTACTGTCTCTGTCTCCCTCTGGTGGCCGAAGATGGCCTTGCAGGAACACCGGGGCGGTTTAGTCTGACTGCATGTCTTTGGACTTTGAGAGAAAACCGGAGCACCAAGAGGACATAGAGACAATCCTGACCTTCCACCATGCTGACATATCCCGCCTGTCCATGCCCACGAGCATGCAAACGTCATGGCGTGCTGCTTTTGTTTCCAGTACAGATGTATGTTCGCTGCTGCTAATACTGCTCAGTTCACCTCGGCTACTTCACTCTAAAACGGGTCCTCTAGAGCGAGTTCATCTTGTATTAATCTTCAGACCTGTATTTTTAACTTTCTGAGGCTCATTCTGATAAACACACACCCCACTACAACCACTACACCCACATTTACCTCAGAGCTGTTATTACTGTATCCACTGTTTAGAGCTAGCTGCTGCTAACGCTGCTCAGTTCACCCGAGATACGGTTAGCCTAGCGATTAGCTCCCCTCGGCTATTTCACTCTAAAACTGATCCTCTAAAGCGAGTTCATCTTTTATTAATCTTCAGACCTGTATATTTAACTTTCTGAGGCTCATTCTGATGAACACACACCCCTCTACACCCACATTTACCTCAGAGCTGTTATTACTGTATCCACTGTTTAGAGCTAGCTGCTGCTAACGCTGCTCAGTTCACCTGAGATACGGTTAGCTTAGCTGTTAGCTCCCCTCGGCTATTTCACTCTAAAACTGATCCTCTAAAGCGAGTTCATCTTTTATTAATCTTCAGACCTGTATATTTAACTTTCTGAGGCTCATTCTGATGAACACACACCCCACTACACCCACATTTACCTCAGAGCTGTTATTACTGTATCCACTGTTTAGAGCTAGCTGCTGCTAACGCTGCTCTGTTCACCTGAGATACGTTTAGCCTAGCTGTTGTGTGTTAGCAACGTGAGCCTCATAGCTATAGAAGCAGAATATGGACAACACACCTGTCCTGGCTGATTGACTGATCTGGGCTGAGTGCAAAAATGCGTAAATATAATAGTCTTTATAATATAGTATTAAAATTCCTCCATATGGCCCTTCGCTGCTCTTTACTATGTGTTTATGACTGGTTATCAGATGAATGACTTTATACCTCTCCTGTAGGCTACAATAGCTCACCTGAGCTTTAAATGGCTTAGTTCCTGAATAAAACACAACAAGCACTTTAACATCCACCATTACACCAAACATCTGCGAG
This sequence comes from Prochilodus magdalenae, assembly GCA_024036415.1. Taxonomy (NCBI): domain Eukaryota; kingdom Metazoa; phylum Chordata; class Actinopteri; order Characiformes; family Prochilodontidae; genus Prochilodus; species Prochilodus magdalenae. Next base: position 66,531 of record JAMWET010000580.1, read on the forward strand.
GTAATGAGGCCTGTAGAGTACATACACTGAAATATCGTTACACTGAGAGCTGTGGTAGCCGGGAGGCCCAAAGCCTCATCAGTCCTCTGATTGGTCATGGGTTGAGAGCCACCTGAAAGCTGCCTCGTTACTGCCATTATGTCCTTGAAGGGGGCTATTTAAAGTTGCTCCAGGTGGACTGGCGCCGCATTAGGCTTCTATAAATCATGAGGACTGAAGGTCTTGGCCAAATTAACGTATAAAAACATATCCATACACATATCTGCATGTATTTGTATTGGAGAGGCAGCTACATGACTTGAAATGTGCTATTCTATGTAAATTCAGAGTCAAAAGACTAGTAATAAAATTAATTTATTAATTAAAATTAAAATTAATTAGTAGTAAAATGAAATTATATATGATGTATGTTATATATGATGGTTATACTCATCATCGAAAAAATAGCTGCACCCAGAAGGAATCAACCAACACGAATGAAATTTGGTGGGTAAGTTTGACATTGTGAGATATGCAAATGACTCAAGGTTCAGACTCGGCCATTAGCAAGGACGGGGCTTATCGCTGTATCTGACTGACTATATTAGGTCGTCCTGTTGGGGATGCTTTCCATTCTGACTCGTGCTGTTTTGTTGGTATGCCTCAGAGAAGGGTTCTAAAGCAATTCAAGCAGTTCAAGTAAGGTTCTAGGTAGCGGGATGATCTTTTTTATGTATTGCATGTCATAGTGGTCATGCAGATATCACCATAGCACACTTTTGGCGGCAGTGGATAAAAAAAGGCATGGACCAGAAAGGATCTGGGAGACCTACACAAACCACGAAGAGCGAGAACTGAGCAGTGCTGTACTCCATGACTCATCCTGTAGACGGCTGCATGATGCAGGAGTACATGCACACAGACTGTTACAACGACTGTCCTTAACACCACCTCACCGTCTGACTGCGATGGTGTCATGCTAGACTCTCATGGAGTGACTCAGAATGGCAACGGGTCATCTTCAGTGACGAGTCCCACTTTAGTCTTGGTGGAGACGCCCAACGAATCCGTGTGTGGAGGCACTGTGGTTGGCGCCAAGACGAATGGTTTGTTGTCACACTTCCAGAAGGCCTGGTGTCACTTCACCTCCACCCCTACCGCACCATCTGCAGGAACTGTGTGAGGATGTTCAAGCTGCATGGGATGGATTATCACAGGGCACCATTAGGAACCTCTACAGCTCCATACCGAGACGTCTGGCATGTTGGATTAGCAAACATGGTGGCCCAACTCCATACTGAGAGACAGACTTCTGTATGTGTAGCTCAGTAAATATTGATCATATCAGTCTCAATGTATCATCAGTTATTGATCCTGATCAACCTTTATCTTCCTTCCCAACAGCACCGTGGTCCCACACCTCCTTCTGGGTGCAGCTGCTCTGCTGTCGATGCTTGTATATGTCTTAAAAACCAAAAAGTAAGCGGTTTAACCTTTCGATGAAAATGTCTTTTTGCACTCGTTTGAATGATACTTCCCCAGTCAACTGTGATAGTAGGCCGGAGTAAGAATGCTTGCTGATGCTTAGCGAGACACCTCAGCCTTAAATGATTAACTGCCACAAGAATACCTCAGTTCATTGATATTTAACTGCCGGAGCTTCATGTATGATCTACCAGGTATGGCTTTGTGTTTGACCTTGGCTCAGAAGGCCTTTTGGAGTATGTCAGTCAGTGGCGTCTGCATGTCCAGCCATTTGGTGCCATTCAGACTGCTTTGAGTTGCTCTTCGTCTTTAGAACTTGGAATACATCCCAATACATGACGGAACCTTGTACTAAGCACTGAATACTTTTTAGAGAAGACTAGAAGAGCCAAACAAGACATGTTTTGGGTGAGATTTTGATTAGCCAAGCTACAGCCATGTGTTGAGATGGCTACAATTGTGGTGTAAATGAGTTTCAACAAACCTTCAACTTTAAAGACATCAGAAGTCTGGATATGTGGATACCTGGCAAGATGAACTGGCTGTGTTTGCTCAGCTTTGTCTTCTATTTGTCCTATGCCGTATTAAACCTTAACCACTCACTGAAACAGAACGTACCTTCTCTCTGGACTACTCTCTCCTTTGTCTTGTGATAACGACGGAAAAAAGGCCAAGCAGGGACCCAAGTCATGTGGCCAGCCTGTGTAACCTTTGATTTTAGGTTCTGACATGGAAAGTCAAGGTTTGTCCCTCCATGAGTCATCCTGTTAGTGCCAGCACCATTGGCGACGCAGGACTACATGCACACAGACCATTTCGGCGACCGCAATGTTGTCGTACCAGACTGACACAGAGTGACTCATCTTCGGTGACGAGTCCCGCTTTTGTCTTGGTGGAGACGACCAACGAATCCACGTGTGGAGGCACCGCAGTCAGCATCAAGATGAATGGTTTGTTGTCACGCGTCACAAAGGGTTGCCACCCGTGCCGTAAAATACGGAATCGTCCTTTATTTGGCAATAAAATGTTGTGTCCCGTACGTGACCGATAACACTCTCCACCCAACAATGCCCCTCACCCCCACCGCCCCCTCGGCCTCAGAAATACGAGACGTGATTTACAACACGTCACTCACACAAGACCACACCCCCTGTCCTTTATTTTCATTTCTGAAAGGTGGCAACCCTAGCGTCACATGTCCAGAAGGCCTGTAGAGTCTTTAACAGCGTCCATTTAAAGTCCAGGTGTCTAAACTTTTGACTGGTTATTGGATTTGTACTTGAAGAAGGAACAACAGTGTTTAGGGGTCACGGGAGGTCAGTTCTATATACTGGACTGTCGTGATTGAGCAATGACAATAGCCTATATATGCAGTTTTCCATTTTATGGCACCTTGACTGCAATAACTATAAAAGTAGCCAATAAATATGCCCTGTTCTTCCGTCTACTGTCTCCTGAAAAATACGGCTTGTATGTTTATACAGGCAGTGGCTCTTCTTGCGACAAGTTTCGTTGATTAATGGTAAACTATATGAATTTGACTTACACTTGAAAAGAGTAAGAGGTATTTTCGGGCCCTTTTTCAGGTTGGACATGCCGTGGCATATAGTCACCGGCAGAGAGAATTAATTTCCTGGCAGGACAATAAAACACACACAGTAGAATGCCACAATAAGAGTCCTGGACAAGACTCTCTGGCTGGTGGCTTCAAATGAGTGCTTGCAAAACAATGTAGATGTGTGTGTATGTGATTCAGAAGACCTGGAGATGGGAGAGGGCACATTTCTGTCTCTGAGCCCGTTTTGTACCATGCTCTTAACTTGAAATATTATATTGTGAAATATGGCATGACATGTTAGTCATACAGGTAGCGTAAGTCAGCGTTGGGGCAGTGTTGCTTAACATTTCCAGTTCCATCTTTTTCCAATCATTACTTCCATCCTTTTTCGGCGAAAATGAACAGGTATGTAGTGCCGCTTTGATATCTTGGGGTAATTACATCAGGATGGGTTGTCATTCCGGTAAACCTTTACAATAGATGAAATAGAGTGGGTTCTTCTATTGTTGCAATGTCGAGCTTGTAACAATAGAAAGACCTTTATCTAAAACGAGACTGCAGTACGCTCTCTATCAACCTCAATAACCCTCTAACCATGCAAGGAACCCAGTTAATCTGCCATGTTCCGAGAGCTCACGGTTCAATATAGAACCATTTCCTTTACTAAGGAACCTTCAAACCATCATTTAATGTTACTGTTAGAATGCCCCTCAGCAGTGTGTTTTATCACTTGTTTATTTATTTATTTATTTTATTATTTTGAAAGCTTTGGGAGGTGGTGCCTGTCGAATCTGAAGTGGTCGGTCTCTCTTCATCAGAACGTCATGTAATCTCAGTAAATCAGTAAACTCAGTAAATCCCATCCCAGTCATGTGATCCAAGCCTCCAGCCAGAACCGGTATCAGTCACCTGTTTTCCTCAGTATACAAGGAAGTTTATTTGTTTCCATGTTTTAGGGCTTACCGAGGGTTTATCCGGTTGCCTTCCTGCTATGACCTTTTGCTGTTCTCTGGTTTTTGTCTTTTGGTTCCCATGTTTGGCCAAGGTAGCTAGTCTGATTGTCTTCTGGTGACTACTCTTAATGAATTATCCTGCACTGTGTGTTTTTGCTCTTTGGTTGCTGACTTCACTTTCGGATTGCCCCTTTAAAAAAAACCATCAGATTTGTTTTTTTTGTCCGTTTTGTCCATCAGTCCTTTTTGACCAGTATTATAAATGTTGCTTAATTATTGGTTCCTCTGTCATTTCATAATCAACACAACAATATTACAGAAGGAATCTTTCACCACTGTACTTTGAGAGCCACAAACATCAAGAAATCATGAAGATGTAATGATAACAAATGGTAAAACAAAAAAAAAACCACCCCTGGTTTGGAAGGAACTTGGTCATCCCAGATGCCTCGTGACAGGGTTTGCTCCGCATAGAAATGAATGAGCCCACAAATAGGTTATAGCAGGGTACTATATGACCATCATAGGCAAAGGAGGCTTGACTGATGTCCAAAAGGACATGGGGACATAAAAGGGTTCCGGGAGCGAAGGGCAGGAACACCTCTGAAACCGCTAACTTGGTGGGATGTTCTAGAGCTGCCGTAGTGAAGGTCTACCTAGATAGGAGCATAACAGTGGTCCCCCACTGGGCAAAGGATGTCCATTCATTCAGTTTGCACCGGAGTACCGTAATTGGACAATGAAGGACTGTGAAAGCATTTCCTTTGTGGACGCAACCAAGTTTGTGCTGTAGAAAGTGGATCTGTGCATCGCCAAACGCATGAGAACCGCCTCCCAGAGACAACTGTGGGTCGTAATGTTCTATTATGACCTTGTAGTTTCCTAAGACAAATATAACGTACTCATAACTATAAAAACACGCCTCATTGTCTGTGTCATTCTCTGCCTGAGGAGATACGTGTGTCTGGAGTTGTAAAAATCTGCTTGTAAAAAAAAATATATAAATATAATAAAAGTGTACCAAGGGATGATAAGTTATCATGATCCAATTGGCCAACTTCCTTATTACCCAACCGAATGTCACCTAATTTGTTTTGCTGTTCACTTCAGACTTTTAAGCCCCTTCCTGAAATGATTTGATGATTTATATGCAGTTAGATCTGTAACACTTAGTTTCCAACTAAGGCCCCAAACCATTTCTTATTTTCACCCCTACCCCCTGTTTTCGAGTGTAACCCATCCACATGACTTCATCAAAAGGCTACTAGCGGTGCTGCTAGTCTGCAGTGAGAGCAAATGAGGGTGGAGTTCAGCTCCTCACTGCTTAAACAGTGCATGACCATTTATTTATCATCTCCACCAAGAATTCTTCAGTGATATGAAGCTGAACGGAGCTTTTTAATCTCCAGCTTCATGATCGAGTTTCCCCGTTCCACCTTAAATGGTGCAGCCGCCTCAGCTACCAGAACGTAACTGCTGCACCATTTAAGGTGGAACAGGAAATTCCGCTAGGTAGCGACCATCTGCGACCATAAAACGCTATTACCATGATTATCTTACAGTACGGCGGCTTTTTAACAGAGAACATACTCGTATTTATGGGTCTCTTTGGTCGCTGGTTCCGCCATCTTGCTGATGATTTGCAGGGCATTCTGGGAATGTTCTCCTAACGCTCTGTTTGGACTGTGTCTCTGAAAAATCTCTGTTAGAAGGGCCATGTAGTCCTAAAACTTTACCCTACCTCTCCATCTCAACACCAATTGGGGCAATCCTACCCCTAGATGTGAACACACAAAACAGAGGGGTAGCGCTAACTGTTAGCGGCAAGGGGTGAAACGGGATTGGGCCATAATGGAAGTAATGTTAATAAAGCTGATATAGCTAGAAGAAGCTAGAAGCACAGTTAGATTTCTCTGCATTTTCTCAGGTCCAGAAGACCTGGGAGACAAGAGAGGCCACACCTCCCTCCTTATCAGTTCAAGAAACACAATTTTGTTTCTGTTGTTTCTTTCTATGCTCATAAATAATCATTTTAGGCAAGAGGACAAAAAAATGCACTTATTTAATGTGTCTTCTTTTTGTATCTAACACTTTGCAGTTTAGGGTTACTGACCTCCGGACTGATCCTCATCCTAGGTAGGGTATTACGGTACCCCAACACTTATATTGCTTTGCCAGACATCGATTAAATCCACAGCATGAGAAGAATCACTTTGAGAAATCTTGGTCACTTAGACTTCTCTTTCTTCTCTGACACTCTTCCTCTCGGATTCTCTCTATTGGTTTAGTTCACTTTGTCTGATTGCTTACCTGGTTTTGACCTCCCTTTGATCTCTGGACTTCCTCTTCGGATTCTCCTCTGATTTGTTTGCCCGTTTACCTGACTCTCGGCAGGCACCAATGTACATTTGTTACTGTTTGTTACTGACAACGATGTAAACATGTGTAATATATACCACCAGTTCAAATGATCTTAGATACAAAGCTTTTTTCGTGTTAAAAAGTGATTAAAATTGGTCTGATAATTTATTCCATTCTTCAGGTCACTTCTATGGCACCCTGACCAAGCCTGACGGTCCGAACAAAAGAGATGGTAATTTTTTAGTTTCCTAAAATGTAAAACTCCAAGTCATGATAAAAATAGCAAGTGTACAAATGCAATTGTTCATTGTGCTTGTTTAGGTGCTGATTGTTTAATTTCAGACTAGTGGTTTCCAAAAGCGTATACATCAATAATAATGTGCTGCAAATGGCTTTCAGTGTCATGTTGTCCTGAAACATGTATTTGTTCTAAAACAGACTCACGGGAGTATTGCACATGGCCTTCAAGATCCAATGTTGTTTGTAAGTGAATGCTAAAGTCACTTTACTTTCACAATTATTTCCTTAAAAGCATTGTATATAGACATACCAAGAAAACTGTATGTATATAATAATAATAATAATAGTAATAGTTTACACTTCTATAGCGCCTTTCACAAACCCAAGGACGCTTTACAAACACAAAAATAAACCAACAAACAAACAAACAAACAAAAAATTATCATGAAGAATGAAAATATTTAAAGAAAAGATAAGTTTTTAGCTGAGTTTTAAAGACGGAAGGAGAGGGTGAAGTGCATATAGATGAAGGTAGGGAGTTCCAGAGTGTGGGGGCAGCAACACTAAATGACCTGCCACCCATAGAGGAAAGCCTGGACCTAGGAACAGCTAGAAGACCAGAGTCAGAAGACCTTAGCTTACGTGATGGAACGTAAGGATGAAGGAGGGCTGACAGATAGGTGGGTGCTAGTCCGTGTAGGGCTTTAAAGGTCAGGAGAAGGATCTTATAGTGGATACGCTCTGTAACTGGTAGCCAGTGTAGCTGAAGAAGGATGGGGGTGATGTGTGCGGACTTCTTGGTGTGTACTAAGACTCTGGCTGCGGAGTTTTGAATGTACTGCAGAGTGCAAAGGTTTTTGGAGGGTAGACCATGGAACAGAGCATTGCAGTAATCTAGCCTAGATGAAATAAATGCATTAACCAGAGTCTCAGCATCTTGCGAAGTAAGCAGTGGGCGGAGCCTAGCAATATTACAAAGATGAAAAAATGCAGACTTTGTCAGAGATGTAATATGAGAAACAAAACTGAGGTATATGTTAAGTTACAACTCATTACATTCTCATTTCTATACTTAATTTCTATGTGCATGGATTTGATGTTCATTTATGGATTTTTGGTGGCCATTTGTGAGGTCACTTTTACAAACTTCAGCATACGCACTAAACACTAATTGTGCAGTTGGATGACTCTGTGGAACAATTTAAACTCCAATAATCTGAATTCTTCATCAGTTTCTGACTGCAGAGTTGCTCGCACCTGGCTATTTTTGAGTGGGGGTCTACTCTCAACCTAGAAATTCCATTGACATGTGTAAAAAACACATTACTGTGCCTGATACACCTGTACCAGCACCGCACACATTACCATGCCAGTTTTACTGCTGTGCTGAGAATGGGCCACCACCTGAAAAATATTTTGTCAGCTACCATCATTGCGCACTTCCAATAACCTCCAGGAATAAAGTGACCGTTTTTAAATTGGAACCTGATGTCAGCAGCTCTATTGTTTTTCGTCATTAGATGGAAAGAAAAGGATCATGAATGGCAAACAACCTCAGCATGTACTATGGCCTTGGTTTGTCAGACTGGAAAATGGGAACTCTGGCTGTGGGGGCTCTCTTGTGAGTGATCGTCATGTGCTGACAGCCGCCCATTGCTTTGACGAGTATGTATATCCGTTGAATTAAATACATATCAGTATAATTTCATTAAAATTCAAATTAACAAGTATGATGAACTTGTTATAAAGTTGAACAGACTGTCAATGAAACACAAGGAACTAAAAGTAACTTGGAAATCTTCATACACACGATACCTCTCTTGATTCTCTTGCAGTACGGGCTCAAACGAAGATTACTGGCAGGCGTATGTGGGCGTGGTCAACCTGAACGAAACTCTCAAAGCCATGCGAATAATAGAGATCATCTTACACAAGGATTACGATAAGGACAGCACAGTCTTCAGAAATGACATTGCCTTGTTGACACTTTTTCAGCCTGTTCAGTTCTCTGGTCAGTCCACTCTTTCCTTAGACTTACATTCTGTCCATACATTCTTTTCTATAAACCTTTACCCAAATATCATTACATTACAGATAAAATCAAGGCCGTGTGTCTCCCACCTCCTGACCATGTCTTTCTTCCTGGTACAAAATGCTGGACAGCAGGATTTGGGGAAACCAGTAAGTCTAGATGTGTGTGCTGCCGAAATGCTTTCTATGTATTCAATCCATGTAACCCTTAAACTTGCAGACTTGTTTTAATATCAGCACTTATCGTTTAGTATCTTACACTCTTTAAAAGCAACAAGCGTCTTCGAAAAATTTGCCTAAAGCACTGACTCTGAAACCGGTTCACAGGGACCCCCAGACGGTCCACATTTTTTATGTGTTGGAGGATAAATCCGCACCAGAAGAACCGCTGCCCTAGCCACCTTTACGATCAATGCATTTTTAAAGAGCCAGATGAAGAACCTGCATCTTTATGTGGAAGTCAGGAACCATTTAAGAACCTCTACAGCATGTGGAATATTATACGGTCCAAATAAAGCCAACTACAGCTCATTTAATCATGGGACATAACAAGATGTATTCAGTTATGACTTAGTTCATGTTGACATACAGGGTTGTAAATTACAAAGCAGTTTCATTACAAAGGTCTATTAACCTTGGCTGGTTATTCAAAAACACATTGGGACTAGTCACCTTGTCTTCTGGACGTCTGTCAAATGCAAGTCTACAAGTTTCAATCTGTTTTTTTTTTAAGAAAAGGAAAATGGGAAAGCTTTTCTTAAAATAAGATGTGTATGTGTATCTTCTGCGTGTGCCGTAGATCATGCAAGACGCTCCAGTGACTTGAAGGAGGTGTCTGTGGACATTATAGGGCAAGCTGACTGTAACTCTCAAAAGGTCCATAATGGCATGATCCTTCAGAGCATGCTGTGTGCAGGACATCTAAAAGGAGGCGGAGATGCTTGCAGTGTAAGTCCCTTACACACACACACACACACACAGACAAACATACATACACACACACACAAACATACATACACACACACACAAACACACACACACAAACATACACACACACACACAGAAATACGCATACACACAAACACACATACACATACACACACACACACACACAGATACAAATATACATACATACACACACACACATTTTACCTCAGTGGTCCTTTAGTGTACTCAGCAGAAGTATACAAAGTACAGTGCCCTCCACAACTATTGGCACCCCTTGTTAAGATGTTAAAAATAAATTAAATATAACACTGAAATAAAAAAAGTAACTTTTAACTTTTTTCATAAAATCACTACAACCGTTTCACAGTTACTGGCACCCCTACCAATCCCTAGAAAATAAATGTACTTGAATAATTTCATTTCTACTGCAGTTTATGAAGTTGATCAGATTATATAGGAACCCTTCATTAGTAATTCATCACTTCCTGTTTCCCTGGGGTATAAATATGACATGACACAGAGGCCTATTTCACCTACCCACTCTTCAACATGGGGTAGAGCTTTTTGGAACAAACACTCTAAGTGGGTGGAGTGTACCACAGAACCTAAGTCTGTGGAAAAGCACCTCATGACCACTGTGAAGTATGGGGGAGGATCGGTGATGCTGTGGGCCTGTTTCTCTTCCAAAGGCCCCGGGAACCTTTTGAGGGTACATGGCATCATGAACTCATTGAAATACCAGGACATTTAAAATTCAAATCTGGTGGCCTCGACCCGAAAGCTGAAGATGGGTCCTCACTGGGTCTTTCAGCAAGATAATGACCCCAAACATGTGGCCAAATCTACACAAACATGTTTCACCAGACACAAAATCAAGCTCCTCCCATGTCAATCTTGGCCCCCAGACCTCAAACCTAATAGAAATCTCATGACGATTTAGAGAGATTGAGCAAAAAGGACCAGTGGAAGATCCCTCTCTCTGTTTTCTTCCATCTTGTGAAATGTTATAGGAGAAGATTGGCTGGCTTGTTGACAAAAGGGGGTTGTACAAAGGATTAACATCAGGGGTGCCAATAATTATGGCACAGATGATTTCATGTAAATGAATCATTTCTTAATGTGGGATTTTTTTCCCCCAGTGAATAAATGCACTTGAATTAAAGGTTTCATTTTTCTCTTTTTTGCATTGTTGTCCTCTGTTATTAATATATATATATACAGTATATTACAAGAGAAGAACACATCTTAACAAGAGGTGCCAATAATTGTGGAGGGCGCTGTATATGTACGTATAAGTATATTTTAATGTACTAGAAGTGTCCATTGATATGCACTTAAGTATCTCTAACCCTAAGAGGTGTCAGTTAAGTACAGTTAGTTCGATTTAAATATATATTTAATAGCACTAATGATTATATTTCGCATTCTTTCAGTACATTAATTATTCAAGTCCAAGGAAGTATAATAAGTATACCTATACTTATACTACTTTTGTTTCTCCTGGATGCAGCTTTTTTAAGTTTTCACATCTTGAACATAATTCTTTGATTTTAGAAAGTTAATCTTTGATTTTAGTAAGTCAATCTTTGATATTAGTAAGTCAATCTTTGATTTTAGTAAGTCAATCTTTGATTTTAGTAAGTCAATCTTTGATTTTAGTAAGTTAATCTTTGCTTTTAGTAAGTCAATCTTTGATTTTAGTAAGTTAATCTTTGATTTTAGTAAGTCAATCTTTGATTTTAGTAAGTTAATCTTTGATTTTAGTAAGTCAATCTTTGATTTTAGTAAGTTAATCTTTGCTTTTAGTAAGTCAATCTTTGATTTTAGTAAGTTAATCTTTGATTTTAGTAAGTCAATCTTTGATTTTAGTAAGTTAATCTTTGATTTTAGTAAGTCAATCTTTGATTTTAGTAAGTCAATCTTTGATTTTAGTAAGTTAAAAGCCAATCAAGGTGCATGCTCAGGGTTCTACTGGCTAAATGCAACCTAACAATAGACGCCTGTTCACTAACGTGAATCTTATTTTTCTAAATCTCTCTTTCTCTGCAGGGGGACAGTGGGGGTCCCTTGGTGTGTGGGGATCAGGATGACCTCTGGTATCTGACTGGAATAGTCAGTTGGGGAGTGGATTGTGGAAGGCCAAACAAACCAGGTGTCTACACTAACGTGTCACACTTCATAAACTGGATACAGGAAAAGCGGAGAATTAGCTCCTGCTCCTGCCACCTCCTTAAGAATTGGTCCTCCTCCTGTCATAAATCAGCTACCGCCCGAGACACAGACTTTTCAGCCCGCTCCTGTCCTGCTGTCCCATGCGGGGGTAAATGACATCAGGTTCAACATTCTCAGTTCTTTGCTTGTTGAACTGAGAATGTTGCCCACCGGTATGAAGTTGTGTGTTGCTGCTTGGTTGGGTTACTTATTTGCACAATAAAACCTATTTTCAATTTCCTTTTAACTCTGCATTCATTGCTCCGGAGGCTTTTGGTCTGACAATAAATAAATAATAAAAATTGAATAAATTAAAAAATATTATAGAAAATAAATAGATAAAATAGAAAAATGGAATTAAAATATAAATTGGAAAAAGAAAATTAATAAAAAAAAAAACAGAATGATCTCTGATTACAAAATAAATAAATAATAAATAGTAATAATGACCATGCCATTATAAGTGGTCAGTCTCATGGGACCGCTTAGCCAAGACGGCCAGTGAATACGTCTTTTTTTTATAGATTTTATTAATATAATAATACTGCATGTACATAACATTGATGACTCGGTTTCCTAAGAGCAGATGTTGCAACAGCATCAGACCGCACAGGATGGGCAGCAGTTCAGCTCAGACGGAGAGAACAGATGGTTAGCTCTGACAGAAGACCTGAACACACTATATGGTGTTCAGCAGTGTAACATCTTAACACACAAGAAGAAAGATAAAACAGTTTGACTGTGATGTACTGAGCATACATGTAAACAATACAATCTAATTTTACCTGTTGTTTTTTTCCAACATATCATCGCTCTCCAATAAAACCATGTATCTTCAATTTGGCCGATTTTTATTTTTTGACATCATTTGATCACATGAGCTGCTGTATACATTGGGTGGACAACTCATGATGAAAGATTCACCAGAAATATTCAAAACATGATTGGAAAAATGTCTGGTTCCATTGACTTACATTCGAATTGAATCAGGTTTTTGCCCTCTCCTCTAAAGTTGCAATTTTGGAGATACTTGTTTTTCTTTGGACAGCGACAATATGTTCCTTCCTTTTTTACCCGGTAGATATATGGGTTTTCCATTTAGAGTCTTGTGAGATTGGCTTCTAAGTAGACGGGAGAAGAGCAGGTGAACATGCAAGTGTGGGAGAAGAGAGAAAAACTGAACGGTGGGAGGGAGGAGTGTACACTAACACATTACACTTACTGAGTCACTGTACACCAACACACTACTTACAGTACACTAACACATTACACTTACTGAGTTACTGTACACCAACACGCTACTTACAGCACACTAACACATTACACTTACTGAGTTACTGTACACCAACACACTACTTACAGTACACTAACACATTACACTTACTGAGTTACTGTACACCAACACACTACTTACAGTACACTAACACATTACACTTACTGAGTTACTGTACACCAACACACTACTTACAGCACACTAACGCATTACACTTACTGAGTTACTGTACACCATCACGCTACTTACAGTACACTAACACATTACACTTACTGAGTTACTGTACACCAACACACTACTTACAGCACACTAACACATTACACTTACTGAGTTACTGTACACCAACACACTACTTACAGTACACTAACACATTACCCTTACTGAGTTACTGTACACCAACACACTACTTACAGCACACTAACACATTACACTTACTGAGTTACTGTACACCAACACACTACTTACAGTACACTAACACATTACACTTACTGAGTTACTGTACACCAACACACTACTTACAGTACACTAACACATTACACTTACTGAGTTACTGTACACCAACACACTACTTACAGTACACTAACACATTACACTTACTGAGTTACTGCACACCAACACACTACTTACAGTACACTAACGCATTACACTTACAGGGTTACTGTACACCAACACGCTACTTACAGTACACTAACGCATTACACTTACAGGGTTACTGTACACCAACACACTACTTACAGCACACTAACACATTACACTTACTGAGTTACTGTACTCCAACACACTACTTACAGTACACTAACGCATTACACTTACTGAGTTACTGTACACCAATACACTACTTACAGCACACTAACACATTACACTTACTGAGTTACTGTACACCAACACACTACGTACAGCACACTAACACATTACACTTACTGAGTTACTGTACACCAACACACTACTTACAGCACACTAACACATAACACTTACTGAGTTACCGTACACCAACACACTACTTACAGTACACTAACACATTACACTTACTGAGTTACCGTACACCAACACACTACTTACAGTACACTAACATTACACTTACTGAGTTACTGTACACCAACACGCTACTTACAGTACACTAACACATTACACTTAATGAGTTACTGTACACCAACACGCTACTTACAGCACACTAACACATTATACTTACTGAGTTACTGTACACCAACACACTACTTACAGTACACTAACATTACACTTACTGAGTTACTGTACACCAACACGCTACTTACAGCACACTAACACATTATACTTACTGAGTTACCGTACACCAACACACTACTTACAGTACACTAACGCATTACACTTACAGGGTTACTGTACACCAACACGCTACTTACAGTACACTAACGCATTACACTTACAGGGTTACTGTACACCAACACGCTACTTACAGTACACTAACGCATTACACTTACAGGGTTACCGTACACCAACACACTACTTACAGCACACTAACACATTACACTTACAGAGCTACTGTACACCAACACGCTACTTACAGCACACTAACACATTACACTAATGCAGTGTGTAGTTTTATCATGACTGATATTCTCATGACTGGTTATCAGACGAATCACTTTATAACTCTCCTGTGGGCTACAATAGCTCAGCTGAGCTTTAAACAGCTTGGTTCCTGAATGAAACACTACAAGCACTTTAACATCCACCATTACACCAAACATCTGTGAGGTAATGAGGCCTGTAGAGTACATACACTGAAATATCGTTACACTCAGAGCTGTGGTAGCCGGGAGGCCCAAAGCCTCATCAGTCCTCTGATTGGTCATGGGTTGAAGGCCACCTGAAAATGCCTCGTTACCATGATGTCCTTGAAGGGGGTTATTTAAAGTTGCTTCAGGTGGACTGGCACAGCATTAGGCTTCTGTAAATCACGAGTACTGAAGGTCTCGGCCAAATTAACTTTTAAAAAACATATCCATACACATATCTGCATGTGACACACAGAAATATTCCCATTCTCCTGGATTTTCCATGATCATCTGTGAGTGGTATTACTGAAAACAGAAAGTAAAAAGAACAGGTGAGGCCAGTCATTCCCTAAGTAGAGGCCGTTCACCATTTTTTGCCATTTGTGCTTCACACAGAGGAATTGTCTTCCACATATAACCCATCCGAGATGTGAAATACCCACTCTAGTAAACACACACACACACTAGGGGGCAGTGAACGCATTTGCCCGGAGTGGTAGGCACCCTATTCACGGCATCCAGGGAACGATTAGGGGTTAGGTGTCTTGCTCAAGGGCACTTACGGTTCAAGTCAACCTGCAGTTACCAGGCTGCTTTTAAAACCTCTATAACTGCCCCAGAGTGTCAGACCTACAGAGCAGGGTCTCTTAGTGCTGAGGAGGACAGTCCGTAATAGTCTCCAACGCTCTGAGCTCCACACCTCCTCTGATGTTAACATCAACACAAACACTGTGCACTATGTGTTTCTATGGGCAAGCAGCTGCAGACACACCAATCATCACTAAGCACAATCCCAAGCATTGGATGGAGTGGTGTAAGGTGCTGCCATTGGACTCTTAGTACACTCTGGCAGGATATTACTGGTGGACGTTACCTGCCTGGCTGCATTGCGCCATCTGTAAAGTATGGTGGAGGAGGGATAATGCTACACGGTTGTTTTCAGTGGTCCACGTAGAGCCCCTTAGTTCCAATGGAGGGGAATCTTAATGCTTCAGCAGACCAAGATATTTTGGATTGGACAACTGTATGCATTGAACTTTGTTGGAACAATTTGTGGAAGAGCCTTTTGCATTCTATTATGCCTCAGTACACAAAGCAAACTCCATAAAGGCACCATTGGGTGAGCTTGGTGTGGAAGAACTTGATTGACCCTCACAGAGCTCAGACCTTAACCCCATAGATCACCTTTGGTATGAACTAGAGCGGAGACTGCGAGCCAGGCCTTCTCGTCCAACATAAAGGTCTGACATCACAAATGCTCTTCTGGATGAATGGGTAAAACCTGCACACCCACTCCACAATTTTCTAGGAAGCCTTCCCAAAGGAGTGGAAGCTGCATGTTAGTGTCTGTGGATGTAAAGTGGGAAGGCTGTCCATATGAAAATGCCTGTATGAGGGGGACACATTGAAACTTGTGTGTCCAGACGTTTGAACGGTACTCCTGCAATCAGCTGTGGCCGGAATAAGAAGTGATGCTTGGTGAAAGACTTGAGGCTTAAATGATTAACCGTCACAAGAATACCTCATCTCATTGATATTCAACCTCCAGACCTTCATGTATGATCTACCAGGTACAGCTTTCACCGAGCATGAACCCTTACCGATAAACCCTTCGCTAAGCCTTGGACATATTTCAGAGAAGACCAAATAAGTTGGCTTGGATTTGGTGAAACTTTGTTTGGTCAAGCTACAGCCGAGCTGGCTCCAATCCTGGTCTGAACATGAACTTCCTTGCTGTTCAGACCTTGAAGAAGAGACAGACAGATCTGAAAAAAGGAAAGGGGGGAAAGTATTGTATTTATAGAAAGAAGCAGGCTTTGTTTGTCCAGCCTTGTCTTCCATGTGTCCTTCTGAGTAAGCCAGATTAAACCTTAACCACTCACTGACACAGAACGTACCTTCTCTCTGGACTACTTTGCCCTTCATCTTGTGATACTGATAGAAAACCAGAGTCATATGCTCAGTTCATTTTAGCTTCTCATGTTTACTCTACATGTACACACGTGGACAAAATTATTGGCACCCCTCGGTTAATGAAAGTAAAACCTACAATGATAACAGAAATAACTTTAATCTGACAATAGTAATAATAAATAAAATAAATAAAAATTCTATTAAAAATGAACAAATGAAAGTCAGACACTGCTTTTCAACCATGCCTCAACAGAATTATAAAAAAGAATAAACTCCTGAAACAGGCCTGGACAAAAATGATGGTACCCTGAACTTAATATTTTGTTGCACAACCTTTTCAAGGATTCAAGGAGACTTTATTGTCATTCGCATCACATGTGGTACTGTCACGCCTCCACCTCTCCCCGGCTTCTCCGCTCTTCAGGACTCCACTTCCCAGAGGGCCACGCTCGATGACGTCATGTCTATGCTCCCCCAGTCAGACTCTGTGATTCACTCTAGATCGCCCGAGTTTTAACCGCAGCTGAATCCAATTACTTCCTGTATTTAAGCCTCTCTCAAACACTCACACTTTGCGAAGCTTTGCCAAACCTAGGTTAGCAATCCTGAGGGTTCTTTCTTCGTATGGTATTACTCTGGTTTCTGACTCCCTTCGTTCCTTCACTACTCTTTCGCCTTATCCCTTTTGCTCGTGTTCTGACTCTACGGTTTGTACCTCTGCTTTCTCTCTTTGCTTTTTCCCTTCGGTCTTCCCCTTTCAACTTGTTCGCCCTCGCTGCTTGTTCTACCTGGTTCTGACCTCCGCCTGTCCCTGACTCTGATTTAGCTTCTCCCATTGTTTTCGCTGTGTACTGGTGCTTGCTGTGGTTGCCTGTTTTGTAATAAACCATTCCTGGTTTTTAGTTCTGCACACGTCGGTCTCGAAGTATTTTGTCTAACAGGTACATGGGGTGGAACGAAATTGTAGTACTCAAGGACACAGTAACGCCCAAACAGCAGTAAATATAAATAAATATATAAAAATCAATAAAAAATGTAAAGAGAAAGAGCACCAGTGACTACCTGTAGCCCTATATACAGGCCCACTGACTGATTACAAGATTGTAGACACCTGTGATGCTAATTAGTGAACACACCTTGATTTAACACGTCCCTTTGGACAAATTTTTCAGGGGTACCATCATTTCTGTCCAGAGAGAGTGTTTCTCAACCCAACCCTGGTCCACTGTCCTGCACAACTTAGTGTTTTCACTTCTTCAGTATGCCCACTTCAATATGCCCACTTCAACTCTTCTTGTCAATAGGGGATTAGTTGTAACAAGTGGGTTGGAGAAAGGACCTGGATGCCATTTGACCAAGTTTAGGAAGATTTTAAGGGTGTACATCCAAAATACGATTTGAGTAACTATTGACTTTTAGTGTTTATTAGCTATATTAGCCTCTGAGCTAATCTACTGAAGCAAAATCCGGACACCAAATATGTGTCTTGGCTTAACACATACATCTGGGTTAGATGGCGAACAGTGTAAATTAGATTTGGGTTTGATTTTGCCAAGCCCTTACCTCAGTGCCCCTGCTGTGTCGTTAGCTGGAAAGTTATTTGACCTTATAATGGGACATTGGTACAGATTAGCTCCCTTGACCTTCTCACATGGGTCAAAGAGGAAAACACACCTCTATGCACACTCTCTCTCTCTTTCTCTCCTCCCTCTTGGACGTGCAATCACATCACTCCAAAGACCCAGCACTCTTTCCCTTCAGTATTTTCATGCATGCTGAGCTCCAGGCGGTGCAACTACCAACTTACCACCCAATCTACAACTACAGTTGCAGACCCTGAACAATGGGGGAAGGTAAGTTAGAGACTCAGTGAGTGTGGGTATGTATGGGTTTGGGAATCCACTTTTGACAGACAAATCAGAAATCATTCGATGTTAATGATATTTTGTACAATAGTCCAGTTCAGTTCTGTTCAGTTCCACAATGGGAATTTATGGGAATGTTGCATATTACAGTATTTTCATGGATAAAATTACAGTTTTCCTCTTAAACTAAAACGCAAATGATTAGCTGAGATGTTTTGTCTTATCAGTGAGTATTTTATGGGTACCTTAAATTTCTACCTCAATTGGCTTGTAGCTCTATAGTGCAAACTAAAGAAGCAACTTTGGATACTAAGCATGTCCTGTCTATGTTCACGGTAAGAAATAGACTGTGTACATGGGATATCTCAGCTCTTCATTAAACCAATGACAAACCAATAAAAACGGTTTGGGTGACTATTGACTTCTACTGTTTATTAGCTATACTAGCCTTGTAGTTCCAGGACTGAACTGTAGAAGCTAAATCTGGACACCAAACACATCTTAGCTGATCAACTACATCTAGTCTAACCATAGAACTGTGCAAATTATATATATTATATATATATGTATTTTGGTCAGGCTATTCGTTTAACATCCTTGCGTGGGCAAAACTGTAGCAAGACTGTATTATTAAAGCTAGTTATTTTTTCATACTCCACCTATTTCTTTTTCTCGCTTATTGCATTGGCCTGCAATCCATGTCCCTGCTCAGCTATGCCTAATGTGGAAATACCTAAGCAGCATTACTCCCATAGACCTGCACAGGTTCTGGGTTCTGCTAATCCCCAACACATGGTAGCTTTTCAACAGCCCCATAGAGAAGCAATGACGACCATGACTGCAGCTGGTGACTAAGCTATTGGTTCTGCAACGATGAACTAAAAAGTCAATAAGTGATTTTTAATTGCTGAAGATGCAGCTGAATGGAGTTTTGCTACAACTTCAATTTTGACTTCATTTCCTGTTTGTTTTATGGATGTTTGTGGGTGGTATTTCTTTGGGTGGGATATGTTGGAGCTCATAGGGGTGGATTCAAGAAAGCTTTTTAAAGGAAAAGACTTTTTATGTGCTATTTGTGGTTTAATGTAGGTTATTTGTGGGTGACCAGGGTCACCATGAAGTGGAAGCCTGTGGCTATTGGTGGCCCATGCATGCCCAACCCAGTTAGGTGGTATGCTATGGCTGTTTCTTACCCGCTGTTTAATGAAGTCCAGTTCTCCAGTGAAACTCTCTTGGTCTCCCCTCGTGAAGCATTGTATCCCTCCCCCAACTGCCATATCAGAGGTCTTGATTTTGTATTGTTCTCGATGTACAGCCGTTGAGAACTTCTGTGACATCAACCGATCCTGACTGCTAGCCTAGTTTCTGATCCACAGTGTACACACATCACCAAAAGAATAGCCAACCCAAAGGAAGGAAACTTGGTGGGTAGGTTTGACATGGTGAGACATGCAAATTATTCAAGTTTCACGCACAGCCGCACACGGGACGCAAGCTAGGACGGGCCTTATCGCTGTACCTGAGTGACCCAACAGCCACAACTGCGGACACTCAGTGAGCAGTGGTGTCCTTCATGAGTTAGTGGATTCACCAGGCAGGACTACATGCACACAAACCGTTACCACGACTGTCCTTAACACCACGTCACCGTCAGCAAAGACTGCAATGGTGTCGTACCAGACTGTCATGGAGTGACTCAGAATGACAGCGGGTCATCTTCAGTGACTCTAGAACCTCTTTGGCATGTTCACAGATGTAGCGGTGCGAGGTCATGTATGGGCTGCGGAGAGGGGGAGGGAAATGTTGAGGCATAGTAAGTTGTGGGCTGGAGGTTAGGGAACCAGCCTTGTTGCGAATCCCTGAACTGACAGCAATGACTGAGGTGCCTTTGAGCAAGACACCTAACCCCCAACTGCTCCCCGGGCGCCGTGGATAGAGCCGATCACCGCTCTGGGCAAGGGTGCTCACTGCCCCCTAGTGTGTGTATGTGGGTGTTTCACCACAGGGATGGGTTAAATGCGGAGGACAAATTCCTCTGTGTGTAAAAACACAAACGGCACATACTGGCCCTAAACTCTCTACTCTAGAAAACGATTGGCCTTACCTAAACAAGAACCAAGCTGTCAGAACTGCGGGTGTAGCTCCTGTCGTTTATAGCCGCTGTATGAGGTGTAATCCCCTGTTTCTCTTTGTTTCCTAGAGTACTCCGATAGCGACTTCACGTATGGTAAGTTCCCACTGCGGTAGACTGTGAAGGTGGATGGCCACGCTGACCAGTACACTGTATGTGAATGGCTGTAGGAATGTTTGTGCTGCCATCTAGTGGTGGTGAGCTGTGTGTTCCTTTAGGCTGGTGTACCATGTGGAGTCAGGTGTGTCTGTTTGTGTGTGTGAGATT
>JAMWET010000580.1:92500-162163 GCA_024036415.1 Prochilodus magdalenae
CATGAGTTATGACATTAATGAGGAACCTCAGCATATATAAAAGTAAAGCTGTTATTATTTATTATTATTATTAGTACAAATGTTAACACTATTCTTCTTCTCCCTATTATTATTATTATTATTATTAATGTATTACTACTCTACTTAATATTATTTATTATTATTATTATTATTATCATTTTTCTTCTTAATATTATTGTTGTTACTATTATTACTGTTAGTATTATTGCTATAATTACAATTATTACTACTATTATTGTTATTATTATTCTTGGTATGATTAATGTTATCACTATAATTATTATTATTACTACTTTATTATTATTATTATTACTACTACTTTATTATTATTATTATTATTATTATTATTATTATTAATGTTGTCACTGTGATTATTATGATGATTATTATTATTAATAATAATGATAATGTTGTCACTATGATTATTTTTACTACTAGTATATCGTTATGATTATTACTATTACTATTAATGCTATCCCTATTTTTATAATTATTTTCATGACTGTTATTATTATTAATGTTATCGCGATCTTTCTTCTTCTTCCTATTATTATTATTACTATTACCATCATCATCATTACCATCATTATTATGATTATTATTATTATTGTCTGGACAATTACATCCTTACATATCCTTTCGGTTACCTGATTTTAAAGGGGAAGTCTGATTTCCCTAAATGTGGGCATGATTAATCTGTTGATCTAAACCACAGCGGCGGTGGTGATTATGAACATGCTGCCTGATGACATTATTATATATTCGTTTCATGTTATGGTTTTGGCTTCAAATGTTATTTCTCAGGTTTATGACTATTTTACCATCATCACCTACCTTCCATATCATACTCCAGACACTTGTGTGGGTTCACTGGTGGTCTTAGATGGTAAATAAAATGGCTATATGTGTGTTTAGAAATAAAGACCCCTGGTTCCCATTACAAACACTGTAAAAAAAAACATACGATCCATCTCACAGCAAACCCACTCTGAACATATTCCCCCCTCTCATGGACTAAACAATATGGACATTTTGAGTCATTGGTGGGATTCCCCTTTAACCTCCCCTTTGGGCGTGTTTACAGCCGTGGTGAATGGAACCCAGGGGTCACTATGTCTCCAACATAAATGCAGCCGCTCTGGTTACCATCATAACCACCCACACATGGTTTCTGATTTGTATATGTACTATTGATGATGATGAAGTTATCATTGGGGACCCTGCATGACCTCCCACCCTGAGCAGCTTTGAAAGCCAAAGCCTGCTGTAATACAGGTTTTGGAAGAGTCTACAGACGTCTGGTTCCCATCACCGTCACTGTGAGCAGTGTAGTGCACATCACAGCTCTCTGAATGACTGCTCACATGCTCATCCAGTGACTCACAAAGAAATCTGGGCAAATAGAAATTCGGTGGGATTGTCCTTTCTGGTGGAGGCACCCCCACAAAGTGAGCAATACAAGTCGGAGCGCGTGTGTGTATATCTATATTATATATATGCGTGCGCTGTAGTGTTGTGCATGCGCCACTGGGCGAGTCTCTCGCGGCTCCGTGACTCTCCTTGCTTTTTCTCCACGAGAGAGAGACAGAGAGAGAGAGAGCGAGAGAGAGGGAGAGAGAGAGAGAGAGAGAGAGAGAGAGAGAGAGAGAGAGAGGGGAGAGTTGGGGCGGAGGGGCCGCCATTATCGGGAAGCTGGAAAAAGCCCACTGCTGCTCGCCCACATGCAGCGCTGCAAGGCGGCCACGCGCTTCTGACCTCTCGCGGTTTCGGGCTCGGCTATGAGGCGGCATCACTGCGACTCGGCGGTGGAGAGTGAACGCGAGCTCGCGCGCGCGCGGCAGTCTGAAAGCAGTCCATCATCATCATCATCATCGGCGGCGGCGGCGGCGGCGGCGGCTATCACGGGCCACAACAAAGGACAGCATAATTGGTCCGGAGCAACGTGGTAAGTAAGGCCGGAGGAGGGAAGGAGCTGGGATGCGTCCCCCACCTCCTCTGCATGGACACCGCCACCAGCAGCACCAGCGGCAGATGACCAGCAACGGACATATTTGATCTTTGTTGGATATCGCCTGCCTTCTGCACCCAAACCGGCTCCCACCGTTGGCCTGGACTGGGAGGAGGAGGTGGAGGAAGAAGAGGAGGAGGAGGGATTGGAAAAGGGAAAGGAGAGGGAGAAGAAGGGAAGGACGGACGGACGGACAAACGCAGTAATGGTATTTATCCGTTAGCGTTTAGCCTTAGCAGCCCTTGTGATAAACAATAAACAGGCTATATAATGAGAAAAAGATCAGCTAATAAGCTAAAGCTAGCCTATCAGTCGGGAATTCTCCGGTCCACCTTAAATGGGGCAGCAGTTCCATTCTGGCGCTTGAGACGCCAGAATGGAACTGCTGCGCCATTTAAGGTGGACCGGAGAATTCCGACCTGGATGCTAACCGAAGAAAGGCGTGTTTGCTTAAATGGCAGTCATGTTAGCTAAGCTAGCGAGAAGCACTGAAAGTGAAGCCTGGCTAGTGAGCCGGCTTGTCTTGAGGAAGCCAGGCTGATTTCGGACACTTTATCACTCTCGCCATCTTTCCGTCAGGCACGTTAAACACAGTTTCTCCCGGTTTCTCCGCCTTTTTGTGCGGCTAAGACTGAATGCTAAGCGGCTAACGTTATTGTTCGCATCGCACGCGCTAGCCTATGACAAACGGCCGCCGAGAGCCCTGTCATTACTGGGCTCCACTGGGCTTCACTTTCCTTCACGTTTCGTACAAACAAAAGCCTTCCGTGTGCTTTTGTTTCCGCAGGCAGCTCAAATTGGCCTCTCCCGGAGACGTTGTGTTTATTTCAGTCCCGTTTTCCTTTATTAAACTGCCTTTTCGGGTGCTGAAGGGGAACTCCACCGAATAGCCCAAAATTGCCAAGCAGTTCAGTCTATGGGACATGAACCGAGCCATCCACAGAGGGAAACTCCACCCATCTGTCAAGAAGAGTTCTGGGTGATTCAATGTCTGGCATTAAAACAGACCCATTCCGAGTAGCTGAAAGGGAAGTTCCAACCATCTATCAGAATTCCTATGGAAATTCAATGAGTGGGAAGTATACAGAGTCATTCAGAGGGGCTGGATGTGAGGTAGTACAAGGGCACGTCCACCCATTTTTCTAATTCTCTAAGGATTGCAATGGCTGGGATGTAAACAGAGTCAGGGCTTGGTGTGCAGTAGTAGAAGGCCATCCATCTTTCAAAATTTCCATATAATAGAAGATGTTTTTTTGGTGCCAGTTTCCCTAAAACTGCTCACAGTGATGGGAACCAGACGTTGGTCATTTTGAGACTAATAAAAATGATTATATTATAGTTATTATATCAATAAGTTATTGTATGAAGTGCTCATCAGTGCACTGCCTGGTGCACCAGACGTTGTTATGTAGTAGTGCTGAGATGTGATTTTGGCCTGAAATGCATTTTTCATAGTATGGTGGGATGTATTCGGGGTACTGTAAGCCAAAAAAAATCCAGACGAAAACATGCTTTTTCAGGTTTATCACTTTTTTGACTGACCAAACGCAACAACAACAAAAAAACAACAACTGTCTCCAATATGGCGACTTCACAGGAGAGCCCCAAAACCTAAATTAATTGTAATGAAAGTTGATGGAACCAGACGTCTTTGCAAGCAGTTTTGGGCGGTCAATTTTCACCCAGTGTTAAAATCGGCTGCTGTGTTCAAATGATGTGGCAACAAATGCAGATGCATGTTTTTCTTTGGACTGTAAGACATGTAGATTGACTGGTGGTGGTGGATAATAAATCAGATGGCAATACCCTTCACCACCACTGTGAAGAAATCTTTTGTCAGTGAACCATTTCACTCCGAACTAGGATTCAGCTGATGTTTTTTGCCAGGGTCGATAACGATTATTAATAATCAGGGACAGTTCTAACTGATATTTGGGGCCAGCAGAAACCTTGTAAATGTGTAAAAGCAACACCAATCAGGCAGGTGTGAATGTGTCTATGTGTTTATTTTGTTGTTTTGTTCAACCAAAATCAGATTTTATTTGATAACTTGCAGTAATAGTGCTGAGTGGATCAGATGCAATAGAAACAGAAGAGTAGATAGCCAGTTTAGTGAAGGGGAACATGAAAGAAAATGACCAGAAACGATGCATAACCTATTTATTAAACGAGACATCCGTACATGCATAACAAAGGAGGCTTTCATAGACAAGGAAGCAACTTCATATGGCGATTCCGATCTGGAAAATGCTGTCTCATCGTCTCTGATGATAGATGGGGCCGATAACACTTACTCCAAACCGCTCTGTGTACTTTGTGTACATCTCAACAAGGTATTTACTTTTTCATGTTAGAGAAGCCCAACGTGTTAACAATCTGTTTTCAATGCAGTTACTATGGAGATGTGGAGATGGTGTCTCTATACAGATTGTATTTAGATATTGAGGAATATGGGAGGTACAGTTTTTCAATATTGACTTGAGTAACATGAAGAATGGCTGTACAAATAAACACAAACATTTGCCCGAAAATAGACAACTTTTGTTGTGCATATATGCATAGTGTACACAACACTCAAGCCCAAGATTTGGACTAGCAATCATTAGGCCTGACCCGAATACTTTTGACTACTGTAGTGTTTGTTTATTATGTTCCTATTTGTGTTGAAGTTTTGTTTTTGTTAACCCTTGAGACTCCAACTGTGCAATTTCTGAGATTGGATTAGGGCTTAGACATCCATTTAGGAAGTCTGATAAAAGGAGCTGGTTTTTGCAGTGTAAGTAGGTCTCGCTGGACATGTATACACTGACTCTGATTTCTTTCTCGGTTCAGTTTGCCCGTACGCAAAATAGCAGACCGCGGTATCAGAAATTAACAAGACATGTTCAAAGCAGCAACCGTGAGATGGTAATAAAACACTTTTAGAGCAACGCTAACTTGCTTAGCAATTTAACATTTTTAAAAGGCATCTTTATGAAGTTTACTTCACTTTTACGTCACATCTTCTACTGTGAGCTAATTGGCTGGTTGGAAAGCAGAAATCCAATTCCGGCCCGACTCGTGTCGAGTTATCTAATTGCTTGAGTGCATGTGAACATGTTGAATGGATTACTGTCAAAATCAGATTTTGTGATGCATGTAAACATGCGCAGTGTTTAACAGAAAGAATTGGTGTATTAGTTTGACTGCAGTTCTAGCTGATGAGTGAAGTGAGTGAAAAAGCTGATCACCCTCAGGCACTCGTTTATCTGTGGAGCTGGATCAAACCGAGATAACGAACAAGCTAATCGGTTTAGCTGATTTCTGGTACGAATGACTTTTTTGAATTTAGTGTAAAACATTATTTCAATGTTCCCATTTGCATTTTCTGGTTCCACCTTAAATGGTGCAGCAGTTATTGTAAAACCTCAGTCGCAGAATGTCACTGGCGTGATTTAAGGTGGAACAGGAAAACTTGAGCAAGAAGGATATGAAGCAACCTTCAGCTCCTATAAAAACTACAGATAGGCTAGTTTAATTGTTGGATAAATAAAAAGTTACAGCATTAAATAAACCACATAGAACCTTTTTGTAGTCTATATTAGTTTGTTGATTGGGGTTAATGATATTAAACTTAATTAAACTGAATTAACATTCTCTCATGTTCAAAACCCGTAAATCTCTTATGATGGCAGGGCGCCACCTTTAATGTGACTGTAGATGCGATATGGTTTTCATGTGTTTACATAAGATATTGGCTATGCTATCAAGGTAAAGTTTATGCCGCTGCCAATCTTGTGGTTTGTTTAATATCAATTCAATATTTTGAAAAGAGATGATTTCTGTTTTGTCAGTACTTTCTGAGCATTTGTAACACATTTAGTTGGACAGATTGTGACAGATAGTGACATTTAAGCATAGTGATGGGGATGAACTGTGCAGTTTTGTTGCTACAACATCCAGAGTGGGCCAAGTGAAAAATGAAATGTCGACCAAACCCAAAAAACAACTTGCACACACCCCGTCTGTTGTTTCACCAGTGTAGTTCCATGACAAATGTTGGATTGCCTTCACCATGCTGTTTTTGTCAGAATGCAGTAGATCAATAGTCCCCAGCACTGATCCTAGAGGTCTGCTTTCCTGCAGAACTCGAGTCTCCATCTTTCACACCTGACCTAGCTCCTCAGGGTTTTCAAAGATGGAAACACATTTTTCCAGGAAGATGGATCTCCAGGAGTCGAACGATTTAAGTACAGTATCCACTTGCGATTTTGACCACAATAATAATAGTCCATACTTCCCATAAATTGAGGTTCCGATTTGTGTTAAGCCAGTCAGACCAGGATGTCAGTTTTTTCTGGCTTAAGGTTAGACCCCTGAATGTAGTTTGCCAGTAAGGTACGAATGTAATGTCATCAAACATGGAGGTTTGGTCCAATTTAGCTCTGTGTTATTAGGTCATGTTTCCCCATGTAAAACTTCAGACAGTGTTTTTTAATAATGCTGGCCTCTAGTTAATAAAATTACAGCTTTTTCAGTTTTAAAACTAGTGTTAAACTAATTGATGATTGACAGATTTTGGTTTAAAATCAATTTTTTTAGTCTTAATCTGCAGTGTAATCTTAGTCCTGTAGCACCACAACAAAATCTTGGGGGTTAACCATATCCTAAATATAAAAAAAGTGCTTGCAGTATTGCCATTATACCTAATGAACCTAAAAAGAGATGACATCATAATATTAATAACACCCGTCATTCAACTGATTTACGGGCATTCAGTCAGTCATGGCATGCAGATGGTGAGTTGGCTATCCAATAACGTTCTAGAAGTTTACAAGGGTTGACATGCAATCCTTATTACCCATGGTCATGGTAGGATTTGTGCAGTATTTCAGAGTTATAGGAAAGTTTAAACTATTTCTGTAGACTGTGTGTGTGTGTGTGTGTCTATATATGTCTTATTGTGAAACAGGCAAACAGTTCAGTTATATGTTGGTATACAGTTGGTTTTGCCCTGTGGGGGTTTTCTACGTTGACTCACATCCAGACGTCTGAACAGGACCAATTGTGGGAAGTTCTTCCTAACAGAGAGTGAAGTGTCAGCTTAACCGAAATGATTCACGAGGGTGCTGTTTCGTTTTTTTGTGGTGGTTTTGTTAAGCGTGTGGTGTTATTTTAGGATTTAAGCCTATGGAAAGTAACTAACTGGACATAAACGATGAAGGAAGGATGTTATTGTACATCTGCGAATGAGCCATTTCTGTTATGCTGGTTTGGTAATTGTTGTGTTGGGTGAGGTAGCAGTACGATGTGGAACTGTACACGTATCGCTTTCTTTGGCTAGCCAGCTCCTGGTGTGGCCTGTATGATTTTGGTAAATCTCGCAAACATTGTTTTTTTTCAAGCATCACATGTAATTAGTGCTGGTATAAACATGTTAAGTGAGCGAGAGAGCTTTGAGTGTCTGATTGTATTACATCATGCTATTGACTGGAATGATATTGGATCTGCACATCCATCAGTGTCATCATTCATTACTGAAGCACTAAGTGCTTGATATGATTGCTTCCATGTGCAAACATGCCTCTCCTCACATATGCCCCTGGTTATACTATCAGATAAAGATGTATGATGTTTTATATTCTCCCTGCTTAGTGTTCTTCTGAATGTGTTTATATTACGGATGCACCAACATAAAAATCTTTTGGCCACTTTTTCCATATTGCATAAATTAAACAGGCTAAATCCTAAATTGCAAGCAGGTGTGGGCCACATCCCACTTTCGGCCAATCTACTGTGAACCAAAGGTGGCCCATATATTTATGCATTTGGCCCGCCTGTCCCAAAACAGATCTGGTCCACTTCTGCCACAGATACAGCAGAGTTGCCTACTTTTGCCTGGGACGTGACCCTAATGTGGGGCATATGTGGCC
This sequence comes from Prochilodus magdalenae, assembly GCA_024036415.1. NCBI lineage: Eukaryota > Metazoa > Chordata > Actinopteri > Characiformes > Prochilodontidae > Prochilodus > Prochilodus magdalenae. The sequence goes on from JAMWET010000580.1 coordinate 100,442, forward strand.
CACATCTTGCTACTGGGAGCGCTCCACCCAAGTGCCATCAACCCATCTGGCAAGTAGGCCAGTTGAAAATTGTGAATGTGGGCCAGATTTGGGCCAAAACAGTGCCATGTTTAAAATACTGACAAAACTATTATTACAGTTAATTTGACTGTGCTTCACATAATGTGTTGACAGTGTTCACAGTATGCTTGGAAAATGATCCACATCTGTTATATGAAAGTATATGTTATTAAATGATCATAAAGTTTCTATTAATTGTACTTAATTATGTATCTTTCTTCTTCCTTGTGTTTTCCAGGGTGCTCCTTGCTAAAAGACATCCGTGCCACACATTTGATATTCACAATCGAGTTTGTCATTCCCAGTCATCACCATTGCCGAATTGCACCCCAATTTCTTAGTAATATGGGCAAGAAACATGCAACCATAGTGATACTGATGTGAAGGAGCGAATGAACATTGAAAGTAGGAATAAACCTGGGACAAATGTGACCGAACAAAAGGGATCCTCGTGTAGCGCTTTATGGACACGTTTCAGAGAGTCAGCCTGTGTCGACTTTTGTGGCATGGCAAGATGAGTGCCTGCATACGATGATGGCTAAAAAGCAAGATTCACGAGCGCCCACCTACAACTTGGTTGTTGTCGGTCTTTCGGGCACCGAGAAAGAAAAAGGCCAGTGCGGAGTTGGCAAGTCTTGCCTTTGTAATCGCTTCGTCCGGCCTAGTGCAGATGACTTTCACCTTGACCACACGTCAGTGTTAAGTACCAGTGATTTTGGAGGCCGAGTTGTCAACAATGACCATTTCTTGTTCTGGGGTGAAGTGGAGCGAGCTTTGGAAGATGGCGCCGACTGTAGGATGCACGTTGTTGAGCAGACCGAGTTTATCGATGACCAGACGTTTCAGCCGCATCGTAGCACAGCGTTACAGCCTTACATCAAAAGAGCTGCCTCCACAAAACTGGCATCTGCCGAAAAGCTCATGTATTTCTGCACTGACCAGCTGGGGCTGGAACAGGACTTTGAGCAGAAACAAATGCCTGAGGGGAAGCTGCAAGTGGACGGCTTTCTTCTTTGCGTCGATGTAAGTCGAGGGATGAACCGCAACTTTGATGACCAAATGAAGTTTGTCACCAACCTCTACAATCACCTAGGCAAGACGAAGAAGCCTGTGGTGCTGGTTCTGACCAAGTGTGATGAAGGCGTCGAGCGATACATCAAGGACTCTCACACATTTGCCATCACTAAGAAGAACCTGCAGGTTGTCGAGACGTCCGCTCGGTCTAATGTCAATGTGGACTTGGCTTTCCTGACCCTGATTCAGCTCATCGATAAGGGGAGGGGCAAACCTAAGATAATACCTTATTTTGAGGCACTGAAGCATCAGAGTCAGTTGATCGCCACTGCAAAGGACCGCTACGAATGGCTGGTGAACCACATAGTGAAGAATCACAACGAGACATGGCCCAACGTGAGCCGTCGCATGCAGACAGCACAAGAATACAAAGAATACGTCTTTTTAGAAGGGACAGCTAAGGCAAAAAAGCTGTTCCAGCAGCATATCCATCGGCTTAAACAGGAGCACATCGAGAGACGTCGTAAGGGCTATTTAAGTACTCTTCCCTTGGCCTTGAGTTCCTTAGTATCTGAACTCGATGAAATTGAGCATTTAAGCTGGTCTGGGGTACAGAAGGTGCTTGAGTCCAAAAAGGACTTTGACCATTGGTTTGTGGTGCTGGAGGATGCGCCATGGGAGGACACCCCGCATCTGGACAATATGGAAGATGAGCGCATACCTTTCGATGTGCTGGATACGACCGCAGCGGAGATCATCTTCGATGCACACCTCGAGCATCTGCGAAACGAGAGCAGGCGGGCTGAGATGCGACACGAGTTCAAGATGAAACTGGCATCTTCACCTTTCGTCACACCTGGGAAGCCGTGGGAAGAGGCACGCAGCTTCATAATGAACGAGGACTTTTACCAGTGGCTGGAAGAGCCAGAGTACCTGGACATCTACAACAGACATCAGAAGGTGATTATTGACAGAGCCAAGGAGGATTTCCAGGAACTTCTGCTGGAGTATTCTGAGCTGTTCTATGAACTTGAAGTGGATGCCAAGCCTAGTAAGGAAAAGATGGGAGCCATTCAAGAAGTGCTTGGGGAGGAACAGCGCTTCAAGGCTTTGCAGAAACTGCAGGCAGAGAGGGATGCCTTAGTATTGAAGCACATCCATTTTGTTTATCACCCAACCAAGGATACCTGCCCTAGCTGCCCACACTGTGTCGACAACAAGATTGAGCAAACTTTAGCTTTATGCTTCCCCACACGTTACCCTTCCTTCGGAAAGTCTCACATGAACGACAGCAAAGCAGATAGGATCAACCTCGTCATCTTGGGAAAAGATGGTTTAGCGAGAGAGCTGGCTAATGAGATTCGAGCTTTGTGCACCAACGACGACCGCTATGTGCTTGAAGGTAAACTGTATGAGCTAATACTCAGGCCCATTGAGGGCAATGTAAGGCTTCCTGTCAACTCCTTCCACACCGCCACATTTACACCTCACGGATGTCTGTGCTTGTACAACTCGAAGGAATCCTTGTCGTATGTCGTGGAAAGTATTGAGAAGTTGCGTGAGTCTACGCTTGGCAGGAGGGAAAACCACATAGCACAACTTCCCCTCTCCCTTTTGTTGGTCACTAAAAGAGGTGTGGGAGCTTTGAGTGACATTGGTGGGGAGACTGCCCAAACCCTAATCTCTCAGGGTCAGCAGGTAGCCATAAAACTACAGTGTAACTTTTTGGAACCCGCATCCCCTGGCTCGGGCTATGGACGTAATGTTAACGAAAGGCAGATAAACCAGGTTCTGAAAAGTCTTCTGGACTCAAGGAGGAACGCTGTATTCCGCAGCAGTTCCCCACCCCCACCGCCTCTGCCTCCGAGCATCAGGGACTTGCAACAGGACCAGAGTCCGGAGGCGGACTTCCGTATTGTCATGTGCCTGATGTGTGGAGACTCTTACGATGTAGATCAACTTCTTGCGCCCTTCTTGCTGCCTCAGCATTGCAGGCCCACCTCTCCTCTTTCCAGCGGTACTTCAGTGCTTCTGGAGCAGACAGTCGGTGGCCATAGGCAGACGATAGAGCTGTCCCTACTGTCATATCACGCCTCTTTTACCATGCGTAAGAGTCGGCTGGTTCATGGGTACGTCGCCGTTTACTCTGCTCGTCGCAAGGCCTCGTTTGAAACCTTGTGTGCCTTCCTTTGTGAGGTTTCGGACATCATTCCAGTCCAACTGATAGCTGTGGGAGAAACCCAGGCGGAGCTCACAGACTCTGACTTTGCGCGAGAGCTGCTGACCCAGGGTGAGGATCTGGCCCGTGAAATTGAGGGTCGTTTTGCCAGCGTGATCTGTGGACCAGGTGGAGTCGTTGGAGGACTACACAGAATAGACCTTCTCCAGTCATTCTTCATGGAGGTCTTGGAAAAAAAGACCCTCGTCGAGGCCACTCATATGTACGATAATGTTGCAGAAGCCTGTAGCATGAACGAGAATGTGTATTCACCCCAGTGTGGTTCCCCTAGCCCTGTCACAATGCTGTTAGATTCTGAGGAGGACATGGAAGCCTCTCCGCCTTACCATGATGGGACCCTCACCTCTCATAGTGGATTCAGACTGCCTGACCTTGATTCAAGCGACACATTCTCCGTTATCTCCGAACTTACCACTTTTGAGAACAAGCTGAACAACAAAGTCCCTCTACAGGTGAGGCCCAGACCCAGTGTCACTTTCGACCTCAGAAAGCACAACTTCAATCCCTACACAGACCCAGTCAGCCATCGGCGATCCCTTACCTCCAATGTGACCTGGCCTCCTGGTGGGGATGGAATCTACGATCCTTCAGATTATGCTGAGCCCATGGACGCAGTTTCAAAGCCTCGACCCAGCCACGAAGAAAGCATCTACTCTGTGCCACATGACAGCACACAGGGTAAGATCATCACCATCCGGAATTCCAACCGGATGCATTCTAATGGAGGAGGTAACGGCTCGGACAGCGAAGGAGACGGCAGCTCCTTGGAGCGCCGACGCAAGTTCTCTACAGCAGGAGTGAAGCCACGGCTGTACCGGGATCGTTCCAAGCGCCTCGGCAAGTTCAGTAACTTCCGCACCAGTTTTTCCATTGGTAGCGATGATGAGCTTGGTGTCCTTCCCAAGACGAAGGAGGATGAAGTGACGGTGCTGAAGGGCGAATCCCTTATTGAGGAAGCGGAGGATCCTAAGAAAAGAAACATTTTGAGGAGCCTTCGTCGACCAGGCAAAGTGAGTAGCCTATTCCAGAATGCCTCAACCACATCACCATGTCTTTATCTTTGGCACTGAGGTCTACTAATGTCTTTATTTATGTTTTCCTTTATTCTTGGACAGAAAACCAGACCAAAGCCTCGACACTCAATCTCTAAACCTTTGGAGAGTACTTACTTTGGGGTGCCTTTGGTTAATGTTGTATCTCCCGACAGACCTATACCACTGTTCATCGACAAATGTATCCGCTTCATCGAGGCCACAGGTAATTTAGCCTTTTTCAGTGTTCTATTTCCTTTGAGGTGACTGTGTTCCTGTCTTCCATGTAAGAGATTAGACTTGCTTGAACAAACCCAAAAATCATATAAGAGCCTTTGAAAATCTTATTATTTGGATCAGTTTCAGCATTTAGTTTTGATCATTGTTAGTCAAATAAATTGAAGGTTTTTATAATTACCTGGGGAATTAAATCACCTGTTTAAAAAAAAAAAGGTCGAGGCAAAACTGATGAGCCTGTATCAAATATGGGTCTTATTGTGGTTTAGCTAAACGCCAGACAAGACACTGTTGTTTGCTTACCTGATCATTTTCAGGCAGCAAGTCAAAACCGTCTATACGAGTATATCACATTTCAGATCATGTGGGACGTTTTTGCTTTAAGTGGGTTTTTGAACTTTTGGTGGGCTACCTTACTGCTCACTGTATCTGGTTCTGGATTTAAATGGTAAATTTTACATTGGTCGTTTCCAAATATACTGTTCATTCTCTCGTCTGTGAAGTCCATGTACCATTAAATTACTGCTTGTTTTGAATGAATTGTTGAAGCTAAGTTATGAACCCTAACTATTGTTTGGCCAACCGGCATTTAGCCCCATCCATTCAGACTGTAGAGTTTGAATAAGTATAAGAGTGTCAGTCTGAACTGCTTTTAGAAACGGGCAGGACAACCAATCAGAAGGGCAGGACAACCAATCAGAACCGAGCTAATTTGCATATTTGGATATATATATATCAGTCTTAAAGGCACAGACATAAAAATGCCGCCTGAGATAAAAGAGGAAGGCTACATGAATCCTTAACATTTTCAGAAGGGGACCTTTATGGGGAGAAGCAGACTCCTGTGATATTTGCTGGTGTCTTCTATTTTTGGCTGAAGCTTTCATTGGAATGGTTTGGCTTTCAGCATGAATCACTTTGGCAGGAGGGCACAGTGTGTCTCTGCTAGTTTTCCTCTTCATTCAGTCCTAAATGGTGCGGTAGCTTCCTCTTTTTTTCCTCACGCCGCTGATGACCAGACTGAGTAGTGTCTGACAACTCTGCAAAAGTGCTGATCTCGCGAATAGAACAACAGCACCTCTGCACAGACCTCTGGTTGACAAAAGCATTGCCCTCAGCTGTTTAATAAGTTTGATAAGTTGTGATGTGACGATGTATTGAAGAAACATACTGACCTTCATTTCTGTTCCAAGTGACAAAAAAACCTCTCTCTCTCTCTTTCTCTCTCTCTCTCTGTCTCTCTCTCTCTCTCAGGTTTGACTACAGAGGGTATTTACAGAGTTAGTGGGAACAAGGCGGAGATGGAAAGCATGCAGAGGCAGTTTGAGCAGGGTGAGTACCGATCCACAGCATCCCTTCAAATCAATACATAAAGAGTTAGGTGTCATTAGAGCTGGCTTTACTCTGTCTCTCTCTCTCCCACCTCCTTTTCTCTAACGGTGTTGCCTTCTCTTTCTCATAGATCATGGTCTGGACCTGGTAGAGAAGGACTTCACCATAAACACTGTGGCAGGAGCTCTGAAGAGCTTTTTCTCCGAGCTGCCTGAGCCACTGGTTCCATACGCTGCACAAGTAGAACTGGTGGAGGCTTTCAGTAAGATGCTTTCTTTGATATGTATATATTTGTTTTAAGCACCACAACTCAGAACTACACCCATTATTCTTTCCATGTATTACACATGAGGAATGAATCATTCAGGTAACAATAAATGGAAAGTCTTGGTTATTTTTAGGCAGAGAAACAAAAGCAACCAAAAAAAGCCCCTGATTTTATTATTCATTGTTCAGCCAGGTTCCATGCATGTTGGCAGGATAGCAGTTGGTAGGTTAAAGATTCTGTAGTATTGATTCCAGCTGCTGTTACGGCTGAATCCAGTGCAGTTACCTGCGGACTGTAGAAGCCGGTGACCCAGCCAGTAAAATCAAGTAGGCCTGAGGTGATTTTCAATATGCGCATTGGGAGCTCCTACTTTTGTTTTTGCGTTCAGTGTTAGGAACTTGATATTTGTTGCACTCAGAGGGATTTGCTCTGACACAGTAGTTTAGAGTCCTAATGGGTGTCTGGAAGACCTTCTCCTGATGATTTCCTACAGATTTAAAACCCATTTGCGGGACTGCTGCAGCTATTGTTGTCCTTGTTTTCACTTGACTGATGTAGCTCATGAAAGGTTGGCTAAAGATAGCTCCTTAGTTCAATCAGGTGGGTTACGAAGGGAAAGCGCACAGCTGCACTGCCATGTTGTACTCCAGGGTGAAGCAGCACAGTATCTGCAAAGTTAGCTCTGAGTTACTATCCAAGACACGGAATACATTCTATATGGTCTAAAACACATACAGAACATGTTAGGCAGCATCTTTTCAGAAATCCTACAGCAGAATTTACAGAATTTTTTATGGTTTAAAGATGAGGAAAACTCTTGTAATGTTTCCTGTGGGTTTTAAAACTACAGGTGTTCTGAGGTAGATAATTAAGGGCTGGCAGTTTGGAATGGGTTGGAAGAAAACCTGAAAAACGTTGCTGCTAGGAAGCAGAATATTCCGACTTTATTTTATATTCTGACTACTTAAATTGTCTAAATTGTCTATTCCATTTGCACAACAGCATGTGAAATTGATTGTCAATCAGTTTTGCTTCCTAAGTGGACAGTTTGATTTCACAGAAGTTTGATTTACGTATATTTAGTTATATTGTGTTGTTTAAGTGTTCTCTTTATTTTTTTGAGCAGTGTATAATCCAGGTTGGGTGTAGTAGTGGAAGAATATTCAAGACAATAAGAATTCTGATTTTTAAGGCATTCTTGTGTTTGTATTTTTACAGAGATAAATGATCGAGAGCAGAGGCTGCAGACCATGAAGGACGTGCTGAGAAGGTTTCCCCGTGAGAACTATGAGGTCTTCAAGCATGTCATGAGCCACTTGAACAAGTAAGGGTCTTTACTGCCTAAAGCTTTCATTGCTAGATTTCCAAAGGACCATGGCATGGCATCGCAACCCACCAGATATTAAACTGCATCGGATGTTAGTAGCAATGGCCTGTGTGGCATTAAAGTGTGTTAATAGATCCTCCATTCAATTTGCATATTCTTCGTTTGTTTTTGTTTTTATTATTCTGAATCATGCAGAAACAGTCCAGCTTCATCGTTCTGAAACGAGAGATTTCTTATTGGTCGTAAACTGAAACATTGCTTCATTTCTCCCAGGGTCAGCCAATGGAACAGGGTGAACCTCATGACCAGCGAGAACCTATCCATCTGTTTTTGGCCCACACTGATGCGGCCCGACTTCACCACCATGGACGCCCTGACGGCCACACGCACCTACCAGACAATCATCGAGTCCTTCATCCACCAGTGCGCATTCTTCTTCTACAACCAGGCCCCTGCCGAGTCCCCCACAGGACTCTATGGGACTCCCGGACCGATGGTGCCCTCCGCTCTGCCCCCGTCACCGACCGCCGCACCATCGTGCGTCCCCCCGCCTCCACACTTCAGCCCCCTGCTGCAGTCTCCCCCTAACTCGCCTCCCCAAAGCCCCCACACTGTCCCACCAGAACCACAGACACTGTGAGACAGGGAGCGCGTAGACACGCACACGCCCTTATAACCGTTTACTTTTTTAACTCGCCTATTGCCTATGTGTTTGCAGATGTACCTATTAGTCATTTCCCTCACGCATGCACACGCTGCAGTCTTTGTACAGACACTTGAAAACGCAGTACATATATTTAGGTCAGTGTTGCATGTGGCAGTTGGATGCGGTGCTTCAACACTGGGTCGCGTTAGTGAATGGGAACAGTTTTGCACACTCTCGAAACAGTAGCGTGCTGTTGACGCACACTCCTAAGCCGGGCGTACACTACATATTTATTATTATTATTATTAAGAATCCATATTCCTCCCAAATGGATAGCATTTCTCACCTCGAGTCTTTTACAGACTATCTTCCCTTTTTGTTGGGAGGGCGTGCACAGCGACAGAATACAAAACAGGCCAGAGCCAATATCCAATATTTCTAACGCACATATCTGCTGATACTAATACATAAACAGTTGCAAGATGGAGACACTGGGATGATATCGGACTGGATTACTGCTGCAAAGAATTTAAGTTCAATTTAAATTCCTTTTTGTGGGTTTACAAGAGCAGTAACTACAGTAGCCCATCATTGGCCCAACATTACTGATTTTCCAAAAAAGTCAAATAAATGTGTCTGCAATTGTTACTTTGAGGTATTGTTCTAATACCGGATAACTATTTGTGCAATGTTGATATTTTTACTAATAATTAGCCGCCAATACCTGTATGACCTCTCATATAGTCATCCTTAAAGGGGTACCACAAATTTGGGCTTTGAAAAAGCACTCCAAAGCCCAGATCTTGCCGTTATCATGTGACCTAAACAAAGTTAAGCTAGACCAGATTTGATTGTATTAGTATGCACACGCAAGTAGCATAGCAGAACCACACCGTGTGGTTAGGACCAAGCCGATGTTCCTTCATCGTGTCCCTATTTTTTCGTTCGCTATGGCTCAACAGCTTTGCAGTTCGAGTGACACACAGGAAATCGAGCACTGATGGAGCATTTAGGCCCAATACAAGGACGAGACACACTAGCAGGATCTCACGAATGTGCACACGTATGGACTTTTGATTGTCAAAACAACCATTAGATTATGTGACCATGGTGACGGAAGGTCTCCGTGTTAGCTTGGAAGGCCAAAGGCCGACTTGTTTACCCGTTCACTCCACCTGATGGTGAAAATAGGTTCAGAAACCAGGCCCGAAACTGTGTAGTGTACGCCTAGCCTTACATGCAGATGGTTGTAAGCATACTTTTAGAATACGCCCACTCATGTGACGGCCTTTACAAAGCGTTTGTAGCTCTGCGTAGATGGTCGTTCAGATGCACACACAGCTGATTCTCCATATCTCTTTGCTTTCCCTGTATCCTCCCATCTCTGTGAGCCGCCCCGCATCACGGGGCACTGTGCGGATGGATCAGGACTTTTCCTTTTTTAGCAAAAGTGAACATTTAGCAGTATAGCAGACTTCCAAGTGTGCAGTTTGTCCCCTCACTCAATCTCTCCCTCACTCCTTTGCTGGTTTCCTGAACTCCTGGCTGCTTTCCGGTCCAGAATAGATGAAGAAGATCTAGTTGGGATGCGCATTTTGAATGGCGTTCCCTCCATCCAGGCACTTACTCCTGTCTTGAAGAAGCTGTCCAATGAAGATCAACGAACTTTGGGAGAGTCTCGAAAATGTGTAATTTATTTATTTTGATGAATGGCATCACTGCTGCTGCACCCTCGTTTGCCACTTCGCCAGATCGTTATGACAACCATTCGCCCATGTTGGATTAAAAGGACTGAAGCCAGGAGCTCTGTCGCGTTCCTCTGTGCTCTTTGACTCGAAACCTCTTGACATGCTAAGGTGTGGCATTTGTGAAGTTCTGCTCATCGGTTCCTGTGGATCTGTGCCCTTAAACTCCTCGCCAATGGGAGCGAACCCGCTTTTACGCCGAGTCCTTTTCTTCCTGGAACGCTAGGATTCGTTTGGCTGGATCTTCCCAGTCAGGTGATTTCATTGAGGGGGGGATGCACTTTAACATTGGGTGAAGAAAAGTGCCCCCTCCGGGGCTGTTACTGAACTTTTGAACCGAACCTCTGAAAACTTGGAACCTCTTCACCAAGGGCGAAACCCTCACGACCTTAACATAGGATACAGACTCCAAAAACCACATCGATAGGCCTTCTATGGACGCCCCCCACCCCCCCTCGGACTGTTAAAAAGAAAAATCAAAAAAGAAACGGCACCGTTTTCACTTACTAATCTAAAGCACTTTGATTTTCTTCATTTGAGGTTTTACCTAGACCTTGTTTTGTGAAACATAACACTGAATTCCATTTGGTTTAAATCATAGCCCGTGTCGGGGACGATTTTTGATCTTTCACGAGGCTTTTGTTGCGTCTTCGTCCTGGATTTTCCTTGTACATGTGTGTCATTAAGGCCAAGCCATGACTAATGTAGACATTAACTCATATCATGATTGTTTCAACATGTATCCATATTTCTTCGACATGTACAGCAGTCCTGCTCTCTGCCTCCGCCATCGCATACACCGCCTCCGCTCTCCGGAGCAGCAGCGCGTTTACGCGAATCCGTATGGTGTATAAAAAAAAAAAAAACGAGATCCAGCGACTCATTGTGTGTAGATTGTAAATGACTTTACTCTTCTCTTAAAACATGAAGCCTTTCTGAAACTGAGATTTGTACTATACAGTTTGCTTGAAAAGCCCCTTCCCTTTTGTTTTTTCAAATCCAGCCAAGGTACAGTAGCTTAAGTACCAAAGTAGTGCTCAGTGGCCAGCTAGACTCAAGACACTAGTTTGAATGACTATTTTGCTGATTTGACAGGGTGGGGGTTGGGGAGGTGATAACGTTCATCTAGGTTCAAATACTTGACACGTCGTTCGTACATGCTTTCTTTCAAACAGGAAAATCAGCTTCTTGGGTGAAATATGAATGTGTTTGATCATATGTGTTCTTTCGATAACTGGGATTATACAGCTGGAAAGAGCAAATCACGAACTCATTCAGCAGCGCAGCAACTCGCCTATCCATGCTCCTCCCACAACGTTACATCGCAAAACTTTTGAAAGACTCCTGATTTGTTTAACCCAGAGTTTAAGGAATAAGCAAGCGGTTAAAGAAGATAGCATGCTGATGTGGGCCACATCTGGCAAAGATATGGTGCAGATAGCCCACTGTTGGCACTGGCAGTCTGCAGTGAGCCAAAGGTGGCCCACCTGTTTACAACATTCATTTGGCCCAGGTCTAGCGCTGCCTACTGGCAAACTGCTAAAATGGCCCACATACACAGTATAGAAACTCATGTGGCCCACATGTTCCAAAACAGATCCGGTCCACTTCAGACAGAACTAGTCACCTACTTTTGTGGTGGCAGATGTGGCCCTAATCTTGCAAACGGCTGGGGTCTGTCCAAGTGCAGTGATCTCGTGCGACAAGTGGGCCAGATGAAACACAGGAACGTGGGCCATATTTGGGCCAGAACAATATTGCTAACGTTGCAAGCTAGCAAAGCAACATCGTAGCCTTGGTAGATGGCTCTATAGGATTGGTAACCCATTGCCCCAGCCTTTGAGGATGAAGACTCAAATTTGAGTGGGGTCAATCAAAAGAGCCTTAACATGACCTGCTAGCTAGCCTTGGGCTTGCACACCACAAAACTGGCCCAGCTCCAGTGTACCCTCTGGTTGGCTGTGCAGTTGGCAATTGGCTGAAAATGTACCAAACCCCATTTAGGATTCACCAGTAAAATTTTCCCTCCTTTTCATGTGGGTTGCAACACATGACTACACTGGTCGGACTTCTTCACGCTTGTCCTGCGTCTCAGTGGCAGCTTTGACAGAATGCATTTGTGGGCAGGGCATGGACAGGTCTGTGTTGAAGCTCTGAGGCTCCGAAGTCTAAGTGGTCGTGATGAGGTCAGATTTGTTCCTTCTGTCTTGTTCAGCGTGAGCTCCTGCGATTGTTGTGGACGAATGTGCACCAGCTGAGCCGATACAGCCTGAATGAGTGTTTGTGTGGGTGTGCGTGCATGTGTATTCCAATTCTGGAATATCCTGGAATACTCTGCTGTTGATTGTTCAGTAGGCTGATATGTGGGGCCCACTGCTTTAAAAGAGTTCTCAAAGATTGAAACAGGGTCTTCTCTCCATTCATGTCATCCAGTCGCTGTTGCTGCAGATGTCCTTTTTTGTCCTAAAGGTTCTCAGAAGCGGAGGGCTGTTTTAGCATCACTGCTAATGACCTGGCCCATGATGCTTATAACGAGGATACATATGAAGAAACTATACGACATCATCCATTGATTTTCCCCCAAAATCTTTCGTTTCTGGATGGGTTTAGAGTGGACGTAAGAAAGGGTTGCCACTTTTCAATATTTCATGCTACCACAATCATGGGGAGGACTGCTGACTTGACAGTTGTCTAGAAGATGATCATTGTGACCCTCCACGAGGAGGTCAAACCATCAAAGGGCATTGGCAGACAATGCTGGTTGTTTGTGTGTGGAATGGAAGGTGTGGTAGGAAAAGGCTCAGAGCATCAGGTATCAAGAATAGTCCATTCAAGAACCTGGGAGAGCTTCACAAGGACTGGACTGAGCCCACCACACATGGATGTTTTCAGGAAAGGGCCTACAACTGAGTGAACATCATTGTAGTAGGATGGGTGTAGTAGGTAAAAGCTGACTGCAGAGTGTGTTCCCCTTCTTTGCTGTAGGTGTGGCTGTACTATCTGCTGCCCTCTTGTGGCCATAGTATGAACTGCAGGTGAGTCAGTGATAGTCACATACAGTACCAGTCAAAATGGGGGTTTAAATAACTAGTCCAAAAAAGCTGTTAGCATCTTCTAGACCTGCAAGACTCTCTCTTTTGTACTTCAGCCTGTAATTAATTGGGAGAATAGAGCCTCCTGCTAATAGCAGTGTGCTTCAGTTGTCATGTTGGAAGGAGGCTGTACTAGTGCGAGTGGCGGCTTGACTGTGTGGCTGCATCTTCTGGGCTCTTGCAACTTCTACAACACTCACAGAAGCAAGACGGATTGTTCTTTTTTTTTTATTGAAGTAAATAGAGAAATTCCAGTGGGTGTTCGTTCGTGCGTGTGAGATGTCCGATGTTTTTGCCTTTTACTCGATGGATGCTGTTTATTTTGATACCGAACAACAAGTTTTTTTTTTTATTATTATTCCTTTCATTTCGTGGATGGATTTCGAGTGGACTCAGTACCATGCATGATTGAAAACCCTTACCGGGAGAAAGGGTCGCCACTTTTCAGTATTTCGAGAATCATGAAATTATGAATAACATGTATTTAAAGATGTAAATGGTGTGAAATGAAAAAGACGCATCAGCAGAGCTTCTCCTGGAGGAGAGACAGGAGGGGCTCTATGTGAGCTGTACCATAGACAATAAATCAGTCCTGTTACATGAACGAATACGGGGGGTGCTCCGTTTGTGATGTGCTTTGCTTGAAAAGTCTAAAAGTAGGACTCCTTTACGCTGGTGGCCATAAGAACCAGGGGCTACAGTGTCTACACAGATATAGCCATTTTCCACATTTTGGAACCAGGACGTGTCGTTATATGTACAGGGACATCTCAAATTTTGATCACTGTGGCTTATAGTTTTATCTAATTCAAGAAATCCAGCATCTTAGATTATTTGAAACAAGCAGTATGTATACGGTGTATGTCTTGGTCTAGTATGCAACCACAATCATGGGGAGGACTGCTGACTTGACGGTTGTCGAGAAGTTGATCATTGACGCCCTCCACAAGGAGCTCAAACCACACAAGGACATTGCTAAGCAAGGCTGGCTGCTAGCAGAGTGCTGTACCAAAGCGTATTAATGAAAGATGTAGTGGAAAAAGTTCCAGAGCAACAGGGAGGATGACCACAACCTTGATAAGACTGACAAGTTAAGTCCTTTCAAGAACTTGGGAGAGCTTCACAAGGACTGGGCTGATGCCACCATGCGCAGACGTCTCCAGGAAAGGGGCTACAGCTGCCACGTCTGCCTGTCTATCAGGTCATTCCCAAACCCGAGAAAACATCAGAAGCATACGGTGGGCTAAAGAGGAAAAGAACTGGACTGCTGCTCAGTTGTTCGTTTCCTTCCTTCCGTCCTGTGGTAGAATGCCCCAAATGAAGCTGCTCAGCACTTGCAACCTGCCTCATCCTCATTACAGTAGGTCAAGGTCCCAGATTCTGGGCCTCTCCACTGTTCCTCCAGACTTCGAGGTGCCAGAAGTTCTAGTGTGAAGTTTCCACAGTCTGTGGTGGTTTGGGGTGCCATGTCACCTGCCTAGTCTCGGTCCATTGTGCTTTATCATGTCTAAAGTCAATACAGTCATCTACCTGGAGGTTTTGGAGCATTCTGCAGACGAGCTTCATGGAGATGCCGTATTCCTTTTTTAGCAGGACTTCAGCTCACAGTGCCAAAGCTGCTACGAGATAGTTTGTTGGCCATGCGGTTCCCCTGCTTGCTTAACCAGCCAACTCCCCAGACCTGAAACCCTATGGGTTTTTGGGAATGTTGTCATAATGAAGACTAGAAACACCTAACCCGGCAATACAGACGAGCCGAAGGCCACTTTCAAAGTAACCTGGGCTTCAGTAACACCTCGGCAGTGCCACAAGCTAGACTGCCAACGACTTACTGATTCAGTAAGTCGTTGCAAAGGACATTTCCATGCTTGATTGACCAGCCAACTCTCCAGACCTGAACCCTATAGAAAACCTATGGGGTGTTAGGAGGAACATAAGGAACACCTAAGCCGGCAATACAGACGAGCTGAAGGCTACTATCGAAGTAACCTGGGCTTTAGTAACACCTCAGCAGTGCCACAAGCTTGATTGCCTTCATGCTACGCTGGACCGTTTCAGTAAATCATGGTAAAGGAACCAAAACCAAGTACTGAATGTATAAATGAACATAAATATTAAACTAAATATTAAAACATGTCACTTTATGTGTAACGAATGTAAACTATATGACCATTTAACTATTTAATTATGAATTTCATCTTTGAGATGCACCTGTACTGTTGGTGGTAAAGTGTTCTTTGGGAATTACTTGGCGTACAATGTCCTACATGTTTTTATCTGTCTTTTAATGTGACTTAAGATGAAACCATTGCAAAGCTTTCTATAAGATCTCAGACGGTGAATTCATAACCCTTTCATACAAGGTGCTGAACTATGTAGACGTCTGATTGCTATCACCACTGCTGTGGACTATTCTGGCCTGTTTCTCTAAAACCCTTCCCATCAAAATCCTTTTACATGCGCTATTTGTTTATATACTTTCTATTTAAATGCGTTTGGTCCACTAGATGGCGGCATTGAAGAAGCTTTGAAGCTCAAAGCTGCTTATTGAAGGAACTCTCAGCACAGCTGAGCTTCGGTTACTAAAAGCAGCAGGTGTGTCAACCGACCATCAGTCAAGGACAAGTAAAACCACTAGGTGTTTAATTTATATAGCATTTCTGATGAGAGATGTAGATCAACATTTCAGCATTTTCCCACAGTATGATTCACCAAGAGAGCAAGAGACCTAAAGAAGACCAGGGGTGGAGTTTCAAACAATCCTCTTGATGGTTCAAAGGAGAAAGTCCTACCCCTGGTAGGACAGATGGTGGCTGATGGTAAGCGAAGTTGCCTTCAAAGGCTGCACAAGAAGCAGCATCATGTTAGGCAGCTTGGTGGGAACTAGCTATATGCATTCTTGGGGTTTGGGATCCTCCCTGCAAAAGTATATGGGGTTTGGGGATATCAGGGTTTGGGTGGGGCCAAAAAGAAATGGGAGATACTGGTGAAAGCAGAATGGAAAAACAAGACAAACAGCGAGTTGAACCGACTGAAATTGTGCTTGGGGGTCCACCATTGTGCTTGGGGGTCTTAATGGGAAAACATTTCAGAAAGACGTGTTGCTATGCGGAAACTGTGCATTTGATTAAAAAGCTGTAAACAAGCACACCATTCCTGATCCGGCCGAGAGTCCGCTCCTAAATTTCAATTCTATGGTCTACATGAGAATACACGCCCAACTGTCACTGTGCCTTGAGATGTCTTTACAGTTTAACAAGAGATTCTCCTTGTCTTGACATGAAAACTTTGAAAAGTAACATCTTAAGACTAGGACGTAATTGTTCTTGGCTTGGCTTAAGGGTGAGGCATGACGTTTGAAATCACTTTGCCTCAACACATTGAGATGTGTGTGTGAAGAATCTTCCAAAACTTCTGTGCTCTTGCTTCTACAGGTATGGAACATCTCGGAACGTTTCTAAAGTCTGTTTAATTTGTTTTTCCAAAGCAGTCAAGCTGCCTGATGGTGTACCAGTGAAACGGAGATAGAGCCTTTCATTCTCTAACATTTCATTCACGGCCTAGCTCTAAAGGTGTCCAGGCAGCCTCAGTGGCTCTTGCCCGAAGCGGTTCTTCAAACCCAGTTCCAGAAAAGTTGAGACGGTAGGTAAGACCAGGAGACAGTGGTAGTTGTTAGTAGTTGTAGTCATTCTGATTTTATATTTAGGATACACTAACCAGCCACTTTATTAGGTACAGCCATTTGTTTCTACACTCATCTATTTTATCAGTTCTTCAATGAAACTGACAGTGTAAGGTTTCAGACGCTTAGGTCCTTGAAGCCGACCGTTGAAAGTTTCAATACGGAAACAAAAGTCTTCTATGACAGCTGCTTTCTTGGGAAGGTTGTGAAACGGAGAGGAAGAGAAACTCAGAGAGCCGTTCTAGACGTTGGTCATTTCCTCAGAAAGTAGAGGAACCAGACTGTCACTAAGCGGGCAATGCCACCACCTGCAGTGGTGCGAGGGTTCTGCTGAAGAGAAAAATGCTGCACTCGGTCTCTTTGCTCTGCACATTCTACTTTCCGAGGTAGGACTCTGGTGGGGGTTGTGGTTGAGGAGCGACTCTATTTCGATAGATATAGGTTTACTGCTACCGGTTTGTCCACCCATTGTCCACTTTTGTTGGTCTAAGGATGATCACATGCAAAAACATCATAAACCTGACATGACAAAGCTCGTTTATGGTCAGTTTGAGGCCTGTTTATGGTCAGTTTGCCTTCCCCGTCCCAGAGGTGAAGAAATTCCACTAGCAGAACCACAAAACCAATTTTTGTGAAGGAGCCTATTTCTTTGACATATCTGTCTATATCTGTAGTCAAGAGCTTCCTGTCATTTTCTGCTTTAGGCTTGCTTAGCGAGGTTGCCAGAATGGTCACTACCAAGATATTTCAGGCACATAAAAAAATTCAGAAATTCAGTTATATATGATCAATTATCATATATATATATATAGACAAGTAAACAGTGGCAGCAAAATTTGTGTGCATATTTGTCTGATCTATTTATCTTTATCTACAAGAAATAATAAATCATTCTTGTGTAACCAAAGCGCTTTCTAGAATGCAGACACCAAGTCTACAGTACAAACAGATGGGAAATCCCAAAGTAAGTCAGCATTAAAGGTAAAGACGATAAATGGAATGCCTAGCATTCATTGAGCCTACATCTGGCAAACCAAACGTTTATTTTCCCCTGACCCGCATATACACATATGCACTTCCTGATGACCCCTTTACCCAGACTGCTGTCAACTGGAAATCATGAAAGATCTGAAATTCAAAAATGACTGTTAACCTGTAAATCCAACAGTTTGGTTCTAAACACAGTTTATTTCAAATTAGCATTCAAGGCCAAACTGGAAATTCCAGGACAAACTTAAATGGTTAAAGGGGTAACTGTAGAATCACACAAACTCAAAGGGTCAAAGGGTTAACTGTAAAAACACACAAATACCATATTTGAGCTCTTTCTCTGGTGTTCAGAATCAAAACGATGTGTGATGGTGGCAAGGCGCCAGACACATCGCTAGTTACATCCTACTACTCCTGCACCTGGGTAACATTTAGTTAATATTATAATTCAGTAAGCTAGCTTTGTGTATATGCTCAGATGTTGAATGCATAGAATGTCAATGACCAGGTGAACTGTGGGAATTGACATTCTGTCCTATGCTGTTTTGTGTGGCGGACAGTTAGGCTAAAGTGCAGCTAGGTGCACACATGTTAGTTGAGGGATACTCAGTGGGGTCCTAAACCCAGATATGTACACAGTTTTACACATTGAGGTTTTACACGTTAAGGTTTTACACAAAGCTAGCTTACTGAATAACTGTGTATAGTAAAGCTAGTATATATATATATATACATATATACATATACATATACATGTACATATACATATATATATATATATATATATATATATATATATATATATATATATATATACACACTGTATATACCACAGTTTTTACTCTCAACAGTTTTGCCACACTACAGAGCGACACACGACCCACACCAGTAGAGGTCTCACTCTACACAAAAATCAAGCCTCAGAAACGAAGGCAGCACCACACAAGACATCACCCAGAACCCCAGTTTCAGCCTCCCTTGATTACCCCACTAAATGTTATCTAATTGGGAGACAGGACTCTGGAGAGTGCGACCCCTGCTGTTCTGGAGGGTCATTACTGGCCATTGTTTATACCCGTATATGCAAGTGGTTGAAGCCTGGGAGGACCAACTCCATTAAGACACTGGAAATCCAGCTAATACTAGTAGCTCATGGAAAGACTATAGAAATATAGACATAGTGTTTAATAGTTTGGAGCTGTGCAGAAATAGTGAAATAAGACTGAATGAGTTGTATTTGTTTTCTAGGTATTAGATGAACGCTGGCTGAAAGATGGCTCAAGGAGAAGTACCTAGGGAACGCATTGGTAAGACGTATGGCTTAGTTGTAAGGTTATGGTTATGTTACAATATTTACTGTTAATTACCATTATTTCCACAAAAGACACAAAAATCGTTTATTAATACAGCCTCAGTGCTCCTAAAATACCCTGTACTGATGACTGTTAAATAAGCTCACTGGACAAAAAAATGAGTCCCCTGTGACTGAAATGACCCTATTAGCGTGTAACGCCTCCACAAGCACCAATAACAGCTCTGATTGCATTGGGCATGTACTGGACAGGTTTCTGGATGTAGGCCACATCAGTGTTCAGACACTCTTACCTCAAAGGATTGTGCAGTTGGGCCAGATTTGGTGGATGCCTTTCCTGGCACAATTCCGAGGAGAATTCCCTGTGGACTGGGATTGTAGCCACTGCTGGTAGACCCGTATGACTGTACGCTTCCATACACCTGCAGATTCAGCTACTTCCTTTACACTATGGTCTTTGACACGCCCAAATGCTCAGTCACTCCTTTTAGCCAGTCATTAACATCTGCTCTGGAGCCATTTTCCACACATCCCATCATTAAGTTAAGGTGCTACCACTTTAAACATCGAAGGTGACTCACTTTTTTTGTCCGGTGAGCTTACATAGTCATGGGATGGAGAGAAAACAGGTATAAGGTATGACTTTTTCCTCTTACAGGTGACTTACTCTGTCTCTCAGAGCTGAGGATTGTGCTGCTGGGGTACAGATATGCTGGGAAGAGTTCAGCAGGAAACACCATCCTGAACAGAGAGGAGTTTGAGTTAAAGGGAACTGCTCAGTGTGTGAAGAGACAGGGAGAAGTAGCAGGGAGACACATCACTGTGGTTGAAGCTCCAGGATGGTGGAGAGATGAACCTGTAGAGGAGAGCACTGAGTTACTGAAACAGGAGATTGTGCTCAGTGTGTCTCTGTGTCCTCCAGGACCTCATGCTGTACTGCTGATCATACGTCTGGACAGGGTGTTTAACAGAAATTATAGAAGGATATTAGAAGGATATCTGAATCTTCTCACTGATACAGTCTGGAGTCACACTATAGTGCTGTTCACCTGTGGAGACTGTCTGGAAGACACACCCATAGAGCAGCACATTGAGAGTGAAGGGAAGGAGCTCCAGTGGCTGGTGGAGAAATGTGGGAACAGGTATCATGTTCTCAACAATGAGAACAGGAGTGATGACACTCAGGTCACAGAGCTGCTGGAGAAGATAGAGGAGATGGTGGCAGCGAACGGTGGACACCATTTTGGACAACTGAGAATGGGAATGACAATTAGGGAGAAAGAAACCAAAGAGAAGGAAGTCTTTGAAAGAAGAAGTAAGTCAAAATTTCTTTGCTTTGTGCTATGTACTGTCGGGTTCTCTTGTTCTTTGTAGATGTTCTGCTGACTTGGCAGCATTGCTAGCTTAATAAACAGAACAGTGCATGGAAATCACATAGAAGCAGCTTATGCTGCAAGAGCAAAATGAGCATCTATGAAGAAAGTTACTACAGATAGATAACTCGGGCAGTATACCACTGAGGTGCTACTAGAAAGGGAAAACCTGTTATCTCAAGTCATCTGATGCTCTGTTTGGTGCAGATCACCATAGAAATTCGTTCCTACCAGCAACGAAGTGGTGGGTTCATTTGGATTTTGGTTTAGTGGCATTTGGTTAGTGCTCACCAGAGTACGAATTGAGATTCACACCTATCAAATGACCCATTTGAGAAAAAAAGGTTTAATTTGTTCATACCAGAAATAGCGGGAATTAAAACACCCTTCAATATAACTAAAAACCTCAACCCCATGTGCCTTGCGTTTGAAGGCACTTGTTACTGACACTTCAAGTGTGATAAAGGAAGCGACCAAAATGATCTTTGTTCACCATTATATCTTCTGGTGAACTTCAAGAAGTTCAAGAAAAATTCCAGAAATCTAAAAAGAGAGAAATCCCGACTGCAGTTTTTAAAGTTTAATTCTCCTATACTGAAAATAAAATAACAGCAGGTGGCAAGCTCACGAAGAGTTGACAGCGTTTCAGGCTTAGGCTTCATCAGGTCATTGGCAGGTCCTGTTTTGGATTTCCTCCTGCTTTCTATAGGTCATCACTGTGAATTTTAGAAAACTCAATAAGCAAAGTCTAATGAAGCCTGCATCCAAGACGGCCTCTCGGGAAGATCCTGGACTAACTCCTGTCCTGCATATTTTGAAGTTTTCCTGACCTACCTACAAGTCATGAAGGCCTTGTTAAGACAGAGATAGTCCATGTGGGTTGACCACCTGAGTGTACTCTCAGTATTAGATTAGATTAAAGCCGTTTTGCCAATTGTAGTTACACACAGAGGAGTTCTACCTCGATAGATTGGCCAATACTTATTTTTACACTATTGTGAATTAGAATTATTTGAATTATTACAAAGTTACTCTGAGGATGATGATGATGATGACATAACAAATAATAATTCTGGCCTTTCAGTAAAATCAATAGGTTGAAACATGATCCTCTGAGCCCTCTTGACTGCTAATTGATTAAACCAGTGAGTGGACAGGAATTAAACTTCCTGTATATGCATGTCTGTGTGTTCCTCAATCATAGGTTCATCATTACTGATGGAATACAGTGAAAGGACTGCAGCAGATGTGAGTACAACAGTCTTGCCATGAACAGTCTTTGACAGGGTGGCTTTGTGATGGGGTCAAGGCGGGGTTGTGGGATGGTTATTTAAAAAGTCCCCTAATATCACCAACTTTGGAGAATGACTTCTCTAATGTCAATATCAGACAGTCATTTGCTGGAATAAAGAGAGCCAAAAAAGGGGACTGGGGGCAGGGATTGGGTTTAGGGGGTGGTTGGAGAACTAGGGTAGCGGGTGGATTATTGGGGATCTGCTGCAATCCAATCTGGCCAACAGAACTTCAAGCAGGACTTAATATTGCCCAGCAGCTATTGGTTTCTCTGTTAATGTTTAATGTCAGGACAACATGAGCTCCGTGGACAAAAGAGTGAGTCCCCTCTCTGATGTTCTTGGGGTGTTTTTAATGGGTTCTTTGGTTGAGCTGACAGTGAATATGAACCACAGTGCCTACACTGAGCTGCTGGACAACCGAGAAACATCACATTCCTATCACTGTATTCCAAGATGACAGTTCTGGGCTGTTTTTAGAGGGCTGTGATTGTGACTGATTGGCATGATGAACCTTCAGGAACACCTGTACTGGCCCACAAAATCCCCAGATTTGGATTCTCTTGAAAATCAGAAGGACTACCTGGAACAACCAGTAAAACGCCAGGGATCCACCAAATCTGGTCCAAATGACCAGTTCTTGAGTGGCTGAACATTGATGTGGCCTGTTATAGACGTTCTGTTATAAGCAGTTCAGAATTTGCCATAGTGTCAACAGAATTTGAAGACAATATTTCAGAAGAAGGGTCTTAAACTCAGGGCCCTAAGAAGTCCTGTAACTGCTGGCAAATGAAATTCAGGTAGTGGAATATGAAGGAGCCTGTAAGTTTGGATGTAGATGACTCATAGATGTTCCTGAAGGGGAGTGTGACAGCACCCCACTACCCTGTGGTGGCTCTCCTGATGCAGCCCAACTTTGACCTGGGGCTTTTTATGGTTACAATGAGAGGAATTGAGATGACCCTTCCAGTCTACTTAATACTGAATGCACCCTTTCCACTCTGAATCAAGGAGATCCAACACCGGAATTCTGGGAAGGTGCCCACACGGGAGTGCAAGGGACCGCCTATAACAAACTATAACAGGATAAAAAGGCGACCTAATCGTGAGTATTGCTGACACATTTGATTTTGAACAAATGTAATTATTATTAATTATAGAAAGAGAACAAATGAGTAGTTAAATAGTTTAATATATCAATAAACACAAATTTAGGTAACTCTTTATTGTGACGGTCCTCCTGTAGATATTCAGTAGACTATCAGAAGGCTATTTACAAGCACATCTGTTTTACTAGCAATAACAATATCTACAGAGTGTTAACTAACCGTCAACAAAAACATCAGCATTTCTTTGGTTTATATTGTGCAAACATTTTCTTTGGCTCTTGATTATGGTCTGCAAATATACAGTGGGGTGCGAAAGTTTGGGCAGCCTTGTTAATTTTCCTGATTTACCTTTATAAAGCATTGATTTTTTGGATAAAAAAGTTAAGTAAAATATATCATATAGGGGACAAACACAGTGATATTTGAGAAGTGAAATGAAGTTTATATGAATTACAGAAAGTGTGCAATAATTGTCTAAACAAAAGTAGGCGGGTGCATAAATTTGGGCACCCCCAAAAAAAACCTTAACTCAATATTTAGTAGATCCTCCTTTCGCAGAAATAACAGCCTCTAAACGCTTCCTATAGCTTCTAATGAGAGTCTGAATTGTGGCTGAAGGTATTTTAGACCATTCTTCTTTACAAAACATCTCTAGTTTGTACAGGTTTGATGGTTTCCGAGCATGGACAGCTCTCTTTAAGTGACACCACAGATTTTTTAAATAATATTCAGGTCTAGGGACTGAGATGGCCATTCCAGAACGTTGTACTTGTTCCTCTGCATGAATGCATTAGTAGATTTTGAGCAGTGTTTAGGGTCGTTGTCTTGTTGGAAGATCCAGCCCCGGCGTGGCTTGAGCTTTGTAACTGATTCCTGGACATTGGTCTCCAGAATCTGCTGATATTGATTGGAATCCACGCGTCCCTCAACTTTAACAAGATGTGTTCTTTTTTCTCCATGCATAACGGCCCTTGTTATGCCCAAATAACTCTATTTTAGTTTCATCAGTCCACAGCACCTTATTCCAAAATGAAGCTGGCTTGTGCAAATGTGCTTTAGCATACCTCAAGCGGCTCTGTTTGTGATGTGGGTGGAGAAAAGGCTTCCTCTGCATCACTCTCCCATACAGCATCTCCTTGTGTAAAGTGCGCCGAATAGTTGAACGATGCACAGTGACTCCATCAGCAGCAAGATCATGCTGTAGGTCTTTGGTGCTGGTCTGTGGGTTGACTCTGACTGTTCTCAACATCCTTCGTGTCTGTTTATTCGAGATTTTTCTTGGTCTGCCACTTCGAGCCTTGACTTGAACTGTGCCTGTGGTCTTCCATTTTCTCACAATGTTTCTCACAGTGGAGGCTGAAAGCTGAAATCTCTGAGATAGCTTTCTGTATCCTTCCCCTAAACCATGACGGTGAACAATCTTTGTTTTCAGGTCATTGGAAAGTTGTTTTGAGACTCCCATGCTGCGACTCTTCAGAGAAGATGCAAAGAGGAGAAAAACTTACAATTGCCCCCTTTAAATACCCTTTCTCATAATTGGAGTCACCTGTGTATGGAGGTCAAGGGTCACTGAACTTACCAAACCAACAGTGACAACAGTGCCCAAATTTATGCACCTGCCTATTTTTGTTTAACCAATTATTGCACACTTTCTGTAAATCATATAAACTTCATTTCACTTCTCAAATATCACTGTGTTTGTCCCCTATATGATATATTTAACAGATTTTTTTTTTATCCAAACAATCAATGCTTTATAAAGGTAAATCAGGAAAATTAACAAGGCTGCCCAAACTTTGGCACCCCACTGTATATTTATAGACATTCAACAGACCCTTAGTAAATTATAAACAGATCATATTATGGCCAATCTGTTTATCACTATCAGAGTATCATCAAGCAATCAGTATTATACCTATAGATGTGTTACTGGCCATCAACAGACTATCAGTAGAGTGTGTGTAAATACTCTCCACCTGTCAATATTATCTCTATAGGTGTGTTACTGACCATCAACAGACTATCAGTAGAGCATGTGTAGATACTCTCCACCTGTCAATATTATCTCTATAGATGTGTTACTGACCATCAACGGACTATCAGTAGAGTGTGTGTAGATACTCTCCACCTGTCAATATTATACCTATAGATGTGTTACTGACCATCAACAGACTATCAGTAGAGTGTGTGTAGATCCTCTCCATCTGTCAGTATTATACCTATAGATGTGTTGCTGACCATCAACAGACTATCAGTAGAGCATATGTAGATACTCTCCATCTGTCAATATTATACCTATAGATGTGTTACTGACCATCAACAGACTATCAGTAGAGCGTATGTAGATACTCTCCATCTGTCAGTATTATACCTATAGATGTGTTGCTGACCATCAACAGACTATTAGTAGAGCGTATGTAGATACTCTCCACCTGTCAGTATTATATCTATAGATGTGTTACTGACCATCAACAGACCATCATTAGAATGTATGTAGAAACATTTGTAGACCAATAATATCCAAACTCATTTAAAGATGCAGGACAACGTTGAAGCCATCATGATAATTTTGATAGCACCTCTTTAGTATTATAGCGATAAGCTAGTGCAAAGCTTATTGTAATTGAGGTGAAGTGACAAAATCGCCCTGGTCGTTAGTGCATGATGACGTTTTAGAATGTAAGGACCGCTGACACGTTTGATTTTAAAATGTTCATGTTACAAATCCAGCTAAACTAGAAACAGTTCAGAACAAAATGTTGTCTCATTAATGTACAGCTATCTCAAACACAGGAGTAGGGAGCTCTTTCAGCACTGGAACTGGCCAGCCTGAACTACATGCCAGTCTCAGTTCTGGCTAAACATGAATGATTCCCGGTGTTGCACTTCTACATTGCAAAACGATTTGTCAGTTCCAAAAATAAGCACATTAAACACAATATGTGCTGATAATGAGCTCCGCGATTGTGACCAATTGGCATGATAAACCTTCAGGAACACCTGTACTGGCCCACAAAATCCCCAGATTTGGATTCTCTTGAAAATCAGAAGGACTACCTGGAACACCCAGTAAAACGCTAGGGATCCACCAAATCTGGACCAACTGACCAATTCTTGAGTGGCTAAATATTGATGTGGCCTACATCCAGAAACCCCCCGTTGCAGCGCAGCCTAGACCTGGGGCTCTTTATGGTTACAATGAGAGGAACTGAGGTGACCCTTTCAGTCTACTTAATACTGAATGCACCCTTTACACTGTGAGTCAAGGGGATCCCAACCCGTAATTCTATGGAGGTGCCCAAATTGGCGCATGAAGGACGAGCTATATCACGCCTGGAACAGATGACAAGCCAAAGTAAATGTGAGTATTGCTGACACATTTGACTTTAAACAAATGTAATTATTTTTGGGCTTAGGGAAAGAATTTTGAATCATTGAATAGTTTAATCGATAAACAATTTAAATATATATTGACACAAACCTCGTGCCACCTGGGTGCATGAGTTTGAGTTTTGATCTTATGTGCTGCAGAGTCCTTTGTGCAGTTTAATCCTTCCAATTTGCCAGTAGTTTCTTGTGTACAGGTTCTGGATCATGCCTTTTTCCACTGGGTTTAGGCTGCTGTGATGCTGAACACTTTAGTTCATTCAGCTTCTACATGTAGAGTGTATACATGTACTTGAACCCTACATTATATCAATATGGTTCCCTGGGCAGGACCCCTAACACTACCTTCACCTCCCTGTATAAGAAATGATCAAATTGAAAGTTGCTCTGAATGAGAGCGTCTGCCCAATACTGTAAACGTATAGTGATAAGTGACTATTGTGATAGTATTCTCTTGTGTAGAGGTTCTGGATCATGACCTTTTTCATTAGTGTTAGACCTCGATACTGAAGAAGCCTTTGAAGAGGAGGACTCAGTCTGGTCTCCGCTGGATTATGATAGGTTACTATGTAAGTATTCCTGACACATTTCAGTTTAGTATTTTATAAAAGATCAAAAGTTTACTCAAAAAGCTTTGAAGTGAGCTGCCTTTTAAGTTGATACGTATAGTATTTTTGTTCTATTTTTCAGGGCTACATTCTGTTATCTGTAGCAAATCAAGCCAGACTAAAACAGTACTTGAGCAAGAGACAAAATACTGTCCAGGTGTAGCAGCAATGTTACTACATTAAACTCAGTACTGACTAAACATGAATTATTCTCAGTGTTGCATTTATAAACTATAAAATTGTTTGTCGGTTCAAGCTCAGCATAAATAATATTAATAACTGTAGGCTAAAAACAAGATACAAAAGCAAATCAGATACAAAGGTTATCTTATCGTAGTTACCTATAAAATCAAACACAGGCAAAGTGCCCCCCTAATATTATTTACTAAAGCATTATTTCTAGAACTAGTGTCTGGTCTGAGCTGGATGGATGTAAGTATTACACATTAAGGTTTCATATATTGTAAAAGAAAATAATAATAATAATACCACAAATAAAGTTTATTCAAAAAAGCCAAATTAGAAACTTTAGCTAGAGACAAAATGCTATCCAGGTGTAGCAGCAGCTGTGTTACTTAAGAATCTACAGGTACATCAAACTCTGAAGTAAGGAACTCTTATAGGACAGGAACTGGCCAGGCTAAACTACAAGCCGTTCTCTATACTGTCTGATCATGTATTATTCTCAGTGTTGCATATATGCTCTGCACTGTGAAGTGTTTTGTTGGTCCAACCCAAAATGAAATGACTTTCATTTGTTACAAGCAAATGAACTAGGTTTATTCAACCTAAAAAAAAGGACTTTAAACACACGATTCAAATTCCTTGTAACTATTTAGCGTATTTTTTATGTTGCACTTTTTACAGTCTGTAAAATGGTTTGCCTGCTCGAGTCCAAAATGAAAAAAATAAAATGTTAATAATTATGTCAAAAAAAAATTAATGTGGCAACAGTTAGTTTAACTTGTTTAACTCAAACAAATGAACAAATGGAAACAATGCTAAAAATCTATTAATTTGAATGGTTAGGAAAGAAACTGAACTAAACCCAAACTAAAGAAATGAAAAAAAAGCACAGCTGTAAGTTATAGATTTCATTAATTTTTATAAAATCTTAAAACTTTTTTTTTCATTAATGTTTTGTGGTCTGTTAGGCTGCAGCAGATTTCGGATTTTAGGAAAAGTACTATAAAAATAATCATATTACTGTGTATGTTGTAAAAAGTTCAACCTTAAAAAATGACTTTAGTTTGTTACAGGCTATCAAAAATTTAATTCACCTCAAATAATTACTTTGTTTGAAAGAATGGATCATTCACAATTCTTTTTTTATAGGTTGAATAAACCTAATTCACCAATGAAACACTTTTTTACAGTGTAGGAATGGGCCAAATGGGAATTTAATGAATGTAGACACTGTGGTCCAAATTTACCCCAACTAAAACCAAAGCAAGATTCTACTAATCTGACCAAGCCTGCTTTGACTTACTTCCTTGAACCACCTCTATATGCATGTGTAGGTTTCTCATCCAGTGATGAATTAACACAGACGGACATACCGATGATGGGAGTGATAGCAGAGGTAAACCCAATTCACAATTCTGAGGAAAATGTCTTTGTAGACTGGGATTTTAGCCACTGCTGGTAGACTTATATGACCATACGCTTCCATACACCTGCAGATTCAGCTACGTCCTTCACACTATGGTCTTTGGTCACGCCCAAATGCAGTCACTCCTTTTAGCCAATCATTAACATCTGCTTTGGAGCCATTATCCACACATGGAATGAGACATTCCCTGCGCTGTAGCACCTCTTCCCAATCTATGGATCCCGTCACTCACACCCGGCAGGTATTTAAAGCCCCATCATCCTTGTGTAGGAGCCTAAAGGTACTACCACCTCAACTATGCAATATGAGTTGTTTTTAGTTCTACCAGTCAAGAATTTTGTCATGGCTACTCATAGAAAATGGAACCTCCAAAATGGAACTATACAGGAGAATAAAACGGCTTTCTTAACCTGCAGTGGAGGCTGATACAACTAAGCAGTTTTGGACCAATTCTATTGATTTGTCCTTCATAAATATTCACTTGTATATAAGTTGAAAGGGGAACTAGAGCTTTCAAACTGTGCTAAAAGAGATAAAAGGTTTTACACTGCCAAATACATATTAGATGGAGATTAGGTGGATTAGGCGAAGATATGGAGAAATATAATACTGTGGTACATCAGAAGTATGGTATATCATGTGCTCTTTCAGACTCTTATTTGTTGTAGCTGTTAAGTGTAAGACTGTAGAGTCTTTAAAATCACCGACAACATCCATTTAGTTGGTTAATAGAGAATACAGGCAAAAATAAAAAAAATAGCACATATTGTTGGTGAATCTCAAGAGTTGGGTCACTGTATAGCTAGCTATGTTAGCCAGCATGCTAACCAGCCAATAAAACTAGGCATGAATTCCAGCAGTTAGGTTTCTATACAAATTCGTTCATCAATAATACTATGGGCTTTCAAAGCTTGCTAGCTTTCCTGGACCTGGTACACGCCCAGGCCTCAGACACACCCTCAACAGACAAACTAGGGGCAACGTTAGTGGACTATTATCAGCTAGTGGGAACACAGGATAGGAATTTCAAAGACATACATCATACAGAAAATGCCACTGTTATATGCATTATACCTCTAAAAATAAATATTTTTAATGTATTTTTGGCATTTAAAGCATTACATATCAAGGTATGATATTTGTGGTTTGTTCACCTAGTTAAAATTTCTGTATGCAGGACATACCCACCCAGTGTTGGTCCCCCCCACCTGTAGAAAGGATTGTGCCCCAGGGTCAACAGCCCTCAACTGAAGTATTTGTCCCTGAAGGCATGCATTCAGAAATCAGGAACAGTGATTTCTACAGGTACTCTATCGTGCAAACAGACCTTTAAGGTTCACACATGTGTTTGGTTTTTATGGTTCTTCTGCTCTGCAGGTTTCTGTGCCCTCATGCTGGTCAGTTTCAGTGCAGACTGACCAATCTGATGTTTGAGATGGAGGGTAAAGGGGAGGTGCTGTACCGAATAGACCACTGGGACACCCGACTGTTGGATGGTTTAGGTCAGATGCAGCCTGCAGGTCCGCTGTACAATATTGACTGCTTTGAAGGTTCAATCAGTCGTCTGCACCTCCCGCACTGTGAGGTTCAGTATGGTATGTATGTGTTTGATGTATAAACCTTGTATACAATAGAAACATGTGGTAAAGGACTAACAGTATACCCACTATTGGATCTATAGTACTTTGTGAAATTAGACGCCACGCTGGTTGATTAGAACCAGTGAATTAACTGGGGTGTCAAATGAAAGCAGTGGTTAATAATGTTCCTCTGGATGTACACTCATTATAAGTTTCACCCAGAGGAAATCCACTGACAGGAATGAAACTTGGTGGGTAGGTTTGACATTGTGAGACATGCTAATGATTCCTGTTTCACACCAGCTCCACCGCACAGTCTTCAGGAATTGTGTGAGGATATTCAAGCTGCATGGGATGGATTATCACAGGACACCATTAGGAACCTCTACAGCTTCATGGCGAGAGGTCTGGCATGTTGGGTTAGCAAACATGGCGGCCCGACACTTTTTCAATGGAAAAGTAGACTGACTTTCTTTCATTTAACTGGGGTGGCCAGCGGAGTGGGTGGCTGGGTCTTCCTGGGAGGGTGGTACAGGTCACCCATTGGTTCTGCCCTGTATTTCTGAGGAAACTTTATAATTAAGTAAAATAATGTGTCCACAGTAATAAGCATGGGGACAGTGCAAATACACTCCATTAAGTGCACTGTAGCGAACACTGCTACTAGTTAGGAACAGCTTAGACACACCTACAGAAATCACTGTACCATCCACAAACGCAGGTTAAAGCTGCATCATGTAAAGAAGAAGCCATAAATCAACAGGCTTCAGAAACGCTGCCGTCTTCTCTGGGCCAAAGCTCATTTAAAGTGGACTGAGGGAATGTGGAAAAAAATGGTCTGTGGATGAATAATTAAAAATCTGAATTTTTTTTGGGAAACCACATACGCCGTTTCCTGCGTCAAGAAGAGAGGGACCATCCAACTTATCAGCAGTTTAAAAGTCTGCATCTCGGGTTTTTTGGGTTTGGATTAGTGTCTATGGCGTGAGTAGATTATACATCTGAAAAATCCGGCAAAGAAGACCCAGGACTATTGAGTAGCTAGAATCCTACATCAGACATGAATGGAACAACATTCCCTTCCCAAAACTCCAGCAACTAGTTTTCTCACCTCCTAGACGTTTACAGACTGTTGTTAAAAGAGAGGAGGGTACGCAAAGGTAGACATGACCCTGTTCCAACCTCTCAAAACGTTTCACCATCAACATCTAATATGTGTTCCATGTTCTGATGTTAATAAAATATGGGTGTGTAAGGTTTGCAAATCATAGCATTTTGTTTTATTGTCATTTATTTACATTTTACACAGCATCCCAACTGTTGAATTGGGGTAGTAATTGTTTATAAATGTAATTGGTAGTAAAAGTTAGAATAGTATTACAGATAGTTAATGTTATAGAAACTGATTTGCTTAAAATATTTATTTCCTGTTATATAACATGCTTGTTTTATGATAACTTGTGCTTACCTGCAGTTTAGACAGTCCATTAAATAAATGATGAGTGGTCTCTGACTTTTGCTCAGCACTATATCTCGTATAAATCCAAAATAAAAGCTTATTCGAAGAATATTTATATATAAGGTTTCTCATTTGAGGCGAGACATTAACATTTAAAACTAGAAAAGTGCATTTACTGAAGGAAACGCAGGATGGTTGCGCAGCTTGCTCAGTGAGGAACGAGGGATGAGTAAATGAATGGAGGTCTGTATGACTGTGGCTTAGCGACTGGGGGCCTGCCCTTAGTTTGATGGGTCTCGAGCAAAAAAAGCATTACTGTTTGGTTTGGGTCGAAAATGACTAGGACTCTATGGGAGGAACGAGGGCTGGATAAGCGACAGATAGACGAGTGCGGGTCAGTATGGCTGTGGGTTATGGCTTGGGGACCTGCCCTTAGTGTGTATGTGAGGTTTCGCGCCTCTCGGGCGAACGACACAGCCGGCTTTAGGTGGGTCCAAAAATGACTATGGGAGGAATGGGAGGAATGAGGGACCCAATCCATTGTATCTGATTTGAAGTCTCTAGGTCGAGCGGAAGTAGAGTACGTGTGCAAACACCGTCCTATTCATTCTCTATGGGAAGAAAAACGGATGCGAAAAGAAAGAGAATTGAACGAGTGCGGGTCAATCCAACACTGAATTCCTGCTCGGGGCTGCCCCCGAGCCAGTGTATCCGATTTGGTGCCTCTAGGTCGAGGAGAAGTGGGTTAGATTGGCACGCGTTTTTTGACCCCATTCATTCCCTATGGGAAAAAATTCCAGAAAAATTCCTTCCTACTCGGAATCCGTGCATCCGACCCAAAAG
Organism: Prochilodus magdalenae; assembly: GCA_024036415.1. Taxonomy (NCBI): domain Eukaryota; kingdom Metazoa; phylum Chordata; class Actinopteri; order Characiformes; family Prochilodontidae; genus Prochilodus; species Prochilodus magdalenae. The sequence continues at coordinate 132,680 of JAMWET010000580.1, forward strand.
CTGTATACAAGCCCACATCAGCAGATCATACCGGACAATTGCTTTGCAATGCGCAGCCATAATTAAGTTAATCAAATTAATTATGTTCCGACATTTTGTCCAGTGGTTGTGACCACATGGTTCTGATTATTGTTGATTTGTTGCAGGGGAGAACCAGGAGGAGCTGGCTGTGGCACATTTAACTGGTGATAATATAGAGGTCATATGGCCACTGAAAGTGACAGACACCCATGTGGTTATTAGCATCCAGGGCCTCTCTTTCTTTGGTCTTCTAAAGAAGATGATGACCTTTTCCATTCCGATCAACGGCCAGGTGTTACTCTTCTATAAGGAATTAACTGGCAAACGAATCAGGAAAAAACTACACGTCCATTTACTTCCGGGGAACGTACCTGTTGAAGAGGTAACCTGCATCCATATTATACATACATATTATGTTCATAGTAATGTTAATACCAAATTTGTATTTCTGCAAGTTAATCAGTTTCTGATGGGCTTGATTCCGGCTAAATGATGATTTGACATTGTGACTTCTTATTGAGAGCCTCCTTGTTGAATGCCACACTTCAGTTCTCTAGATCCTTAACCTGTGTATCGCACTAACCCACTGTAGATGTAAATAGTCTCAAATTAAAAGCTGAAACTTTACATTTTAAGCTTATTACGAGAACCTTAATGATGATCCTCCTGCTGTCTGGTAGAGAGCACTGGAGCATCTGTTTCACCACCACCAGTTTCTTTCAGTTTTGTAGTTACTTTCTGTTTGATAACCCAGCATGGCAGATATCTCGGCATGGAGTTGCAGAGGTTCCTAATGGTGTCGTGTGTAGGAGTGTAGGTGGAATGACACCAGGCCTTGTGGATGTGCGATGTATGCCAACAAATCGTTCATCTTGGTGCTGATCACGATGCCTCCACACATGGATTCATTGCCCTCCATGAGTCATCCTGTTCGTGCCAGCACCATTAGCAGAAACCTGGACCATGCAGGATTACATGCTCACAGACCGTTACCACAACGGTCCTTAACACCATGTCAACATAACCAAAGACTTCAATGGGTATGTGCCAGACTGTCATGGAGGATCTCCACCAAGACAAAAAAAAAGGACTCGACGAATCCGGCATGGTCCAGGTGTCTGCCAATGGTGCTGGCACGAACAGGATAACTCATGGAGGGCATCACTGCTTGACGAATGTCCATAATCATGGCTGTTGGGTCCGTTAGGTACAGCGATATGGCCCACGTGATACTTGAGATGTTAGCAAGTCTTACGATTTCAATCCTACCCACCTAGTTTCAATACTTTCTGGATGATTACTTTAGCCGTATTGTCCCTTCAGGTGCAGAACCAGCATATGGACTTCAGGAAGATAAAAACCAGCTCTAAATGCCAACTGATCCCTGGTAAAAAATATAAACCATCCTGTGACCCTTATGTATTTCAGCCAAAGGTAAATAATGACTGGAGAAACAGAACTATGAAGAAGACTGACTATGTTATCACTGGAAGTGAAGGTTTGAAGGTTGTCTTACCTCCTGGTAGGTTGAAGTGTTTGACTGCGACTACGGTCCCAACTATCACCCCACCTTTGAGGTGTTTCTTGACCCAGAGGCTCAGGAAGTCACAATTGGTCTTTTAAAAGAAAATGGTCAGGACGTTTGGGACCCTCGGTTGGTCTTTCTTGCAGGTAACCAGTACAGGTTTCTTCCAGCAAATGGACTGTATAATACCATCTGATTAATATATTGTCACTGTCCAGCAAAAACCATGTATTGATTTTTTGTTTTTGATCAATTTTTACTTGTATGCATCATTTGATCACTCACAAGACCTGCCATTTACCCAAAAATGCTTTGTAAAGGTCTGGTTCCATTGACTTACATTAAAGTCCAATTAGATTTTTGCCCTATCCTGTGAAGTTGCCAGTTTGGAGATTCTTGTTTTTCTTTGGACAGCAACAGTATACAACACATTCATACAATGCAAGACCTTGCTATTTGAAGCAAATTAGTACAATACTATTATAATAATATTTAAACTGTTATTAAGCTATCAGAATCTGCTTCTTAAAGCTACTAATTCAATAGTTCTGCGAACATGGGTTCTTTTAGGTCCTGCCAGATATACATTGTGTGGCCAAAAGTATATAGATACCTCTTGTAATTGTCCCAATCAGGTGTACCCATCACTAACAGGTGTATAAAATCAAGCACATCCCAATGGAGTCTCCCTACATGTCTGCCATGCTATATCTGGCTTACAGTCAACTGTAAGTTGTAAATTATAGTAAAATGGAAGAATCTAGGCACAACAGAAGTCTAGATGTGCCACCCGCCATCTCCCCTCTAAAATTCTAAACCACATAGTTCTTTAATAAACCCCTTATGGCCAGTTTAATACTAACAAATATCTTAGTACACATGTATTAGATTACAATAACAACAGACAGCACAAGGTCTATGATTTATATATGTCTATATGTCTTCCTTCAAGAAAGTTTATTGTTTATTGACCCCCAATAGTATATATGACCATACATGCCAAATCCATACTCCCAAATGTAACTTTCCATCTTCAGAACTTCTTAAAAGGCTATATATCTATATATATATATATATATATATATATATATATATATATATATATGTGTGTGTGTGTATATATATATATACATATATACTTTATAATGGCTTGCCAGTAATAATTGTTGTTGCTATTGTTTACCTCTTTAGATGATGATACAGAGGCAGCTACATATAAAATGGATTCAGCAGGTAAGACCTCTCGCTCACAGTAGCCTCTACTGCTGACTTTATAATAAGTTGATTCTAGTCTAGATTCGAGTGTTTTTGTGTAAGTAAGAGTAAATAAACATTGTCACAATTTTGCTGCCTCTGTTTGAAATGCATGTATACGATGTATAGGTGCCAAGTTTGTGGATGAAAACAGGGACAAACTCATTAAGAAAGTTTCCTCAGTTATGGAAATTGCAGACTGTCTACAAAGCAAAAACATGTTAACTGACGAAATGTACTGCAACATTCAAAGTGGAAAGACATCTCAGGAGCAAATGAGGATATTGTACAGAGCCCTAGACTCAGGAGGAACAGCTGTAAAAGAAGAATTCCATCAAATCCTTAAACGGAAGCTTCCTTTCTTAGTGGATGAACTGGAGGCTGGACCCAGCAAAGCTTAACGGACCTAAGAAAACGAGTTTATTCAGTCTCTCTAAAATGTTTATTGATCATAAACCTTTAGAATTAAACTGTTCTCATATTTCTGAGCATAAATTGTAGTGATCATTGACTTCTGTTCATGTTGTACTCAGTGACCGGGGCTAGTGTCCCCTCCTAAAAACAATAATAATTCAACCAAAAAGGCTCCAAAATTTCACCTAAAAAGTTGTTCAACTCCAGCTGAAAAGGTCTGCTCATCATCTTACCTCACTTTTCATGAGGTAACCATAGAGTAACCATAGAGTAAACACAGTGAGAAACATCTCGGAGATAAACATTAATTCATTACATTAATCAACATTATACATAATCAACATTAATCACTGGTATGTGTAGAAGCCTGGACCTTGTTATCAGCATGGTTTGCTTAAAACCCTGAGAAACAGACCCCCAGCACACTCACCCTCAGTGAGTGGTTACCTTTAATGTAGGTATACAATCAGAGTGCTATCTAACCCACGTAATGTTTACATGGAATGTATTCAAAATGATATACTGCATACTATTCACATACTAAACCATCCTAAAAGTAGTATATAGTATGCAGTATAGTATGCAGTATGCGTCCAAATTGAACTGGTTTTTGTCCATGTTTGAGGGACTTCCATGTTAACTGTCTTGCTCTTGCTGAAGCCCAATAAAGATTTTTGAGTGAGGCTGAAAATAACCCAATAACATTACTTTTCACAACTGGACATGACAATGCAATGACTGTGAGAAAGGTCTGTTGTAGGGTTCATTCTTCCTGCTCTACTGCATTAAACACAGAACAAAGCAGGTTAACTCCAAGTATGAGAAGAATGTACTCCAGAACTAATTACCCAGAAACCTGTGCCCCACCTACTAAACATACTACACTAGTTTGTAATGACAGCAGACTAGGGGCATCCCAATTACACACTTCAAACTAACACTATCTGGTGTTTAAGTATGTTGTATATAGTGCAGGTACAAATGTCGAAGTTGAGTGAACTCAGAAACCCACAATCCACACTTAGAACCTGTAGATTTCTGTGTATGCTAATGCTGAACACTATTGTCCCACAACGCACCAGAAAATGGAAAGGTAGGAGCTTATCATGTCTGGGAAATTCGGAAAAACATGTTGGACTGTGATGCAACGGCAGCTGCAGCAGGGGAAAGACCAGAAATGGTGTATAAATGTTCAGTCTATATCTGTCCAAACAGCCTGAAATAGTAAAGGGTGTAATTTCTTTAGTATGACATGTATAGCTTTCATGAGATATTTCAATGATATGCATGTTGTACTGTATTTTACAGCATGCAGTAAAGTTCACAACTACAAAATATGGCTTTCCCACCAAGGTTGCCAGATCGGTTGCCACCAAGAGATTTTAGGAATCATTTTCAATGAACATTTATATAAATAGGTAAAGAAGTATTGATAAAAAGTACTGCTACTGTAGTGATACCATGCTAAAGAAAACAATTCAGGTAAAAGCAAATAATTAGTTTACAGTTAAACCATCTTAATATCTGAGTTTACACAGTTTGAATGGAATTGCTCTCACTGAAGCAGATTTGGCATGAGGAAGGCCACTGTGGCTAGTTAAGATATTGAGCTACTCAAATTCTTGAGTTGGCAAAATGATCATTATAGTATTTATGATGGGCTCATGTCTGAGAAACAACACATGGTAATTATTTCACTGTCTAAAAGGATACTATACAGGTATGTAGAGGACATTTCATGCATACTTTTCTCTAGCGTTAAATACATTTAGTTATAGTGACTTATATAAATTAACATAATAAATTAAGCCAAACTGCCGCAACTCCATCTCGCTCTCACTTGCCTCATAACATGTTCTTTTACCATATTATACATATATCACATATATCACAGCTCGAAACAATCAAAACACTGAAATCATACCAAACTGTGATAGTCAAACTGTCTTGTTTTATTATATACGTGTTTGACTCTTGTAAGTGGCTTATTCACTACGTATTAATCTTTATTTATTGTGAGCTTTTTTTAATACATAACTGGACACCTCTTATGTGCATCATGAATAACTGATTTATTAGTTGCTACACCTCACAATAATTGATTTCTTAATACCTTGTTATGCAAGTTACTGAACATAAACCTTCACCTTAATTCACATTTTATTAGTAGCATCAGGTTTACTGCCTTATCGGGGTTTATTGCAAGATAATAAGGGTTTAATAAGTCACTAATACATCAGGATGTGTTCCATATAATTAAGCTGAGTCTTGGCCATCTTTGTAAAAAAGCTAATAATTAGTAATATTAATAAAATAATTCCATTTGATTTATGTGGGCTGCACATTTTCTTGCAAATTAGTCAAGGGTCTTCTTTGTCGAGGTAGATGCAAGACCTGTTTTTTTATAGATTTTGTGATCAACAGTTTCACATTCTGCAATTTGTGTGGTGAAAGCAATTGTTCCACAACATTACGGCAGTTGAATGCTTCTATCATAGTGTGCACCTTTCAAAAAAATGTCATCACCTAGTGGTATCATTTGAGAACCTCCTCAGGTCCTTGGGCTGAAAAAAAAAATAGACAACTGAAATGGATTTAACTTGCACTGCTTTTAAAGCTATGTAAAATTCATGCTGTCAGAATATGTTGATTATGGCTCAAAAAGAAAAGTCCAGCTCAATTGATATAGTGATGGAGATATTTTGACGATAATTCACTAAAGTTTGAACTGCGTTCTCTTTTAATTATCTTTCAGTGCACTCACTATTTGCAGTTTCTTAAGCCCAGACCAAAGCAGGAACACACAGCAACGTAGTTCCAGTTCAGAGTGAACAATGATGTTAACTAATGTTAACAAACTTATATGAAAAAAAAGATTTTAGTTGAATTTAAATTATTACCAATTTAATTGCCCTTTAATTATTGCATGCAAATAAGAATTAAAATGGCCAAATTGCTACCAAGCTGTCAGTAGCAAGTACCTTTCAGTTGGTGAGAGACAAAACTGAAGCTCAAATAAGCAACATTGCTCATTGCTACCCTCTAAAACACAGGGTCCCAATGCCATTCTCAAACCAAGGTTTTCATACAATTAGGTACACCTAATCTATTACAGTCACAAATATGGTGCTTCAAGGATGTACACAATTTAAATGTATGGGTTGTACATAATTAACATACGCAATGTTAAATGCTTGTTGCTACTTTTCACTGTAACTGTCCCTGACTTAAAAATTCAATGCATGGTGTTTTCAACACAGGTACACCTAACGGTATATTATGCTTAGTAGTCAATTAGTGTACATTACATCATGTGTACCTCATATAAGGGAGGCAAAGGTTAGGTAGGTAAGGTTAAATTTAAAATCTGCTGTTTTTTTTATTATACCTGAAGAACTCTGGATTCAAAACCTTTTCCAAAAATGTAATAATAAAAAAAAGTTAAATTACTGGGACTAGTTTTAGTTAAACTAGTCAAGTGGAGCAAACAGATACATATATTTTGCGTATATGTCATAATGTACAATCTAAAGTCATTTATACATTCAACCTAATTACATTGTGCAGCTAAGATTTCAACCATGAAACTACATTATTTTTATCCTACAAAATAATCCCACATTATTTACTACACAAATGAAAGCTGTCATCCTTTTGAGAGTTTGAATGATTACATGCATGAAGTATTTAAAAAAAAGTTAAATAGTTAAAAAAAAAACAACTAAACATTATAAAAAGAAAGATGTGAAAGTTTTAAAACATTGGAAAGATTTCAAAGGTTATTTAATGTAAATCATGTATTTTATTTTGTTCATGTATTTTTTCACGTATATATGTTGGTATTTCATGTGAATGTAAATTGTTATTCAGTGGTAAAGGACTTTTTAATTTATTATTTTTTTCATGTTTCTGAGTTTAGGTAACAGAGGTGCACCAAGCAATTCTAGAATGAGCCAAATATTTAGGTTCCATTGTTTGCATTACCCTACCGGCATTTCATTGAGATGCATGTTGTTTTGGAATCAGACAGACTGCTGCTTTCCAAATTAAGCTTAACCATAGGCCTATCAAACTAATATAACATTATAACATGGTAAGTCGATTGCAGTTCCTTCGCATGATTGCTATATCTGCTTATCTAAGCTCCAGCTGTGTCTTTCATCAATTGTGAGGTGCTCAGCATCAGCCAATAAGAAACAAGACAATTTACGCTGGTAGGCCCTAAATAAAAAAAGTATATATATAACTAAATAATCAATCATGAATGTTTATACAGAATGACTGTTTATTACCAGGTCGATTTTCTGAGCGTGACAGGCCTGACTGTGTTACGCACATAGTTAATGACTCATTTTGGTCACACTCCTTGATTACGAATGTAAACAGAATGTTCTGCCCTATCCTGCAGTGCAGGTTTAAGGATAACCTTTCTGTGATGCACTTAGACACCTCTTGATTTGCAACTACAGGTAAAAGAATGTTTTTCCAGGACATGTTGCTGCAGTGCATGACAAAATAATGTGTGTAGTGCTGGTGCTTTTGAAACTATTCTTACAATGAGAAATACCAACATGTCCAAGCAGCTACTCAGTTGTGCATTTGAAGTTTCTTATGCTGCTCCTCTGTTCCTCATTTTCAGTTTTGATACTTTGGCAACGCACAGTGACAGATAGCACACTCGTGGAAATGTGCATGACTTAAAACCATGAAATTATTAAAAATTTATATTTATTTATATATATAGATAGAGATAAATGAGAAGTATCAACAGAGTTATGTGCTTTAGTTTCCTCTGTGCTAAAGTAAAAAGGCTTCAATTTGTGTTATGTTTTCGTATTTAAACCTGCCTGACTGGTTTTGAGGGAGGAGCTACTGTGCAGGCGACCTTTATGCAGCTCTCAACTAAACCCTCAACGAAAGTATTTTCTCACCAGCCGTCATACAGGTAAGGACTGTTTTGATTCAGTTTACACTTTTCAAGAATTCTGTGAATATTAACCTTGAAAGTCCATTAAAGCAAAGCTTTAATAAAAGCTTATGATCTTTTTCTACAACAGAAACACAACAAACATATTTGTGCTCAGAATTAGCAGTTAAGTTCAGACGCAGTTGTGTTTGTGGTCCTTGGTGCAACTCTGGGTGACGGGTTCCTGTAAGCTGAATAAAAAGTTAATTAATAAGTTCCACTGGGGTCCAAAAAACAAGACAATCATCAACCTGTGCTGGGCATCAGCCTTTATTAAAAACCCTCCTTAATTAGTGGGCAAAAAAATCACAGCATGCCTAGCTAAGGCATATAACTAGCACACTAAATTTATGTAAGGGTTAAGTGTTAGAGCTGTGTGTGTAGCTCATGGCCACCAGCAGGAGGCCTGACCAGTGCAGTAGAGAAAAAAACTCCAATCCCCAGAATCTCCAGCAGTAATAAAGCACTGACCAGGTGTACCTGTGTGGCACGGTGTAAATACCCAGCCCAAATGGCTGCTCACTGTTACACTTTTTAGAGGGGTGAATGGTAAGGTAAAACAGAAAAGAAAGAAAAGGAAATGCTTAAAGAAATGAGCCTGAAAAAAGACCAATGGGTATGGCTGTCCACTCGAGGCCTCCCACTGCGGGGCCTTTTGCGTAAGTTGGCAAACAAGTTTATTGGTAAGTGTGGCTCCTGTGCCCAGGGCCCAGCCCCCTCCCCCTTGCCATGCATTTGGGAAGGGCCTGGTTACCTTATGGTCCATGTTCGGTGAGATGACTGCCTCCATAAGTCAGGGCATGGTCTAACATGAGCAGAGAGTCAACTTTGGTCCATATCGTATCCCCTGGCCCAGGTCTGCATTTCCCAGTTACCCTAACCTGGGCTTCTCAGAAATGTGCCTCCCTAAAAGCCTTTATGGATTCCGGAGCCTTTTCCAGACACCACCTAGATCGGGTTCCCAAAATATACTGGGACCTCTGTGAGGTATTCTGAAAGGAACAAACCTGACCATATGACCAAGAAAGCCTTTATTACCCCCACTGGGCATTATGGGTACTGCATAATGCTTTTTGGGCTTATAAATGCCCCATGCAGTTTCCCAACATATCATTAATGACGTGCTTCTAGAGGCCCTAGATTGCTACATGTATGTCTATCTCGACAACATCTTGATATATAGTTTTGTGAGGAATTTTATCTCCATGGAGGTGCCCCTCAACACCCTAACTCGAAAGACCCTGAGGCCTTTCCCTTGGTCCACAAAGGTGCAAAAGAGATTAACCTTGTCCCTGGTTTTGCAATTGCCGGACCCCAACTGTTTGTCATCGAGGTAGATGCATCTGATGTAGGTGTGGGAGTGGTACTCTCCCAATGTCTAGAAGGGCTGGTGGATCCGGGTAAAGAAACTCCAAGCCCAAACCTCTGCTATGCATCGTGCTTTGCAGCAGTGGGAATGCTAAGGTAAAAGAGAAAAGAAAAGAAATAAAAAACCAGAAAAGAAACTGCCTGAAAAAAGAAGGGAGAAAAAGTTGGTCAGATCAGATGTACAAGTAAGTTGGGTTTTGGTTTTGCGTGCATGTGTAAAATCCTGGGAATTTAGAACTTAGAATTTTATCTGGCATGCTTAGGAATTTCTCTCAAGAGGAGGAATTTTTGGAATGTTCACTATAAGACAAGACACTGTCTGTGTAAGGCGAAAGAGAAGAGCTTTACATTAAACTACATGCATGGTTCCTAATTCCACACAGCAGTGTATAGTTTCTGAAATTCTGTGGATAGACTGTTACTGTTTAAGTGTATATTTTGGTTTAGCCAAAAACACATTCACTTCTTCACTCATACATCAGGTCATGGCAGGTTGAGAATGACTGTTCATAATATGCTTTAACTTTTTTAGGCACCATTATTTTGGCCAGCCCTCCTGTATATACTCTTCTAGTATAGAGAATTAGGGTCAGTCTTTCTGTGGTCCTTGACTTCTTCAAGGCATGAGGCTGAGATGGCCAAAGCTGATGTTTTCTGGGGCTATGATGTAATAGGTAAGATCAGTTGTCTCCAACTGAAAAAAGAGGGGAGAAAAAGGAGAGAAAGGAAAAGGAGAAGGCAAAAAGAAAAAAAAGTTGAAAAAGAAAAGCCTGAAAAAGGGAGGAAAATAAAAGGCTCAAAAGGTACATAATGCATTTCAACCCCTTGTTCCACATTCTACTATGCAGCCTCAGTGGCAGTAATAGCATGTTGGTCTGTGGTCACCCATGTGACCAGTTTAAATCTGGCTGGTTGGCCATGTCAGCCATCACAAGCACCACACACACTTATTCAGGTTTTAACACTGAGTTAAGTATATAAAACAAATAAAAACCTTTTGCTCTTTTGGGTCCACTGCCTCACTAAACCATAGTAGTTCAGGTTTACATTGTAAGTAGATTTTTTACACTAAGAAAGTAGGGCTTTACTGTATATATAACCTGCTGTATGTGGCTTGTAGGAGAGAAATGGAGAGGATGGCTGCCAATGACCTGAGTCTTTCTGTGGGAAATGGAAGAAGAAAATAATAAATCTTGTAATAAAACAGTGCAAAAATGGGTAAGTGGATTTTTACGATTATTAAAAACAAAAATTGAAATGAATCTCAAACATATGAAATAGACTATGGATTGTCTGCAGAGCAGTATGGCTATACTTTTTCATTTTTGTCTTTCATGATAATAATATAGATACATAATACAGGCAAATTTATTTGGACACCTGACTATCACACTTACATGAGCTTGTTTGGCATTGACTTATCACACCAGACAACATGTTTTTACTGCTTCAGGTTCTGATGGCTTTACATAGTCTGACTCATTTCCAAGCGCATGCTTACATATAGAAATTATGTCCTTCAAGAGTGTCCACATACACACGTCATCGTTTGACAATGGGAAAGAAGTTTGGTCGCACATATGACGTAATCAAGGACCGACCTTATTGCTGTACCTGACTGACCCAACAGCCACAATTGCAGACATCCAGTGAGCAGTGATGTCCTCCATGAGTCATCCTGTTAATGCAGCAACATTGGCAGACGTCGCAGCCATACAGGATGAACGGTTGTTGTCACATGCCACACGTCCAGAAAGCCTAGTGTCACTCCACCTCCACCCCTACCGCACCCTTTTCAGGAACTGTGTGTGGATATTCAAGCTGCATGGGATGAATTATCCTAGGACACCATTAGGAACCTCTACAGCTCCATACCGAGACGTCTGGCATGTTGGGTTAGCAAACACGGCGGCCCGATGCCATACTGAGAGACAGACTTCTGTATGTGTAGCTCAATAAATATTGATCATATCAGTCTAAATTTATCATCAGTTATTGATCCTGGTCACCTTTATCTTCCTTCCCAATACCACCGCACACCCACACCTCCTTCTGGGTGCAGCTGTTCTTTTGATGATGAGGGTATATTTGCCATAGTGTATGAGCATTATTTTACCATTTATTGTATTCTATAAAGTATTTGTACTGTGAACAGGTAGCATTTGTGATTACTTTTATAATTATATATTGTTTTTAATGGCTCTGGCTTTTTCCCCTAGCAGGTGATAAAGACCATCATATCAGCCTGAGGATTGTGCTGCTGGGGAGCGTATATGCTGGGAAGAGTTCAGCAGGAAACACCATCCTGAACAGAGAGGAGTTTGAGTTAAAGAGAACTGCTCAGTGTGTGAAGAGACAGGGAGAAGTAGCAGGGAGACACATCACTGTGGTTGAAGCTCCAGGATGGTGGATTAATAGGCCTGTAGAGGAGAGCACTGAGTTACTGAAACAGGAGATTGTGCTCAGTGTGTCTCTGTGTCCTCCAGGACCTCACTGTCTGCTGTTGGTCATACGTCTGGACAGACAATTTCAAGAGAACAGCAGAAGAATATTAGAGCAACACTTGAAACATCTCACTGATACAGTCTGGAGTCACAGTATACTGCTGTTCACTCGTGGAGACTATCTGGGAGACACACCGATAGAGCAGCACATTGAGAGTGAAGGGAAGGAGCTCCAGTGGCTGGTGGAGAAATGTGGGAACAGGTATCATGTTCTCAACAATAAGAACAGGAGTGATGACACTCAGGTCACAGAGCTGCTGGAGAAGATAGAGGAGATGGTGGAAGCAAACAGTGGACGCCATTTTGAAATGGACAGAAAGATTCTACAGGTTGAGCAAGAGAGGATGATGACAGTGCAGAAACAGCAGATCAGATCTACAAGTAAGTTGGGTTTTTTGGTTTTGCGTGCATGTGTAAAATCATGGGAATTTAGAACTTAGAATTTTATCTGTCATGCTTAGGAATGTCTCTCAAGAGGAGGAATTTTTGGAATGTTCCTTTGTGGCAAGACACTGTCTGTGTATTGCGAAAGAGAAGAGCTTTACATTAAACTGCATGCATTTCATGGTTCCTAATTCCACACAGCAGTGTATAGTTTCTGAAATTCTATGGATAGACTGTTACTGTTTAAGTGTATATTTTGATTTAGCCAAAAACACATTCACTTCTTCACTCATACATCAGGTCATGGCAGGTTGAGAGTGACTGTTCATAATATGCTTTAACTTTTTTAGGCACCATTATTTTGGCCAGCCCTCCTGTATTTACTTTTCTAGAGTAGAGAATTAGGGTCTGTCTTTGTGTGGTTTTTGACTTCTTCAAGGCATGAGGCTGAGATGGCTCAAGCTGCCCATGTGATGTTTTCTGGGGCTATGATGTAATAGGTAAGATCTCCAGTTACAAGGCAGTGGAAGTGTGCCTTGAGAGTGTGTCAGCTTCAATAAGCTTCCTACCTTTAACATACTCTGTGCTAAATCTCATCAGTTGCAAAAGTAGCCATTCTAAACCAAAGACCTTATTCTGGCCAGCTTGGATATTAACACCATTTGACCCGTACAGGTATTTTGTCAACTTTTACCATGCCCAGATCACAGCCAAGTACATTTCAATTTGTGAATATCTAGTTTCTGTACATCATAGTTCTAGAGCTGTATTGTAAATGGCAGGGAGCTGTACACCAATGATGTACTAAGCAGTCTTCTCCACTTTTGGTCAGGACATTTGGTGGTGCATCGATGGATGTTTATGAGGATCTGTGGAGACAAATTGTCCTTCTTTAGTTTCCTAAGGATGTACAGATGTTGCTGCCCCTTCCTAACCAAGTGTGAAGTTTTGAGGGTATTTGACAAATTTACAGAGATGCAGACTCCTAGGAACTTAAAGCTGAAGACATGCTGTTCCTCAGTACTATTGGTTTAGCCAGGGAAGTGTGTGGAGCTCTTGGCTTTCCTGTAGTCCACAATGAGGAATTTGGTTTTGTCTATGCTGAGGGTGAGGTTGTTGGATTTACATCAGGCAGCCAGGTACTGGATCTTCTCAACGTAGGCTGATTTGTCGTCATCTCTGATGTGGCTGACCACTGTGATATTGCCTACCAATTTGATGATGTTGGATGTGACTGGACGAATGCAGTTGTTGGGGAACTGTAAGGGGCCGCCCGCGGCGTGGTCCTCCCGCCACCAGAGATTGAGGAGACCTGGTTACTGCCCTTATAAGAACTGCCCAAGGTTCAGATGATGCGAAGTCTTAATCCATTTCAAACCACGCCAGGGTTGGTAGTACAGCTTGTACATGCTCCTAGTTGAAAAAAAGAAAAGAAAGATCGAAAGAAAAGAAAAGAACTACTAGTTTGCTTACCAGCCATCTTGGGTCCTCTCCCTCGAGGCTGCTGTCAGTTTCTTCCCCTTTGTTTTGTTTGAGAAAATTATTTTAGTTTCAAAGCTCAGAAGATACTTGTTCTCCTTTCCTGAGTATCTTCCTGTTTAGTTTTATGATGAGTGCCTGCAGTTTGATTGTCTTCTTTCTTTCTGTTTGTTTTCGGCACCTTTGTTCTCGTTTTCCCGCCATTCCTTTGCCGTTTGTTTATAAGGCCGGGCATTGGCCTGGGCCACGGCCTTGTGGAAGAGCAAGAACACTGCCTGTCCTCTACAGTGTTTACAGCAGCCATGAGAAGAACCTTTGATGGTCCTGTGCGGGGTCGTGAAGCAGCCACGGCCTTGCTAAAAAATCCATTAGGGTTCCCTCTCTGTTGCCGATTACACCACTGACTTCCGCACCTTGGCCGCAGAGAGTAGATGGAACCCGGAGGCCCTGGGGGCTATGTACCAGCAGGGCCTCAATGAGGACCTCAAAGATGAGCTGGCCACTCGTGATCCCCCAAACACATTGAAGGACCTGTACGAGCTTGCGATCAAGCTCGACAACAGGATATGAGAATGTCGTAGGGCCAGTAAGAGAACAAATTGGGGAGCTCGTTTTACTGCCTCTTCTCCCAGATAGTATGTCTCAGCAGCCCCTGGGGCCCCAGAGCCGGTACAGATTGATCGTGCCCATCTGACTCCTCAGGAGGTTGAGCTACGCCATAGACGGTAATCCCCTTAAGTCTGGAGCAATCAAAAGACAGAACAAACCGATTCTTGTGCAAGTCGGCCTGCACAGCGAACGGTTGTCTTTCTTTCTCACTCAAGCCCCTGACCTGCTGGTTATCCTGGGGTATTCCTGGTTGCAAAGGCATAACCCCCAAATTGACTGGTTATCCCGGTCTATTCGTCAATGGGGGCCACATTGCCAAGGATCCTGCTTACGATCCAAGGCTGATAGGGTCTCTTCAGGGGTTGCTAATAATTCTGCAGACCTCAGTAAAGTGCTGGTAGCCTATCATGATCTCAGGGAGGTCTTTAGCAAGCGAAAGAGGGAGGTCTTGCCTCCTCACAGAGCTTTCGATTGTGCCATTGACCTACTTTCGGGTACATCACCTCAAAGAGGGCATCTGTGCTCTCTTTCTGGCCCTGAGAAGACAGCCATGGAAAGGTACATTCAGTAGGCCTTAGCTCAAGGCTTTATACGGCCAGCCACCTCCCCTGCTGGAGCAGGATTCTTCTTTGTGGGGAAGAAGGACGGGGGCCTACGTCCCTGCATTGATTATAGAGGCTTCAGTAAAATAACTGTCAAGGATCGTTACCCTCTGCCCTCATGACTACAGCATTTGAGGCATTACAGCAGGCTTCTATATTTACTAAATTAGACCTCTGCAGTGCCTACAACCTCGGGAGGATTAGGCAGGGGGATGAGTGGAAGACAGCTTTCATAATGCCCACTGGCCACTATGAATACCTGGTGATGCCTTTTGGTCTGATGAATGCTTCAGTCGTCTTCCAACGACTCATTAATGAGGTTCTTCATGAGGCCCTTGGCCTCTATGCCTTTGTCTATTTGGATGATATCCTTATCTTTAGTAGGACCACTACGGAACATGTTTCTCATGTATGCTGGGTCCTACAACTACTCCTGGAGAACCACCTCTAATGTGAAACTGGAGACATCCTAGTCCCACGTACCCTCTGTACAAATTTCTTGGGTTTATGGTCTCCAGGGGTAGCCTGGCTATGGATTCATCTAAACTAAAGGCAGTGGCTGAGTGGCCTCGTCCCACCTCGCTCCGCCTTGTCCAACGCTTCTTGGGCTTCGCCAATTTCTATCTGTGTTTCATTCGAGGGTTTGGGTCGGTTGCAGCGGCGCTCACTGCCCTGACAAGGAAAGAACCAGGTCCATTTCGGTGGACCGATGCAGCTCAGAAAGCATTTGAAGAGCTCAAGCAGAGGCTCACATACGCCACCTACCAGACCCAGAGCTACCGTTTGTAGTGGAGGTTGATGCTTCTGAAGTAGGGGTCGATGCTCTTGTCAGGACCAAAAATTGCACCCCTGTGCCTACTTCTCCCATCGGTTATCGCAGGCAGAGCGCAACTATGATGTGGGTAACCGAGAGTTCTTGGCCATTAAGATGGTTTTGGAGGAATGGAGGCACTGGCTTGAGGGGGCCAAACATCCATTCTTGGTCTAGACGGACCACAAGAACCTATCCTATATTCAAGGGGCCAAACGACTGAACCCCAGACAGGTCAGGTGGGCCTTGTTTTTCAGCCGGTTTGCGTTTACCCTCTCCTACCGTCCAGGTACCAAGAATGCCAAGCCAGATGCTCTCTCTCGACAGTGAGAGGTTTCTCCTGCCCCACCCACTGCCCCCATTATTCATCCAGAACGCATATTGGCCCCACTTTGTTGGGGGATAGAGGACTCGGTTCGGTTCAGACCCTGGAGGGGGCCCAGTCAACAGCCTCTATGTCCCAACGTCAGTCAGGAAGAGGGTGATGCAGTGGGGGCATGCCACTGGACATCCAGGCACTACCTGTACCCGGGAGTTCATCCAAAGGTGATTTTGGTGGGCCAACCAAAAAAAAAGAAAGAAAAGAACTACTTGCTCACCAGCCATCTTGGGTCCTCTCCCTCAAAGCTGCTGTCAGTTTCTTCCCCTTTGTTTTGTTTGAGAAAATTATTTTACACTTTGTTTATATTAAAGCTGTGCCAGCTTCACTTCCGCATCCGCTGTGGTGTAGCTGTTAGCGCGTTCGCCTCCCACACCAAAGATCGCTGGTTCAAATCCGGGTCCATGTATATCTGATTTGTTTCCCGTTGCGTGACATCTGCATTTGAGTCCACCCTGGTGGAGGTTTCCATCAGGTGTGAAATATACACTGCTCAAAAAATAAAGGTAACACTTTTTAATCAGAGTATAGCATCAGCTCAGTTCAACTTCAGGGATAATGATCTGGTCAGTTAAGTAATAGGGAGGGCCGTTAATCAGTTTCAGCTGCTTTGGTGTTAATGAAATTAACAACAGGTGCAGTAGAGGAGAAACAATGAGACATCCCCCAAAACAGGAATGGTTTAAAAGGACGAGGTCAATGACATTTTGTACCCCCTCATCTTTTCCCACTGATTCTTCACTAGTTCTGCAGTTGACTTGGGTCAGCGTCACTACTAGTACCATGGTGCGGTGCCTGGACCCTACAGAGGTTGCACAGGTAGTCCAACTAATGAAGGATGGCACATCAATATGTGCTGCCAGAGCTTTACTGCTGTGAATGTGTCTGACCAAACAATCAGAAACAGGCCTCATGAGGTGAGACATCCTGTAGTGAGCCCTGTGCTCACTGCCCATCACCGTAGAGCTCGATTGGCATTTGCCACAGAACACCAGAATTGGCAGATCCGCCACAGACGCCTTGTGCTTTTACAGATGAGAGCAGGTTTTACCTGAGCACATGTGACAGACGTGACAGGCTCTGGAGATGCCATGGAGAATGCTATGCCGCCTGCAACATCATTCAGCATGACTGGTTTGGTAATGGGTCAGTGATGGTCCGGGGAGGCATATCCCTGGAAGGACGCACAGACCTCTACAGGCTAGAGGACGGCACCCTGACTGCTATTAGGTATCAGGATGAAATACTTGGACCCGATGTCAGACCCTACGCTGGTGCAGTGGGTCCTGGGTTCCTCCTGGTGCACAACAATGCCTGGCCTCATGTGGCGAGAGTATGCAGGCAGTTCTTGGAGAATGAAGGAATTGATACCATTGACTGACCCATCGGCTCACCTGACCTAAATCCAATAGAACACCTCTGGGACATTATGTTTCGGTCCATCCGACGCCACCAGGTTGCACTTCAGACTGTCCAGGAGCTCAGTGATGCCCTGGTCCAGATCTGGGAGGAGATCCTCCAGGACACCATCTGTCGTCTCATTAGTAGCATGTGGGGGCCATACAAACTACTGCGTACTATTTTGAGTTGCTGCAGTGGAGTGTGGGTTAAATGGACGAGCCTGCTGCTTCATTTCTTCACTTTGATTTTCAGGGTCTTTGAATTCAACCCTCTGTAGGGTGATCATTTTCATTTCCATCAAACGATGTGGCATCCTTTCCTTCCTAACACATTACCCAGTCTATATGAGGAAAGATATTCTGCATGATTTTTTCCCATTGAAATCTGATGTGTTTTCAAAGTGTTCCCTTTATTTTTTTGAGCAGTGTATAAACGAGACTACAATCCAGAGAGAATCCTCTCCATATAAGGATTGTTGCCCCGTTACATGAACATGGAGAAGAAGCCACAGTACACAGCCTCGCGGGACTATGGAGTTCCGCCTAAGGGGGCAAGGACATATGACTCGCACAAACTGGGGTTAAATACACAGTGCAGCCAAAATTATTTGGAAACATGACTATCACACTTGTATGAGATTGTTAGACGTTGATTCATCACTCCAGACCCAGATCCACTTCTGCAGTGCTTTACAGCACACCAGCTGACACTTAAAATTGGGCATAGTGATATTCAGCTTGTGTGGAGTTGCTTATCCATGGAACACCATTTCATGAAGTTCTTGTTGCACGGCTCTTGTGTTGGTGCTACTTCCAGATACAGTTTTGAAATCATTATGTAACAGACTTCTTTTAAAGTCACTGAGCTCATTAGTATGACCCATTCTACTGCCCATGCTTGTCTACAAAAATGTGTGACTATGTCCTTGAGGGGTATCTATGAAAATTTGGCCATAGTGTTTTAGCTTTATTGTACTACTCAGTGTTTCTACTGTGAATAGATAACATCTGTAATTACATTTATATGTTGTTGATGTTCACTTTTATAGGTGTGTCTTTTTGTCCCCTAGCAGGTGATAAACACCATCTCTCAGAGCTGAGGATTGTGCTGCTGGGGAGCATATATGCTGGGAGGAGTTCAGCAGGAAACACCATCCTGAACAGAGAGGAGTTTGAGTTAAAGAGAACTGCTCAGTGTGTGAAGAGACAGGGAGAAGTAGCAGGGAGACACATCACTGTGGTTGAAGCTCCAGGATGGTGGATTAATAGGCCTGTAGAGGAGAGCACTGAGTTACTGAAACAGGAGATTGTCCTCAGTGTGTCTCTGTGTCCTCCAGGACCTCATGCTTTACTTCTGATCATACGCATGGACAGACAATTTCAAGAGAACAGCAGAAGAATATTAGAGCAACACTTGAATCTTCTCACTGATACAGTCTGGAGTCACACTATAGTGCTGTTCACTCGTGGAGACTGTCTGGGAGACACCCCCATAGAGCAGCACATTGAGAGTGAAGGGAAGGAGCTCCAGTGGCTGGTGGAGAAATGTGGGAACAGGTATCATGTTCTCAACAATAAGAACAGGAATGATGATACTCAGGTCACAGAGCTGCTGGAGAAGATAGAGGAGATGGTGGCAGCAAACAGTGGACGCCATTTTGAAATGGACAGAAAGATTCCACAGGAGGGGGAGGAGAAGAGGAGAGCAGAAGAAATTCGAGGGAAAGAGAGGGTAAAGGTGGAGAAACAAATTGAGGACATTAGGTCATGGATGGGTGAGTGTATTTATTACAAATTTCAATTTCATTTTAACCCGACTTGTCCACCATTTTCCCTCATGCCCCTTTCATATCCCATAAGCCCCTCCCACTACACAGAGCATACCATTACTGGGGGTTACCTGAAGGAGCATTAGACAGGAGTTCATACATTGATGAGCTCATACATAATCATATACATTACAAGACTCGAAGACAAAAGACTCTAGATAAATGACAATGCCTGAACATTACCCAAGTATAGGAGTCTAGTGATGTGCCTGGCGCCTTGACATCATCACAAAATGACATACCATGAATGCCAAACTCCAGGCTGTGAAAGAAATGTTACTGCATTTCATACTAATTGCAGGTGACTGTACTGTTAGAGGACATGATTGATGTTCCGTTTGACATTTACTTCCTGTTCATCAGCATCACCAAGTTCTTAATCATTCAGTGTTCCATTCCAGCTCTAGAGTAAATGGGTGTGTAAAACTGTGACTTGGCATTTTTACCCTAACTGAAGTCACAGCATCAGAGACACCAGCTATTCCATGATGGTGTAAAGTATGGCTGTTGTGTTGGAAGCTCCCTGCACTCTTTTTAATTTTGTATTTATTGTGTGTTTGTATGTAACCTTATGCACAGCCAGCACTTTCACTTAATATAGACAAACACTTTTGGAAGGTGGATGAGTTACCAACAACCACAGTTTGAGTTTGGCAATGCAGAGACACCAAATTTGGGAACACCAAAGAGGCCCTTTTGATTTGTAACCTATTGATTTGGAAGAAGGGCAGGAGAGTGAGCGTTCTTGTCAGGCTGAGACAGCGTGGTAACCATGCTCGACTCCACAGCATACTACTGGCCAATGTACAGTCCTTGGACAACAAATCAACCAAACTCAGGGCATAGATCTTTTTTAGCGAAAGACACGGGGCTGCTGTATAATCTGTCCTGCAGAGACCTAGTTGTGAGCACTATTCCTGAAATAAGCATTCAAGCCCACAGGGTTCTCTGTGTGCCATCCAGACAGAACATAGGGTCACTCAGGAAAGTAAATGAGTAGGTGTATGTTTCATAATCCACAATAATTGGTGATAAAAGTAGTGGATGCTTTGTGAAATCTTGTAGCTGACCAGACATGGAATACCTCATTATCCTTTATGTAGGCTATTCAAAGGGCAGGAAATCATTCACCCAGAGGCTGCCTCCATTGTTGATTGCCACTTCATCAAAGCAAACTTAAGAAAAGCTGCTCCAAAGTACACTATGGTCTCCAAAGTCTTTTGTGTGTTGGCAGATGACTACTGCTGTCTAATGTTTGTAAGGAAATCCACTATCCACTGGATGGATCCGGCACTAACAGGTGGGATAATTTAACATGCAGAAGCTGCAGCATGTGTTAAATGCCAAGCTGAACTCCACAAAACAGAGCACTAGCACAGGTTCCCGTACTGTCGTAGCATGAAGTGCTGGGCTATGATGATTGCATTGTCAATAGACCTGTTAGCTCTGTCCTAATGTCGTGTTAGCTATTAGTGCCATTTTAAATTTAAAATAGTTTTTGGTTTTCAGTGATACAGGAACTTTCATCTGGTGAACGAGGCCTGGCCAGCTACTCTCCAATCAGGAACATCTTTACCACTTCAATGTAGTTCACATATTTATTGGAGGCTATTTAAACAGGCTCAGGCCATCTCGTTTTGTGTTTACCTCAGCTGATCATCAGTGATGACCATGCTTATGCATGCTTAAAAATGTCTCTGAATGTAGTAAGACATTTGGTGAACTTTCGCATACTGTTTTGTGAATACTGCACGGATTCAAACCAACTAACTATCCTTACATACTACTTTTGCATAGTGTAAAGTATGGTAGTACACAATTTCGAATGCAGCCCAAGTCACGGAGAGGAAATGATAATAGAATGTCATGAAGGCTGGCTTTTGTCCACTTCAGTGTGAAATTGAGGTACCACTTGCAGCACTGTGCCTACAGTACAGTATAGTACTAAATCGAAAACCACGCTATGCATTTCATTTCCATTCAAAATGCTGGTTTTATACAAGTGATTCATTATTTCAGTATCATGAAAAACACAGAAACAGACATACAACACTCTCAGGAATAAAACCTGTAAATACTGTTTAATGTAAACGTCTAACAATATATACTCATCATCAATAGAATAGCTGCATCCAGAAGGAATCAGCTGTGTGAGGTAAGCAAGGACAGGTCCTATCTCTGTACCTGACCGACCCAACAGCCATGACTGTGGACATTCAGCAAGCAGTGGTGTCCTCCATGAGTCATTTGCAGACGGCTGCACCCAGCAAGACTACATGCACACAGACCGTTACCACGACTGTCCCTAACACCACGTCACCGTCACCAAAGACTGCAGAAACTGATCATCTGAAATATGTTTACTCTGTACTCTACAGTGAGCAAAGAGTGGAGCTCAGATACATCATATCTAGGAGCTTTGGTCAGAACACGCTGTGGACCTCTTTCTCAATCAGCATGCTCCATGGGCGCAACTTACCTCTCTAAATTTGGTTCTACTGAAATCATTACTGAATCTTCTCCTTTTGAAAGGATTGCAAGCATGGACTTTCTAACATCCAGTGAGTATTGCAGATTTGTTTTCTTGTCATTTTGAAATCCTAAATCACAGGTGTTGTTCCTGAGTAGCACTTCCCTAAAGGGTAAAAACAAGACTGTAGACTTCTGACTTTTGAAACATGGTGGTGAGAATGGTCGTATTATGAATGTATAAATAATCCAGTATCTGGAAGAGGTAATGACTGCTGAGTCAATATCATGGCATAACCTGCACCAGGAGGAGAAAAGAACACTCCAAGCAATCCACCACAATTAAACTGAAACTGTCAGGGGATGGATGTCCCGGAACATGTCCAGGTCACTGCATAACTCTAGGAGGACAGTTGAATGTATGATGATATATGAAAACTTAATGTCTTTGCGAGATGGAAATTAATGAGGGAAGCCCGTAAAAGACCCGTGACAACTCTTAAAGCCTTAGATGTGCAAAAAACAATGTCCTGTTGCAGGTTTATGGGCAAGTGGCAAGAAAAGCCAGTGATATTTAACGGTCACATGACCTCATGGCTATTGCCAGTAGTAACCTTTTTGGTCTGATGAAACCACAATTAATCTTTGTGATGTATCTTTATAAACTTACCATGCCCCTGTGAAGTATGGTGGTGGCAGCACGCTGATATGATGCTCATCTGTTTTGGGTAAGATAATGAGTTATCCACAGCCCCTCCTGATTGGCCTATTTTATTGAAAAGTCATTCATGGTTATTTGGACGAGTGTTTGGTCTTATAATAGTTAAGTCTTGTTTTATCGGTATGAAAGTAAGTCTGTGCTACACACATTTAAACATAATAATTGTAATACTGTTTGTTCACATCAGAAGACTCTGTACAAGTAGACCACACTCTGGGTCTAGAAGAGTGCTGAGGCAGAACATTAAAGCACTGAATTAAGCAAAAACATGATGAAGTTTAGAATTCTAATGATAACTGATGTTACAGGGCTTTATAACAGTCAGGCAGAATTAAAGACTACCACATATGAACAACGCAATCACAAAGTGAAGCTGGGGCTGACACAAAGACATAGAGAGGAAATGATAACAGGAAGCAATCAAGTTCCAGAGCATGCTCCCCACTGACAGAGATTGTGTAACACATAGTGAAGTTAGATTGAAGGTGGGAAAGGTGGGCTATGGTTATTAGTTATATCCTCTGAGTAGATTAATTCAGTACAAGTGCACATTCTTCAGTCCAGTTTGTAGCTGCTGAGAGATCTATACTGCAAATGAACACATGCAGCTTTTACATGCTCTCTCTTCTCTCTGTATCCTGTTGCAGTGTGTGGAGAAAGGAGGACAGATACAGCTTCTGTGGGACGTTTGTTCAGATCACTATCAGAACCTGTCTGTACATCAACACGATCCCAAGTCTCCCCCCGCAGCTCTGGATTTGGTTTTACATCCATTCCTGACCCTCTGGGAAAGTTTAAGAGCATGAACCTTCCACCAGTCTGTGAGTGTCACATGTTATTTATTTATTTATTTATTTATGTTATTCTTTTCTATTTTGAAACATGAAACATCCTTTTTGATTTCATGAGCCTACATGGCAGCTCACGTAAGTCTTTCATGAGAACTGACGGAAATGTACATACAACATTTGAAAGCAGTTCGGCATCATGAAAAAAACAGAAACTCTGGGGACTCTGTGGTGGCTCCAAATTTTTTTATTATTAAGCCTAATCAGAGTGTCTAGGCACTGCATGCAATAACCACTGACTTCCTGTCGTCGGTCTGCCTCTGCCAAGATCCTTGTTATTCAAATCTTTCAGCAGGATAATGATCCACAACATATGTCCAGATCTACACCAAATGATTTACTGAACAGCCACGATTGTGGACATTCAGCGAGCAGTGGTGTCCTCCATGAGTCATTTGCAGACGGCTGCACCAAGCAAGACTACATGCACACAGACCGTTACCACGACTGTCCCTAACACCACGTCACCATCACCAAAGACTGCAGAAACTGATCATCTGAAATATGTTTACTCTGTACTCTGCAGTGAGCAAAGAGTGGAGCTCAGATACATCATATCTAGGAGCTTTGGTCAGAACACGCTGTGGACCTCTTTCTCAATCAGCATGCTCCTTGGGCGCAACTTACCTCTCTGAATCTAGTTCTACTGAAACCATTACTGAATCTTCTCCTTTTGAAAGGATTGCAAGCATGGACATTCTAACATCCAGTGAGTATTGCAGATTTGTTTTCTTGTCATTTTGAAATCTTAAATCACAGGTGTTGTTCATGAGTAGCACTTCCCTGAAGGGTAAAAACAAGACTGTAGACTTCTGACTTTTGAAACATGGTGGTGAGAATGGTTGTCTTATAGATGTATAAATAATCCAATATCTGGAAGAGGTAACGACTGGTGAGTCAATATAATGGCATAGCCTGCAGCAGGAGGAGAAAAGAACACTCCAAGCAATCCATGACAAGGCAACTGAAAAAGTCAGGGGATGGATGTCCTGTAACATGTCCAGGTCACTGCATTTCTCTAGGAGGACAGTTGAATGTATGATGATCTATGAAAACTGAACGTCTTTGCGAGATGGAAATTAGTGAGGGAAGCCCGCAAGAGACCCGTGACAACTCTTAAAGCCTTAGTTGTGCAAAAAAACAATTTCCTGTTGCAGGTTTACGGGCAAGTTGCAAGAAAAGCCAGTGATATATCATGGTCACAGGACCTCATGGCTAGATATTGCCAGTAGTAACGTTTTTGGCCTGATTAAACCACAATTAATCTTTGTGAAGTACCATTATAAACTTATCATGCCCCCTGTGAAGTATGGTGGTGGCAGCACGCTGATATAATGCTTATCTGTTTTGGGTAAGATAATGAGTTATCCACAGCCCCTCCTGATTGGCCTATTTTATTGAAAAGTCATTCATGGTTATTTGGACAAGAGTTTGGTCTTATAATAGTTACGTCTTGTTTTATCGGTATGAAACTAAGTCTGTGCTACACACATTTAAACATAATAATTGTAATACTGTTTGTTCACATCAGAAGACTCTGTACAAGTAGACCACACTCTGGGTCTAGAAGAGTGCTGAGGCAGAACACTCAAATACTGAATTAAGCAAAAACATGATAAAGTTTTGAATTATAATGATAACTGATGTTACAGGGCTTTATAACAGTCAGGCAGAATTAAAAACTACCACATATGAACAACGCAATCACAAAGTGAAGCTGGGGCTGACACAAAGACATAGAGAGGAAATGATACACATGCAAAATGAACACATGCAGCTTTTACATGCTTTCTCTTCTCTCTGTACCCTGTTGCAGTGAGTGGAGAAAGGAGGACAGATACAGCTTCTGTGGGACGTTTGTACAGATCGCTATCAGAACCTGTCTGTACATCAACACGATCCCAAGTCTCCCCCCGCAGCTCTGGATTTGGTTTTACATCAATTCCTGACCCTCTGGGAAAGTTTAAGAGCATGAACCTTCCACCAGTCTGTGAGTGTCACATGTTATTTATTTATTTATTTATGTAATTCTTTTCTATTTTGAAACATGAAACATCCTTTTTGATTTCATGAGCCTACATGGCAGCTCACGTAAGTCTTTCATGAGAACATTTGAAAGCAGTTCGGCATCATGAAAAAAGCAAAAACTCTGGGGACTCTGTGGTGGCTCCAAATTTTTTTTCATTTCTATTTTATTATTAAGCCTAATCAGAGTGTCTAGGCACTGCATGCAATAACTCCTGACTTCCTGTGGTCTGTCTGCCTCTGCCAAGATCCTTGTTATTAAAATCCTTCAGCAGGATAATGATCCACAACATATGTCCAGATCTACACCCAATGATTTACTGAATACAAATAAAACTTCTGCGAAGGCCATCTCAGTCACATGGCCAAAACTCCTTAGAAAACCTGTGTGGTGCGGTGAAAAGGAGAGTGCACAAGAGAGGACAAAGCACTTCTGGTTCATGTGGAGCCGTTCCCAAATCTTCCCAAATTCCGTGCTCTGTATCCACCAGACTTAAGATGTTATATGAGAAAAACTATGGGCTGTTTTATTGACAGCGAGAGGTTATATAAAGTTTTAAATGCTCTGCCAATGAACCGGCACATGTAGTTTTGTCAAACAATAATTTTAGAATTCATTTACCTAAACATTTACCTAAAAGTTGGAATTTTCTCATTGGTTAGATTACAGGAGCTATATGTAATATAGTGCAATCTGTTGAATTCATACTCCACACAGACCCTAACATCTGTCTATGATGAATGGATGAGGTAAAGTTGTGTTAGTATGCTCCAACATTTTTGCTGTTAGCCTAGCATTGACAAAGTCAGTTTATAGCTTGGCAGACATTTTACACATATGGTATGCAGCAGTCTTTAATACATAGCTGCCATTTTGTTCTAAGAACGCAGAGTAAGCATAATGAAGTAAACACAGTATTGTCCTGTTAGGCTAGCATTAGCCAGCCTAGTGATTTATTTATTGGAAATTTCAAAATAGACATACCATCAATTGTCGTAAAGGCTGCTTTTGTCCACTTCAGTGTGAAATTGAGATACCACTTGCAGCACTGTGCCTACAGTACAGTATAGTACTAAATCAAAAACCACGTTATGCATTTCATTTCCATTCAAAATGCTGGTTTTATACAAGTGATTCATTATTTCAGTATCATGAAAAACACAGAAACAGACATACAACACTCTCAGGAATAAAACCCGTAAATACTGTTTAATGTAAACGTCTAACAATATATACTCATCATCAATAGAATAGCTGCATCCAGAAGGAATCAGCTGACAGGAAGGGAACTTGGAGGGTGGGTTTGACATTGTGAGACATTCAAGTTTCACACTCGGTCGCACATGTGATGTAAGCAGGGACGGGCCTTATCTCTGTACCTGACTGACCCAACAGCCACGATTGTGGACATTCAGCGAGCAGTGGTGTCCTCCATGAGTCATTTGCAGACGGCTGCACCAAGCAAGACTACATGCACACAGACCGTTACCACGACTGTCCCTAACACCACATCACTGTCACCAAAGACTGCAGAAACTGATCATCTGAAATATGTTTACTCTGTACTCTGCAGTGAGCAAAGAGTGGAGCTCAGATACATCATATCTGGGAGCTTTGGTCAGAACACGCTGTGGACCTCTTTCTCAATCAGCATGCTCCATGGGCTCAACTTACCTCTCTGAATTTGGTTCTACTGAAACCATTACTGAATCTTCTCATTTTGAAAGGATTGCAAGCATGGACATTCTAACATCCAGTGAGTATTACAGATTTGTTTTCTTGTCATTTTGAAATCTTAAATCACAGGTGTTGTTCCTGAGTAGCACTTCCCTGAAGGGTAAAAACAAGACTGTAGACTTCTGACTTTTGAAACATGGTGGCAAAAATGGTTGTATTATGAATGTATAAATAATCCAGTATCTGAAAGAAGTAATGACTGGTGAGTCAATATCATGGCATAACCTGCACCAGGAACAGAAAAGAACACTCCACGCAATCCATAAAAAGGTAACTGAAACTGTCAGGGGATGGATGTCCCGGAACATGTCCAGGTCCCTGCATATCTCTTGGAGAACAGTTGAATGTATGATGATCTATGAAAACTGAAGGTCTTTGCGAGATGGAAATTAGTGAGGGAAGCCTGCAAGAGACCCATGACAACTCTTAAAGCCTTAGCTGTGCAAAAAAACAATGTCCTATTGCAGGTTTCTGGGAAAGTGGCAAGAAAAGCCAGTGATATTTAACGGTCACAGGACCTCATGGCTAGATATTGCCAGAAGTAACGTTTTTGGTCTGATTAAACCACAATTCATCTTTTTGATGTATCATTATAAACTTACCATGCCCCCTGTGAAGTATGGTGGTGGCAGCACGCTGATAGGATGCTCATCTGTTTTTGGTAAAATAATGAGTTATCCACAGCCCCTCCTGATTGGCCTATTTTTTTGAAAAGTCTTCCATGGTTATTTGGGCGGGATTTTGGTCTTATAGTAGTTATGTCTTGTTTAATCGGTATGAAACTAAATCTGTGCTACACACATTTAAACATAATAATTGTAATACTGTTTGTTCACATCAGAAGACTCTGTACAAGTAAACCACACTCTGGGTCTAGAAGAGTGCTGAGGCAGAACACTCATGCACTGAATTAAGCAAAAACATAATAAAGTTTAGAATTATAATGATAACTGATGTTACAGGGCTCTATTACTGTCAGGCAGAATTAAAGACTACCACATATGAACAACGCAATCACAAAGTGAAGCTGGGTCTGACACAAAGTCATAGAGAGGAAATGATAATAGGAAGCAGTCAAGTTCCAGAGCATGCCCACCAATGACAGATTGTGTAACACATAGTGAAGTTAGATTGAAGGTGGGAAAGGTGGGCTATGGTTATTAGTTATCTCCTCTGAGTAGATTAATTCAGTACAAGTGTGCATTCTTCAGTCCAGTCTGTAGCCGCTGAGAGAGCCATACTGCAAATGAACACATGCAGCTTTTACATGCTCTCTCTTCTCTCTGTATCCTGTTGCAGTGAGTGGAGAGAGGAGGACAGATACAGCTTCTGTGGGACGTTTGTACAGATCACTCTCAGAACCTGTCTGTACATCAACACGATCCCAAGTCTCCCCCCGCAGCTCTGGATTTGGTTTTACATCCATTCCTGACCCTCTGGGAAAGTTTGACAGCATGGACATTCCACCAGTCTGTGAGTGTCACGTGTTATTTATTTATTCATTTATTTTCTATTTTGAAACATGAAACATCCTTCTTCAGTTCATGAGCCTACATGGTAGCTCACCTGAGCCTTTCATGAGAACTGACAGAAATGTACATACAACATTTGAAAGAAGTTCGGCATCATGATGAAAGCAGAAACTCTGGGGACTCTGTGGTGGCTCCGAATTTTTTCATTGCTATTTTATTATTAAGTCTAATCACAGTGTCTAGGCACTGCATGCAATAACCCCTGACTTCCTGTCGTCTGTCTGCCTCTGCCAAGATCCTTGTTATTAAAATCCTTCAGCAGGATAATGATCCACAACATATGTCCAGATCTACACCAAATGATTTACTGAATACAAATAAAACTTCTGCGAAGGCCATCTCAGTCACCTGGCCGAAACTCCTTAGAAAACCTGTGTGGTGCGCTGAAAAGGAGAGTGCACAAGAGAGGACAAAGCACTTCTGGTTCATGTGGAGCGGTTCCCAAATCTTCCCAAATTCCGTGCTCTGTATTCTCCAGACTTAAGATGTTATATGAGGAAACTATGGGCTGTTTTATTGACAACAAGAGGTTATATAAAGTTTTAAATGCTCTGCCAATGAACCGGCACATGTAGTTTTGTCAAACAATAATTCTCTGAATAAATT
>JAMWET010000581.1:0-27963 GCA_024036415.1 Prochilodus magdalenae
TTAGCTTTTAGAATATGGATTATTTTTATTATTATTATTGTTATTATTATTATTGTTATTATTATTATTGCGGGAGGGTGAGCTTTGTCTTTTGCAAAGTACAGTATATAATCAGTCTGTTTTAGCATAAACTTATGTTATGTCATCACACACATCCTAATATTGCAGAGTGATGATGGGTGACCTTGGGTCAGCAGGGAAGGTGCTTAAATTGAACTTGGTCAGTCATTCACAAACTTGAAGCTACAACGTAACCACATTTGCCCGGGTCATTTGTTTTTCTCTATGTGTAACCTCAACCAGTGAAGCTGAAACTGTGCTGCATCCCTGGGTGGAGGCAAGACATTCATTTCAGTTTCTAGTTTTACATCATTCACGTGTAATACTGGTTTTACTTACACATGTAAACATGTACTGCACAAACTCTTAGCCTGGCTAGTTAATGTCAGATAGCTGTTGCTCTGCTAGCTAGGTAAGCTATCTGGCTACTCTAACAGTAAATCTGAGTTACTCGTTTAATGCCCTTTTAACACTGTTAAAACATTATTTAGAACAACTACTTCCAACATTTTTTTCATTTATCTGAAGTAAGAAAGGTTTGAAGTTGGGTCTTTTAGCTGGAGCACCTAGCTAGTTAGCATAGCTACAGTTATGCAGCTCCAGGAAAACCATACCTAATGCTTCCTTCAGGATATCTTATAGACTAGCTGTGTTCACCAGCACCAGCATGTTTTACATTCTTCTGCAGTTCTTCTGGAATCAATATTTTAGCTCTAATGATACAGTAAGTTAGTTAGCGTATTATACAATTCCAGGAACATTACGCAGTCTTCACCAGTGGACATCATATGGCAGTGTTGTCCCTCATATAAATTAATAACAAACTGTTATTCCCTCCACCCTTTCAATACTGGCTTTACTATCCCTCATCCACTTGACTGTTCCATTTCCCCAGCGCCATATTTTATATGTTAACGCAAGTTAGGGGTGTATACTTCTGTTTTTAAAGAACGTGTATACTGTTATTAAAATGAAAATTGTAAAATGAGATTGTAAGTATATCTGCTTTAGTGCTGTTATTTATGAAGTTACATTTTCACTGATCACATTCACTGAATAACTCATATCACATGCTGGTACTGTTGTTCCAGTGGTGGTGGTTGTGACATCACAGTTCTGCTAAGCAACTCCAGAATGCTCAGTTTGGAATTCTGTTTGGGAAAAACATTTCTTATCAGCTAAAGACGCTCACGACTTTACTCTGCTTTCCTGTTTTCTACTTCTCTAATTTACTGATTTCTTATCTTCCTCTTTTTAGGATGAACTTCTACAGGCTGGTCGAGGTCTCCACAGAGAGGACATACCTCCTCCCCAATGGAGATCTCTTCATCGACCGGCGGCCTGTGATCATCCCTCCCGGTACAAACCCCGCTAGAAACTGTAACTCTGTACTGAAACAGAGGAGCTCATCTCCATTTCCATGTGCTGTCGCTTCCAAACGCTTTAGAGTGGATCTATTAAAGGCTTTAGGCGGTGCTAGAAGTGGGAATAAAGAAGTGCCGGTTCTCTCCTTACTCACACGTTAGCGGGCCTATCCGCCATATCAGCAGATCGGTTAGTGACGTCACACTCCTAATGTCTATAGTGGATTACAGATACTCGGAGAATCGCTGATAAATGTGAGATATGTGAAATATCTTGTGTTTAATCTGAGCTAAAAGTTCAGAACCGTGCTGGTGTCTGTGCTGTTCGGCGCTGATACGGTGAATATTCGCGGCCGTACAACGTTTTTTGAGCGTCTTCGCTTCCCGTAGGTTCAGTAGGCTATGGCTCGCCGGCGGTTGTGTTGAGTGACTGCGCTCCCGGACCCACCCAGACCGACCACCAGCTGATCCAGTAGGATGGAGAGAGCATATCTGAATTAGCTGAACTGGTAGTGATGCTGAAACTGATCTGTTTCCTGGGAGCGCAGAAAGTCAATCAAACGCTTTCCACCAAACTCCGCCCTTATCAGTCCACCAATCGCTGCAGAGCAACCGCTGCAGTCTTCAGCCCGGTATCCGCCCGGTGTTTGAAATTCAAGTAGCGGCTACAGAATGAAACTTTGGCTGATCAGACTCAGCTTTTTAGGTGTACTGTGTTCCTGGCTCTGTACAGATCAGCTGTCTGTTTAACTGGCTAGTTACGGCGTCTATGTTGAGTTTGTGTTTAAATATCAGTTTCATCATTTAAATGTACTTTGAGCTGTGTAACTCTGCAGACCGTTTACATGGACACAAAGCTCCATAACACACTACATGAAAACCATTACTGTGGTCATGTGATGTGGGAGTGTAAACAGCAGATCAGATTTCTTAGACTGCATTAAGGCCTAGAAACCCGACTGAGATTAAAGAGAGCTGGATTTTAGCTGACCAAGCAGTGACTTACAGAGTCTGTGTTACTTGGTACTGTGGTGTGTGCAGGTCTGCCCCACTCCCTTATTGACCCACCGGTGTGTTTGGGGCCCTTCAACGCCGTGGTCACCGGAGAAGGAGACCTCATCTTCTCTGAGGAGATTCTGGACCTTCTGGAGGCAGTTCCAGGGATCCTCAGTCTGGCTCAGGAGATGGGGTTTTCAGTTTGAGGAGCTGGTGTATATTTGTAGAAATGTTTATATGTAAAATATTGTACAGTAATTAAAACCACCACATCTTAAGATTGATGATAACTTTCCTTTATGATTTTTAGATTTATATAAGTTTCCTTTATGATTTATTAGAGTTATATAAGTTTCCTTTATGATTTTTTAGATTTATATAAGTTTCCTTTATGATTTTTATATTTATATAAGTTTCCTTAATGTTTTTTATATTTATATAAGTTTCCTTTATGACTTTTTTATATTTATATAAGTTTCCTTTATGATTTTTATAGTTTAATAAGTTTTCTTTATTATTTTTTTAGAGTTATATAAGTTTCCTTAATGATTTTTAGATTTATATAAGTTTCCTTTATGATTTTTTAGAGTTATTTAAGTTTTCTTTATGATTTTTATATTTATATAAGTTTCCTTAATGTTTTTTATATTTATATAAGTTTCCTTTATGACTTTTTTATATTTATATAAGTTTCCTTTATGATTTTTATAGTTTAATAAGTTTTCTTAATGTTTTTATAGATTTATATAAGTTTCCTTTATGATTTTTTATATTTAAATAAGTTTCCTTTATGTTTTTTTTAGATTTAAATGCGTTTCCTTTATGATTTTTTAGATTTATATAAGTTTCCTTTATGTTTTTACAAATTTATATTTTTTCTTTTTTTGTTCTCCTCATTATTAACATATTTATTATTTATTATAGTGGTTCTACAATGGTGCTGGCACTAACAGGAGGATTCATTGAAGGCATCTCTGTTCGCTGAATGGGCTGTTGGGTCAAACAGGTACAGTGATAAGGCCCATCCTTGCTTACGTCACACGTGCAGCATGTCTCACAATGTCAAACCCACCCACCGAGTTTCATACCTGTGGGTTGAATCCTTTTGGGTGCAGCTGTTCTTTTGAAGGTGAGTGTATAATAGCGAGTAAACAGTAACTGTGGAAGATTTGACCAGAGACATGCAGTCTTACACCTACACTGCATAGAACTGCATGTATTGTTATTGCTGTGTATGGAAATTAACACTTTCATTATTGCAGCATTCTCTGTGGAAAGGATAGTGTGCTCATAGACACTGTGGAGACGAACTTGCTAAACAAAGAGGAACAAAGAGGAGAGGAAGGCAGGAGAGTCATTTTGAGGACATTCAATTTGGCAGAACATTCAAAAGTTACTGTTACCCCAAACAGCAGAGCTCATATGGTCAGACTGAGACGGCTCTTCACGAGTTCTCACAGTAAGTCTTTGATGTTTTCATGGCTGTTTAGCTGTTTGTGTGTGTTAACCTCCTCTGGCCCAGGCTTGTTTAGCTGCCTCTCCTCTCCTTCCTGACTCAGGACCTTTTGATCTTATTTTGCTCCGCAGTTTTACTAGCCTTGAAGACCAGTCTGTACCTCACCCACTCAGACGTCTAGCTCTTACTCAGTTATACAGTTTCGTATCTGCAGCTGAGTTACGTCAACATGAGGGCTGCAGAACCATCTAGGAGCAGCCGCACACTGTGCCATAAACTCCTGAGCACAGAATCAGAATCAGAGTGCAGCTGAATCAGATTTGAGATGATTATCAGGTGTTGTATTGATCTGGAATGCATCTTTGAGAGAATACGTCCACAGGTCTGTCCACTATGAGAACTCTATGCCATGAGTCTGAACTGTGGCTGTCAAAAAGACAATACAGGATAAACACTACAGATCAGACAAAGAAGCTGCTGATGTTCTCACAACAACGGACTGACCACCCCAGATTTCAGACCTGATCGTCACTGAATAGGTTTGGGATTATCTGGATCATGAGAATCCAAAAATACAACCGACTCCTACAACTCAACTGTTTCTGACTCTTGGCTACTATATGGAAGGGTTCTACAGGAGTCTGTTTGGGTGTCCAGCCTTCTGAATTATTCAGGTTCATGATTCTTTGTATTGTATCCATCCATCTTGTTGCTTTTCATCCTCTTCCTTATTTACCTGCACCTCTTCCAAACATACTGATCTTTTCTAATTAACAGGTTCTTCTCATGATATGCTCAAATTCAGAGAGCTTTAGTTTGGCTGTATGGGCTTCGAGTGAGAGGTAAGTTGTGATTTGTCGGGATCCATTCGGATAAGTGAATATAGATCTGCAGACCTGACAGTCGTGGGCTGGAGGTTAGGGAAACTGTTAGCCTAACCAACCAGTTTGATTCCTTGAGGGTGCTCTGGATAGGGTTGCCCAGCACTCTGGTCAAGTGTACTCACTGCCCCCTAGTGTGTGTTACTAGTGTGTGTGTATGTGGGTGTTTCACTGCACAGAACCGTTCATGTGTAAATGGTTCTAAATTCTAATTCTTAAAGCACATTTTAGTTTGAAGATTATGAAACATGTTAATATTGATACCAGATTTGTGTTTTTACAGGTGGATGATGTGAACGTTGAGAATATGAGTAATGACGATGCTGTGAGGATTCTACAGGAAGCTGTCTCTAAGCCTGGGTAAGCACTGACACTGTATCTAATCAGCTGTAACATCTGCTAAACTCTGGACACACTTAGATCATGATGCTGACTGCTGCTGAATGCCTTTTCCTCAGGCCAATAAGTCTCACTGTGGCCAAGTGTTTCCTGCCTTCAATCTGATGTGAGAGAAGCATTGGGAGAAGCTCAGATGTTTTTTATGTTTTCTCGAGTGGAGGGCTTTAAGGACCACCGTGATGCCAGGAAAATACGCCAGCAGTGCTGAAACGCGGCTACCTTAGACACACTATCAATAAGATCAGCTTCTCTGAGCAGTGCTGCTACACTTTTGAAGACTTGTGCCAAAGTACATCACATCTGTGTGTCTATGTAGTGTATCTATACAGGAATAGTTCAATCAGAGAAGCTAATGTTGCTCAGAACATTTGAAAAAACAGCCCCCAGTTCACATGATGCAAATAACTTCATGCTAACTGGTGTTTATTAACTTTCATTCACTGTTAGCCACATTAGCATGTTTATAGCTAAGCTATACTTTCCAGGTTTATTCACCTGGGTTTACTCTTCTATTCTAAACAGTGAGGGTGAGTGTTCATCCTTAACTCACTCATCTGTCAGTCAGAAGCCTCTGTTTAAAACACTATTCACTTTTCTCCTCCAGACATGGCATCTCTACACCTCAAGAAGAGTTTGTGGTGGGACTTCAGAGCAAGCTTCAAACCCATAAGCTTTCCACAGCAGCAGTGCTGGCAGCAAAGTGAAGGTGAGAAAGTGTTTGCTGGAGTGTTTATTAGGAAAAAGAAAGTGAAAGAGAAAAGAAAGAAAACAAACATCATTATTTACATATTAAGTGAACAGTTTGTGAAAATCGTCATTATCAAGTCATTATTTTCTGTTAAAGGATTCAACTTGCGCTCATGTTTCACGTTCTCTTCCTTCCTGCCCCACTCCGGTCCTGTTTTCCAGGGAGTAGACTCCGCCCCTGTCATCCATAGCCGGCAGAATGTGTGAGGGTCCAAACGCTTCAAGACCTGGGCCCAGGACTATGCCAAAGACACCTTAGTTGTTTGAAAATTGTTATCCTTGAAATTGTTCACCTTATAGAAGATTAAATATCGTTTTCCCTCACTGTACTTTTGTGTCTCTCTGGCAGAAACTCAGTGTTTATAACTGAGCTGTTTTTTATGAGCAGGTTTGCTTCATCATCATCCATGAGATTCAGTTTATAATAATAAAATTACACTACCAGTCAAAGGTTTAGACACACTCAGCTAAATGGATGTAGCTGGTTATCTTAAAGACTCTACACAGTGTTTCAAATTATTATGCAAATTAAACTTAAGTGTCATAAAGATTTAATTTCATGTTTTTCAGTTAAACTCATGGATCGTATTGTGTCTCAGGGCCACTGAAATCTCAAACACCTGTTTAGTTTGCCTAATTAAAAGAACACTACTTGAGAAGGACGCTCCACATTGTTAAGCAGGCCACAGGCTTCAAGCAATATGGGAATGATTTAAAAAATCTTCAGATTAAGAGAGCAGCTGCTACACCATTACAAAGCAGAAAGCAAGTATTTGAAGCTGCTGGTGCCTCTGGAGTCCTGTAGGATCCTCCGGAGGATTGCAGTTGTGCATAATTCGGCCTACAATTCGGCCACCCCTAACCAGTGCTCACAAGCAGAAACGGTGGCAGTGTGTTCAGACAAACATGAAGACTAGATTTTTCCAAACAGTCTCGTTCACTGATGAGTGCCATGCAACCCTGGATGGTCCAGATGGATAGAGTACTGCATAGCTGATGTTTACGAAGAAGTGGTGGAGTCATGTTTTGGGCTGGAATCATGGGCAGAGAGCTGGTAGGCCCCTTTAGGGTCCCTGAAAGTGACCACAGCAAAGTATACAGAGCCTCCGACTGACCACTGTCCATGGTACAGAAAGAGGAACCGTGCTTTTTATAGTAAAATCATTTTCATGCATGACAATGCACCATCTCATGCTCCAAAGAATACCTCTGTGTCATTGGCTGCTATAGGCATACAAGGAGAGAAACTCATGGTGTGGCCACCGTCCTCCCCTGACCTCAACCCAATTGAGAACCTTTGGAGAATCCTCAAGCAAAAGATTTATGAAAGATCTAGAGTGGGAGGCAGTTCACATCAAAACAACAGATGTAGGAGGCTATTCTGACATCCTACCAGTCTGTCGTTGCGAGTGATCAGTTTCAGCACCCTGGACAATGACTTTTTCAGCATTTCACATCTACTGCTGCTGTTTCCCCTCCTCGCCCACAGAGGTCACCCTTACCTGAATTGTAGGTCGTGTGTTCACACCTGCTTTTTTTTTTTAAATCAGCAGGCATTTTGTGTATTTAAGACTCCAGTTTGCTGCATGTCTTTGGATGATCTGCAATTCTGAGCGTTTATCTTCATGGTTTCCTGCTCTGGTTATAATTCCTTGCTTTGTGGTTTCTGAGTTTGGGCTGTGTCAATGTGGAGTGTACAAATTTGTAAGAAATATTTTATATTTTCTTCTAAGTTCACATTAAGTGTATGCTTAAGTGCAGCAGTCAGAATGTGAAAGGGTTAAAATAATTGCTGCAGACTACTTTTTTATAGATGATGCACTTTTATCTAGAGTGAAAGCTTGCTCCTATGGCAGTATCGTTGTTTCTGACCACGCCACCTTATCTATGACACTTTTTTTTCCAGACAAGCCGTATACTCCGAAATTTTGGCGTTTTAATTCTATCCTGCTTTCAGATAGCACCTTTATACAGCACCTCACTGTTAATATTCAGGTATTTTTCAGTATCAATAACAATACAGAGGTCTCCCCTTCTACTATCTGGGAAACTTTTAAGGCAGTGATTCGAGGCTGCACTATTTCTTATATGTCATTTCAGAATAAGCAACGTAGAGAAAAACTACTAAAGCTGACTAATGAAATTCAACATTTAGATACTCTCTGTGCCCATTCCCCAGATCCAAATACTTTTCAGAAAAGAACCGCCCTGCAATCTGAATTTAATCTACTATCCACTCATCACATAGAACAAATGCTCCTACGTTCTCGGCAGTCCTTTTTTGAACATGGTGATAAACCTAGTAAGATCTTGGCCTCTCAACTTAAACAACAGTCCACCCGAAACTTTATTCGGCAGATTCGTGTGCAAGATGGTTCCCTTACCACAGACCCTTTGGAAATTAATAATTGTTTTAAACACTTTTATTCCTCACTGTATGAATCTGATTCAATCCCCGATTTAGAGCAAATGGAGAATTTTTTTAAGGGCCTCCCAATTAAAACAATTAAAGTATCAGATGCAGCTAAATTAGAATTACCTATAACCAAGGAGGAAATTATTTCGGCTATTCAGGCTATGCAGAGTGGCAAGACCCCTGGCCCAGACGGCTTCTCTACGGAATTCTTTAAAAAATTCTCAAGCGAATTGGCACCTGCATTACTGGAGATGTTTAATGATTCTTTAGAACGAGGTATACTTCCAACTACTCTACGACAAGCGACTATTTCATTGATTCTGAAGAAAGATAAGGACCCTCTTGATTGCGGTGCATACCGCCCTATCAGTCTTCTAAATGTAGATGTTAAAATCTTATCAAAGGTCCTTGCCAAACGGCTTGAAACCGTTCTAGGCAGTATAGTGCATACTGATCAAACAGGTTTTGTCAGTCATAGATTATCCTTTTTCAATATAAGGAGGGTCATGAATATACTCTATACCTCAGTTCCATCTCCACCTTCAGAAATACTACTTTTGCTAGACGCTGAAAAAGCTTTTGACCGTGTGGAATGGAACTACATCTTCTACACCCTGCAGAAATTTGGTTTCGGCCATGTATATATATCTTGGATTAAACTTTTGTATACATCCCCCTTAGCGTCAGTACGCACCAATGGGTTCTGTTCAAGTTTTTTCTCTCTTAAAAGAGGTACGCGTCAGGGGGACCCCCTTTCACCTTTAATTTTTGCTATCGCAATAGAACCTTTAGCAATTGCTATTCGTTCAGACACTGGAATTCATGGAATTAACCGTGGAGGACTTGAACATAAAATCTCCCTTTATGCGGACGATGTGGCTTTATTTTTAACTGAACCAGAGGCTTCCTTGGCACAAGTTCTTCACGTCATTAATATTTATAGTTCATTCTCAGGATATAAATTAAACACTACAAAAAGTGAACTGTTTCCAATCAATATTTCAGCTAATGAATTGCCTCTGAGTGCCTCGCCCTTCCGTATTATCTCACACAGTTTCAAATACCTTGGTATCACTCTGACCCGGAGATACTCTGATCTTTTTAAATATAATTTTTTGTCATTACTTTCTCAAGTTAAGGATGATCTATCTCGTTGGTCTTCTCTTCC
The DNA here is from genome assembly GCA_024036415.1 of Prochilodus magdalenae. NCBI lineage: Eukaryota > Metazoa > Chordata > Actinopteri > Characiformes > Prochilodontidae > Prochilodus > Prochilodus magdalenae. The sequence goes on from JAMWET010000581.1 coordinate 9,488, forward strand.
CCTGTCCTTAATTGGCCGGGTCAATTCGGTTAAAATGAATGTACTCCCTAAATTTTTATATCTCTTTCAATCAATCCCTCTATTTTTACCTAAATCATTCTTTAGAATAATTGATCAATGCATAGTTAGTTTTATTTGGAACAAGAAACCCCCCAAAATTCGTAATGTGGTTATTCAAAGTCCTAAGCAGCTAGGCGGCCTTGCATCTCCAAATTTTCTCTTTTATTACTGGGCAGCAAACATTCGCAGTATTCTATTCTGGTGTGAAGGCCATTTTGGTCTGAGTGACTGGGTACCTGCATGGACAGCGGTGGAGATTGATTGCGCCAGACCCATTTCTCTGGTTGCTTTATTATGTGCTCCTCTGGCGTCAAATGTTAATAGATCTTTTACCAACCCAGTTATAAACGCCTCTTTGCGTATTTGGCGCCAATTTCGGCTTCATTTTGGTCTTCAGTCTCCATCTGCTAATATGCCGGTCACAGCCAATCCATTATTTCCACCTTCAACCATGGACTCTGCCTTTCTTTTTTGGCACAAAGTTGGTATCAAGAAGATCTGTGACCTCTATGATGATGGTATATTTTGTAGTTTCACACAGGTCTGTATCAAATTTCCCCTTCTTAAGTCTCATTTTTTCAGATTCTTGCAAATTCGGAACTATGTTAGAAACGCCTTTACAGATTTTCCCAACATGCCCTCAAAAACACCCCTTGATGATATTTTGGAAATTGATGCTAATGCCAGAAGTATTATCTCTAAAATATACAGCTTGTTATTTGCTTTGGCCCCCACCCATAGATCCCTTATTAAACAACAATGGGAACAGGAGCTACAATTAACTTTTGAGGAGGATGACTGGGACAAGATAATTCACCGCATTCATTCTTCCTCAATATGTGCTAGACACAATCTAATTCAGCTAAAATTGGTCTATCGAGTCTACTGGACAAAGGTTAAACTTTCTAAGATTAACCCAAATCTTGATTCTCTTTGCGATCGATGTTCACAGGCTCCAGCTACATTATTTCATATGTTTTGGCTTTGCCCTGCATTAAAATCCTATTGGCACTCAATCTTTAGCTGCTTTTCCTTTATACTTAACTTGAGAATCGAACCCTGTCCTTTGGTTGCTTTGTTTGGTTTAACACCTAAAGACTCTACAGTGTCAACTGCATATTCTGATGTCTTAGCATTTTGTACCCTTTTAGCTAGACGTCTTATTTTGATCCATTGGAAAAGTTCAACTCCACCCTCTTTTGATCGCTGGCTTAATGATGTTGCTTTATTTCTCTATTTGGAAAAAATTAGACACACACTTAAAGGCAATACACGTCAGTACTCTCGTATATGGGCCCCCTTTTTCTCTTTCTTCTCCCAGTTCAAGCAATCTGAAGTTCCAGGTGGATCACAGCAAACATAATTAAATTTTATTTTATTTATTTATTTTATTATTACTTTTTTTTTTTTTTATTATTATTATTATTATTGTTTTGTTTTTTTTGTTTTTTTTTTTCTTTTCCCCCTTTTCTTTTCCTGGAATTATGTATTTGTTGTTTTTATTTATTCTGTATTAAGTTGATTTAAAATTTCATTATTGTCTTTTAACACATTTATGTTGTAAGTGGAGGTGGCTAGCGTCTGGGGAAGGTGAGGGAGGTTAAGGGTGGGGGGTCAGGGAGGGTGAAGGTGGGGGGGGGGTTAGTGGGTTGAAATTGGGATGCATAAAGGGGGCTATTGTACAAATCTTTGTATGTAATTAATCTCTGTTCTGTAACTTTGTTTCATCTTGCTAACCCAATAAATAGAATGATCATAAAATAATTGCTGCAGTAGCCAATCAGAGGCCGTAGGTTTGCTGGTTGGGGCGTGGCTAAATATAGCTGAGAGAGAGACAACGATATCCCAGTTCAGAGAGCAGCACGAGCGCGGGGCTATTGTCTGTAAAGCAGCGCAGTTTGAGGCTTTTAAAAGTCCGTTTTTTGCTAGCACCAGCCTGAGGAGAGTTGTGGAGTTCTGAGGACTCATTTAGCTGACTCCAAGGGATATTTGAGTCAAGAACCGGCTCAGGAGAAACTCGGCTGTAGCGCGGCGTGTGTAATGGCGGCTATGCTAAACTTCGTCATGGACCGAGAAAGTTCGAGGCTCCGTCAGTACCGTGTGTGCGGTGGTGGACTTTAGCGTTGCTATAAGTGAAAGCTGATCCAACTCGTGCTAGATTTACTCTTCAGTGCGCTTTTCTGTGTGTTTATGCTACAGCACACTGAAGATAAGCTAAAGCTGAACGTTTTTTGTATGGCCATGGGACACGCAGTAGCTGGTAGCCTGCTCGGATATCGCATACACGTTGGCTGTGAGAGCCTTGGATTGGTCTGCTGTTGCGTGTCAGTGGAAAATTCGGGCAGTTAAAGACTGCTGTCTCACACGTCCAGTTGCTGTTTTTAACGTGTACCCTGCCATTTAGACGACATCCTCTCAGCGGCGTATCTCACCAGTTAGAGGGAAGTAGTCTTTTGTACTGTTCTGGTCTATGCGGAGGCATTTGAGAGACTCGACCTGAGAGAGTTAAAAGGCTTGTCATAACTTGCTTCATAATAAAAGACTGAGTACATTTCACTTCAAACTTGTAAAACATGTGGTTTTGATATGTTAAACTGTTCAGACTCTAACTGTGGTACACATTTTGGTGAAACTGAGAAACTGTTATCTTTCTTTCCTGATATATTTTATATATATGTGTATATATATAAACAAAACAGTAGCTGTGAGTCTGTGGTTTGCTCAAGAGACCGGCACCACCACTGACCCCCACTACTGCGTCTCACCCACTGTGGCAGCACGATAGGAAGCAGATGAGGGGTAAGGGCGGTGGTATCCGAACGAGGCAGCAGCCATCCCCACCATGATACTGGCCAATGTACGCTCTCTGGACAACAAACTGGACTACATTCGCTTACTACGGTCATCTCAGAAGACTGTGAGACGGGTGCGGTTTTATATTCATGAAAACCTGGCTCAACAACAGCGTCTCAGACCACGCAGTGCAGCTCGAGCAGCTAACATGCTGTCGGGCGGACAGATCACATGCTTCAAAGCCACCACCATAATCCTGGTCCCAAAGAAGGCGTCACCCTCCAGTTTCAGTGACTACTGTCCGGTTGCACTCACCTCCACCCTCATGAAGTGCTTCGAACAGTTAGTCATGAAAAACATCAGGCTGAAACTTCACTGGCCAGGAAGGCTCATCAGCAGCTCTACTTTCTCCACAAGCTCTACCCACTACACAGCTTTCAGTCGGCTGCCATCAGGGAGGAGACTGCAGAGTCTCGTGGCTAGGACCAGCAGACTGAGGGACAGCTCCATCCACCAGGCTGTCAGGATGCTTCACTCTCTCTCCCTGCTCTAACGCCCCTCCACCTTCTGCCACCTTCTGACCCCCACCCACACATCCATTCGACCTGGGGTGCACACATTTTAAACAGCTCTTAAAATGTTATACCCACTTAACCCCCCATTAACACAGAAGAACTGGTTTTTAAAAACTGCTCTGCACTCATCACTTTAAAACAACCTCACTGCTTTTTATCCTGCACGTCTGTTTGTACTGGCTCTGTCATATCCACTTTAATCCTACATCATAATTCTGCCAGTACACATTTCACTCAGTGAGTTATTGTTTCTTTAATGTCTCAGGGCCCTTATTTTATTCTATCGTATGTCTCGTGTCCATCTATTTCATGTTTATTTGTTACAGTCAGTATACTCTTGTAATCTATTTATTGTTAAACGTTTATTTGCTTGGGACGAAGAGTAATGCAATTTCAATCCTCTGTATGTCTTTGGTTTGTTACGGTTTTGGGAGATGCAGAATGAGAACAGCCATACACAGAACCACCACTATTCTCTGGCCTTGCCTATGGACTCCACCACATCTAGTGCTATGGCTAAACATGGTTATATATATATATATATAAATAACCATTTCTGAATTTGCTACATACAATGAAATATTGTATTGTTTTAAATATTGTTTCCTTTCGTCCCGCTGAAGGAAATGATTATAAATTATTTTTGTGACGTTGTGCTTTAAGGAATCAGGTGATGATTGTGTGCCTTGATGACTATTCCCCTTTTTAACCTTTTCTAAAGAGCATTATGATTGCATGAGGTGTCTACATTACCTTTTGATCAAATTATTTTAGAGTTTGATCAGAGTCATATAATCTCAGAATATTTAACCCCCTCCCCCTTCACCTTTCAGGTCAGTGTGGTGTAGTTTTCAGCACGGCTCATATGCTCAGGTGTGTTTCCATGTATGAATGAGAGATGGTCTTTTACAGACTGCAAGCTGTGAGATATAAAGGACTGGAGACTGCTCTGATGGATAAACCCAGATCCCACACTGCCCCTCTCTCTGACTGATCTCCTCTGTCTTCAGGATACCTCACAAACACAGGGCATTCAAGTTTAGACCACCAGGTCTGTTTACTCATGTTCACTCTCCCCACACTTCAGTGCAATGTAGCCCATGGTCTTATCGTGGTCACCTCAACCAGCCCAATACTCGAGCAACCTGGGTCTTCAGTAAAATCCCAGATCGGAATACTTACTGTAAGAGGTTGGATGTCAATCAGTCATCAGATCTCAATGGGGAGAAAATCATACAGAATATCTTTCCTCATATGGATTGAGTAACGTGGTAAGAATGAAAGGATGCCACATCATTTGATGGAAATGAAAGTGATCAACCTACAGAGGGTTTAATTCAAAGACACCCTGAAAATCAAAGAAAAATGATGCAGCAAGCTCGTCCATTTAACCAGAATTCCATTGCAACAACTTAAAATAGTACTCAGTAGTTTGTATGACCTACACCTGCTTGTATGCATGCCTGACTCCTGGAATCTCCACCATACTCTTAAGGGAGGCACAGCAAACCTTCTGGCAATGGCACGTATTGATGTGCCGTCCTGCAGGAGTTAGACTACCTGTATCTCCAGGTACTGTACCACGGTAGTAGCAGTGCTGCTGACCCAGTCCAACTACAAAACTAGTGAATAATCAGAAAAGATAAGGGAGGTAGGTGGGGCAAAAGTCTATGACCTCCACCTTTTAAACCATTCCTGTTCTGGGGGTTCGCTCATTGTTGCTCCTCTAGTGCACCTGTTGTTAATTTCATTAACACCAAACCAGCTGAAACTGATTAACAAACTTTTATTTGTTTTGATCAGTGTATTTAATTCATATGTTGTGTATTTTGAATGGATGTCAGTATTCTGTTAAATCAACAGCCATTCATTTTTAAAGAAGTTAAAAACCAATAATTACAATGATGGAAAAAGTCCCACTAAACTGTCCAGGGCAGCAGTCAGGGTAAACACAAGGGCAGGAGACAGCATAGACAGAGATGCAGGAGAGAGGACAAACACAAAGGGAGAGGGGATAAGGGATGAGATGCTCTTATCCAGAGTAACTAGCTGTTTGATCATTTCACACAGGTAGGCAAACATAGATGTTCCAGTCGCTTCCTTACAGGACAGCCAAATGTCAGGAGACATTTGGTCTGACAGTGCTGGAGTGCTAGTCTTGTTGGCAGCCTCTAAGAGGACCACAGATGTAGTGGGAGGCACAGGACGAGGCATAGGCTAAATCACGGATAAGACTGCAGGATGAGTGGTGATGTCATCAGCCACTGTTAGAGAAGCTGGAGAGGACAGTGTGGTCTGCTCAGTCGCAGTGGAAGTGCCATCTTGGCTGCAAGATCCATACTCTTACGACCATGGCCAACATACTAGAATACTGAATCAGCACTTTTACATACGACTTACTGGGTGGATATGTTTCATCCTTTATCCAGGATTAGGCAGTTTAGTAGGTCAGAACTATAAACATCCACCCATCCTCTGATTTCTTTAATCGTCTTCACGAAGAAAATCACTCATCGTTTTTTTAGCATGACCACTAAACAGTTTGGCCTCCCTCTGTCTCTCAGTATGCTGCTGCTCTGATGAACCTCAGAGCCATCCTCCACCTAAACAACACAATCACAGGGTGTGAGGGGTTCGGGGTCATTAGTCTGGGAGAAAATCCATCTTCAGAATCATCATGCTGGCCGTCCTGGAGTATCAACAACCTGGAAGGACTGTACCCTGAAGTGAATGCAGTGAAAGACAAATGTTCATAAACTGTACATAATTATGTAAACTGGTAATTTATTGAGATCTGTTTATTTTTTCACTCGCAGATTAAATAGCTCTAACTGTCCCTCCTCAGAAATGCCACGTCATATACAGAGCTCTGTTTAAAGATGTTCATGAGTGATAGATTCTAGTTTATCATTCACTCAAGTTTATTTGAGCAATGCTCCTTTCCCAGAGGAAAGAAAAATCAAAAATGAGATCTCATTAAAGGTTCAGCAGTTTCTCCTAGACAATAATGAGATCAGATGGAGAGACAAATGAGACTTGGTGTAAGTCTCCTGGCTGCTCAGATGTTTCTCCTGAGATAAAGATCTCAGTGATCTCACATGAGTCTCTTCTTGAGCTTTACTAGAGATCTCAATAAAGTCTCAAATTATGCTCATATATTTCCAAGAGAAAAACGCTTAAAGTGTGAAAGACCATTTCTCTGGGTGGTTTTATTTACCTGAATAGCTATACACCCGGACATATGAAATCACTTTATTAAACCAGAGACCAAATAAATTACGTTTCTCACAAGAAACCCAGACTGAACCAAACTAAGGGACTCTTATTTTGGACACTTAATAACTGGAATACAAAAATTATTACCCACTCTTCATCCAAATCAGGAAACAACTGTTCATCACTTCTACAGAATCAAAATATTCCATATTAGAATCAAGCCCTAAAAGCTCAATGTCTCTTGTGTGGTCCTCTGCTCTACAAAATGCCTCAGTGAAATGGAGTTCAGACCCATTTTTTGCTAAAGGTCCTTCTGGATACGAAGGGTCATTTTCTAGGCTCCAACTGGAAGCATTCTTTTTAAAACTGCAGTCATCTGATCTCTGGCTCGTTACTCCTGTAGAAGATATTAAGTTGCAAGTATAGAAATTAGAAATGTAACAATGCATCGTAATGGCAGTTGTGTTTAAATGGTGTACCTCAGTGTAAGAATGACGCATTACCATATTCTTAACTGTATTTTGGGCTGCTGAATCCTCAGAATCCTGCTGTAAAATAAGAGAAATTATATTTAGCAGTGGACAGCTGGACTGTGTGGTGTAAACACAATAATATAATTATTGTTACGTATATTTATTTATCATGTTATCAGTACAAACATAAAATGTAACCTTACATATATAGTTATAGACTGTCCATTTACTAGTCTGTCAACACAGTTAACCGTCACTCAGTCTAACGTTAAACATGTTCAGTAACTGATGCTAATGGTAAGTCACCTGCTGCTGCACAGTTTATATTATATATTATATTATATTATATGGGTGGAGCACTGCAGTGACACTGTGTGTTGTGCTGCTGGACGCCTCTGTCACCTCTCAGTGTCACTGCTAGGTTGAGAGTGGGCCACCATCCAAAACTATCAGAAACTATTAGAAACTAACCACTATTGACAGGCTGGAGGATAAACAACACAAACAGTACATCAGCAGCTGATCTATAGCCTATACCTGTACACCAGCAATGTGGAGACCCCAGAGAGGGGTTTATAAAGAGGGATGTGTTTAATCAAAGAAATGTTTCTATTCTTACCAATGTACCATGTCTTCTATAACGCTTGGAGAGTTTTAGTTGAGTCCTCATTTTACTCCTCCAACTACACTCAAGCGTTTGTTGTGACAGCCTCCCCTGAATGTAACTCTGAAACAAAATAAATAAATAAATTAATTAATTAATAAAACATATACAAAAGTATTACATATTAAATTACAGATAAATCAGTCCTCAGCAGTAAACTCAGATTTGGCAAATTCCTAGTTCCCATTACTGGTGTTTTATTAACTGCATTTTTTTTTCTGTTTTCATGTTTCTCCACACACATGCCTTCTAACTAATCATCTAATTAAGAAGTCCTTCCTGGAATATGTGTCAGAGAAAACTTTATTCTGCAGTACCTTTCCAGGACTATGTGTAAAAAACCACTGGTCAAACTGGTATACATGCTGTAGGCGCTATTAGTAAACCAGCTTAGATAAGTTCAGATGGTATGTGGAGTAAGTGGTTAGTATGTAATTCAGCTGTAACTATGTCAGTAAAGTTTCCAACACGTGCGCCTAAACACTAAGTTACATTAAGGAAGCAGTCATTCGCCTGTCAGTGTCCAGCTAAAAGCGCGGAAACAACAAATCACTTACTTTAAAGAGCTGCTCCTTCAGAAGAGTGCTCGTGTTGAGGTCCGAGCAGAACGGCAGATCTGCGAACGCGCCTTTCGCTATCATCCGTCATCCTCCAATCAAAGAACAGACGAGGCGTCCTGTAACTCCTATTGGTCATTTACGTCTTCAGGCAGTTTGAATGGCAGGTCGAAAACTGCTGTGATTGGCCAGTTCAAGTTCAAGTCCTTTTGGAAGAGCAGTCGACCAACAACGGTAGCGAAAAACCCAGCGGGAGCTCGACATGCATGGTAAGTAGCCAAATTAACTTAAAATATTGTTCGTGTGTTGTTATTTAGCAGCATGTGTGTGTCAAGAGGGAACTTTTAAGACTTAAAATATATAAATAAATTTTTATAGACTGGCGCTATGCTGACAGCTATGCTAGCTAGCTAGCTAACGCGAGTGTAGTGTCATACATAACGGTCCCTTGACTAGCGATGTCGCTAAGCTAGCTAGTGTTTGCGATAAGACCAAGACATTTTAAACCTTTTCTCGTAGTTTTTAGCACAACCCGTCTACCTACATTTTCTTAAAGAAAGTTATCCCATGTTTAAAAATTGTATTTGGTCATAAAGCGTCCTTGTATAAATCTATACGGGGTTTAAACCAGGAAAGTGACCAAGTAATGGTGCCCGGGTAACTGTCCGAGGTGCCTGTATTCAAATACTGACACCATTAGCCACTCTAGTAACACTTGTACAGACAATGAAGTAATTTTTTTTGTTTTTAATATTTGAGAGTACATAATAATTCCGCTACACGAGTCCCCCGACGTGGGCAGTTTGCCTGTGACGTGCTGTTAGCTGACTGAGAAGGCAAAGATGGCGGCCGGTCCGTTCTGGCGCGGCTTTACCGCTAACTCGGCTAACACACTCCGTGTAAAAGACACGACATAAGCACCCAGGGTTGATCATTTGGCTTAGCTAACATCTGATAAAGCATCACTAGCGTGTTCCAACGTTTGTATACACGTATTTCAATCCGTAGTCTATTTATGCCACATGCTTCATGTGTATGTCCTCCCTACTGCCGTGTTAGTAGAATTAACTGTAGAATAAACAAGTCGGATTAATTGTTACCACAAAAACATTTTTTGGGGATAGCTGAAAAACAAAATAATCATACACATGTTTAGGACTAAAATCTTTGTAGCTGTTATATTATCTGCAAAATATAGCTTTCATACATAGAATGGTTGTAAATTACTGTATGTTTAAAACTTAGTATACATCAGTATTTTTAACATGTTCTGTATATTATTATGTTTACATTATTATGTTTACAGTGACTTAAAATTGACCTATATATTTTGTCTTGTTGTGTGTTTAGATTGGCAAAAATTTATGTGCCCAACCTCAACTTAAAGCCATATTCAGTGCTGCTGAATATCCCATATTTACAAATCACTTACTGGGATTTTTGTTTACCCAGACATGTAAGTATTGTTACACATATAACATGTGAACTGGTGTACCTCCTGATGAAAGTGTTAGTATAAATATGTTATTATTCAAGAGTAATCTTTACTAGTTACCCCAGATTGTACTAAACAGTATGAGCATGTTGTCAGATATTATTTTCATAGTGCGCAGGATTGCCTGAGGTAAAAGATATTTTTATTAAATCTGTTCCACAGCATGTCCTGGTAGACGAGGTGTAAAAGAATCCACTATCCACCAAAGAAGCTAAGGCTTTCTGAGCAAAGCACTGATGTGCAAGTTCATGAGAAAGATGGTAAGTCGTTTTTTTTTTTTGGGAGGGACAGGGTATATATTTTAAGTTTTAAGGGTGTTAATGTGTAAAAGACCTAGTGCCATTTTTTCTCTTTTAATGAATCTCGTAAATTACTTTACATGTTGTATATAGTATACTTTTCATTATATTAAATACTTATTGGAAATGTTGGAAAACAGTTAAACCGTTCCAATAACTGGAACTCTCACGCACGTAAGGAAACAATATTGTTACTGCCCAAAGAAAAACAAGTAACTCCAACTTTACAGGAGAGGCCAAAACCCAATTTAATTCTAATGTAAATCAGTGGAACCAGACATTTTCCAAGAGATTTTTGGGCTAGAGCTTTCTGTTTGTCCATTCATTATGAAATTCACACACACAGCATAAACAGCAGCTCATGTGATCAACTGATACATAAAAGTAAAAATCATTAAAAATGGAGATGCATGTTTTTCATTGGAAAATTAAAAACATGTTATGTTTTTTTACTATTCTAAAAACTTCATTAGTGGCATCCAGTTGCCAGCTCTGTACACTGACTCTTTGGGGAAAAGCATGGTTGCCGATACTTAGTTATTATCTAATTTAAGACAACACTGCTCCAGAATGTTAACTAGCTAGCACACTCTCTATTACATCTATCTTTGAGTGTAAATGAGGGCATAAGGTCTACAAAGCTGTCTGGAGTATAATAATTTACATCAGCCATTAAACCTAGTCCATTTTGTACTTAGTATATTTGACATTAGAGCCTACAACAGAGGAAATTACTAAGTACTGTATTAATGTTTTTCTGAATTGAACTCTTAATGCCCAGGTAAACTGCTGTTAAATCCCATTTTCACTTTTTTATTTAAATTTATTTTTTATGTAAAAAGAATGTAGTATAAGCACAATTCTCTATGCTTTTTTTTTCTAGATTTTGAGCAGTTGCAAGCAATCAGGAACTTCTTAGACTAAGTTGAGGATAACAAAGGACTGGAGGATAGCCTTGGCCACCATGAGTTGTACCCAAACAGTGGACTCTTCCTGTCCTCTGCAGCAATTTGGCAAGAAGCAAAAATGGACTTCTTTCGCCTGTTCCATCTACTATTTGACGAGTTCTTTATTCCAGAAGAGTGCATAAACCAGTCCAGAAAGCCAAACTGACTTTATAAAGGGATGGCACAAAAGGACCTAAGGTACTGTTTTAAATATGAAGAGCCCTTCCCTTTAGTGCCCATTCTGTTATGTGTTAATGTAACGTGTTTATCCTGAGTTAAATGAAAAGAGCACTACCGTTTATCTCAAATGAACACAGTTTGTTAGGTGGCCTGTTTTCCAGTTGGTCTCAAATTAATTTTGTTTAAATTGTGCTCAGAAAGTCTTGGCAAGTGAAATCTTCTTAATTCTAAGTTCCTTTTTTTATATTTAGATTATGTATATTATTGGAATAACCTCTTTTTATACGTTATCCTTGTTTTGTATCAAGTGAAACAGTCTCATTAGTTTTATTCCATTGACAAAAATAACTTGGTGGGTAGGATTAACATAATGAGACATGCAAATGGAGAACAGGTTGTATTGCTGTACCTGACTGACCCAACAGCCACAATTGCAGACATTTAGAGAGCTGTGATGTCCTCCATGAGTCATCCTGTTGCCAGACAGTTGCACGATGCAGGACTATATGCACGCAAGCCGTCACAACGCGTCAACGTGACAATATTTTTTGTGGTGTTTCTGAAGTTTAGACTTCAGCATTTGCCGTTTTTGTTCATTTTAATTATAACAGTTTTCTGAGGGGTTTTATGCAGAGTGAACAACACGCGTGTACTATATATAAATATATATATATAATTTTTTTTTTTTTACTACTGTTGACAGCTGTGTATCCCACACTGTGTGTATGTATGTGTGTGTGTATATATATATATATATATATATATATATATATATAATTTTATTTATTTATTTCTTGATCAGGTATTAGATTCTGTTGTGCACTTAATTTGTATTTCAGGGTCTGTAGTATTTCAGTACTTGGGGTTGTACTCTGTGCATCCTTGGACAATGAAAGATTATTTGTTTAATAATAAAAGGTAAAACTGACTAAAGAGTTGTTTGTGTTTATTTATTTGATTCTGCTTAAATCAGGTACATATGTGGTCCTTGCCTTCTGAATGATTTTGCTAGCATTTCTATTGTCTTATGGAGTTGAAAAAGAGATTAAATCAAGAAAAGAACGAGATCTCCTCAGATCTCATGTGCTTCTGAAACTAGAATCTCAGTTTAGACTTTTTTTAATCTCAGGTATCTCATGTCTCAGTTTTGTCTCATTTTATTTCTCCTAAGCAATTTTAGGAGAAACATCTGAGACAAAGTTGATCTCTAAATGAAACATAAGTGAGAATCACAGAGATGTCTCCTGAGATACCAAAGATCAACATAGGAGAAATAAAATTTTCCTCTGGGTTTTTATAATATATTATGGAACGTTTAACCTTATTATTATTATTATTATTATTATCATCACAATTTTGCCAAAATCTAGATAATAGAAAAGTCATGCTGATTCTCCTAATGTTGTTTTTTCCTGTTTGTTTTCAACATTTGATCAAAACTTTTATGTTTTTTTGTTTAGAAACTTTATTTCAGTGTTACTGTGACGTCACACTGATGGTCACATGGAAGTGTTAAAATTGAACTGATCTGAAATCATAATAAAATTATTTTTTCTTTTGTAATATTTCTGGGAGGACACAGAGGCTGTGACAGGACGCTAGCAGTCCAGTGAGGCAGAGTGTAGCGGAAATAGACATTAGTGGATTGTAGCGCTCTGCTGCCCTCTGGTGTATAAAATAATTACTGCAGTGAGAACAGCACACAGTGACTCTTTAAGAGCTTAATTAACATTATCTGAGTGAAAGTATGAAAATAAATGATGATGGTAAAATATTCTCTTCTATTTAAATTATAGTTTATTCTATATGTTTATTTTGAGTACTGATTTTCTTACATTGTGTTCTGTATGAGAAGGTGTGGAGTAAAAACCCTTCAGTCACTGATTCTCTTCTACACTGACAGTTCAGATCATTTACTTACTGGATTTTAGTCTGACTTTATTTCTCTTTATTATTATTTCTGTATGTCTGTATTGTAACTCACAGCAGAGAGAGAGAGTGTGTATGTGTGTGTGTGTGTGTGTGTGTGTGTGTGTGTGTGTGAGATGGTTATCAGTGTGTCTCTGCAGGTGCAGCATTAGTGCTGTATTGCACTGGAGCGCCTCCTCTCTTTGAAGTCAGTCTCCTGTATGCTGCTGTAAGCTTCTCTCCTCTAGAGACGGAGGTGGAGTTCTGTTCATCAGCACTGACGCTCTTTTGATATATATGGAGGGAGAGAAAATGCCTCCTCTGATTTGTCACTGAAAGTGTTTGATGATTTCCTCTTCTCTTTCTAATAAGGTAATAGTGAGTGTGATTGGCGGCTGTGGGGAGCCTCTCTCTCTCTCTCTCTCTCTCTCTCCCCCCCGCCCCCCTCTCTCTCTCTCTCAGTATCTTCAGTCTCTCTGGGGTAGAGGAGGTGAAGCTTGTTCTGCTGCTGAGTTGAACGGACTGTGTGCAGGTCAGAGGGAGATGGACAGCTGTGTGGTTCTCATTCTTCTCTCCTCCACAATCCCTCTCTCCACAGCTGGTAAGTTGCACTCACTGATAACTTTATGTATAAATTCTGATTGATTTTTTTATTCTCATTTACAAGATCCATCTAGTAGAAATGTTTTTTTATAGAACCAAAAGTATGTTTATAAGGCATTAATAAACCCTTTGAGCACTTTTGTTTGAGGACTGTAACTGATAAAAGCATGAAACATGTTTATCGTTTTTCACTGACTCTCCTTTTTTCAAACGGTGTAAAAAAAAGTTGAATCTCTCTCTCTCTCTCTCTCTCTCTCTCTCTCTCTCTCTCTCTCCCTCTCCCTCTCTCTCCCTCTCTCTTCTCTCTCTCTGTTGTACAGTCAGTGTGAGGCTGGTGGATGGGGGCAGTCGCTGTGCTGGGAGAGTGGAGGTGAATCGTACTGGACAGTGGGGAACAGTGTGTGGTTATTTCTGGGATATGGCTGATGCTGCAGTGGTGTGTAGAGAGCTGGGCTGTGGAGAGGCTCAGGGTATTCCTAAGTTTGGTCCAGGATCAGGACCGATATTGATGGGATTAGTGGAGTGTGATGGATCAGAGTCTGCACTGAACAACTGCAGATTTAATTCAATATATGTAAATATATGTAAATCTCATGATGAAGATGCTGGAGTCATCTGCTCAGGTAAGCTGACATCACTCCTGAAACACACACACCTATCACTGACATTAACAGATCACACCTTTCAACAATCAGTTATAATCAATAATGATTTTCACCTCAGCTCTATTAATATTTTTAAATATTAATATTAATGTTCACGTTTAATTATTAATATGTATTTTAACATTTTGGATTTTTCATAAAATGAAAGCAGTAAATCATTTTTACATTCTGAGTGTTTTGGTCTAAACCCAAACTCTACCCTGATTAAAGTCTGATCTAGAACGTGTTAAATGACGTCCAGGCTGTCGTCTTTAATGGAAACTATCAGTGCCTTAAGTGGATTAAAGTCTCGGCCCTTTACATGTTGGCGTGTGTATCGGCCAATACCAGCAAATCATTAAATATCACATTCTGAATTTCTACTGTCAATAAAACATATCAGGAGATATCACTAATGTTCATAGGACATAATCATTTATTCAAATAGACAAACATTACAGTACTATTAATAAGATCTCTTTCTCTTTCTCTCTCTCTCTCTCTCTCTCTCTCGTACAGACATGGTGAGGTTGGTGGGTGGTGAGACTCGCTGTGCTGGGAGAGTGGAAGTGTTTCGTAATAGAACGTGGGAAGGAGTGTGTATGTATCAGTGGGATATGGCTGATGCTGCAGTGGTGTGTAGAGAGCTGGGCTGTATGAATGCTCTAAGCATTGCTAGTTTGGGATCAGGATCAGGACCAGGATCATATTATGCAACATGTAATGGATCAGAGTCTACACTGTTGAACTGTTTGAGTGACGATTACTGTGGTAGAGCAGATGCTGGAGTCATCTGTTCAGGTAGGTCATGATTGATCTAATATATTATATTCATGACAGGGTACATGGGTAAAACTGAAATGATACTTAATAAATGATGGATCTAATGTACTGATATACTGAGAGGTCTGTGAGGTTATATTTTTTTGATGTAGTACACATTATTCCTGAAGGAGTTTAGAGTCAGTTCTGTAACTGGCTCTTAAAGGTTAAATTCATTATATATATATATATATATACGTTCTGAATTTCTACTGTCAATAAAACATATCAGGAGATATCACTAATCTTCATAGGACATAATCATTTATTCAAATAGACACAAATTACAGTACTATTAATTAGATTAATAAATTATCATCATTAATAATAATTTCATAATCTAATATCCATATGACAATTTTTATGCTTCACATGAACTTCATAAATCATGCTTATTTATTAATTTGTTTGTTTCTTCACTTATTTTGCATGATAAACACGATATATAAAAGTTTCTTTCTCTCTCTCTCTTTCTCTCTCTCTCCCTCTCTCTCTTTCTCTCTCTCTCACTCTCTCTCTCACGGTCTCTCTTGCACAGACAGGGTGAGGTTGGTGGGTGGTGAGACTCGCTGTGCTGGAAGAGTAGAAGTGTTTCGTAATAGAACGTGGGAAAGAGTGTGTATGTATCAGTGGGATATGGCTGATGCTGCAGTGGTGTGTAGAGAGCTGGGCTGTATGAATGCTCTAAGCATTGCCAGTTTTGGATCAGGATCAGGACCAGGATCATATTATGCAACGTGTAATGGATCAGAGTCTACACTGTTGAACTGTTTAAGTGGAATTTACTGTGGTAGAGCAGATGCTGGAGTCATCTGTTTTGGTAGGTCCTGATTGATCTAAACATATATTTTATTCATGACAGGGTACATGGGAAAAACTGAAATGATAATTACTAAATGATGGAACTCATGTAGTATGAAGTATGAAGTATACATTATTCCTATATATATATATATACACATATAATTATCTAATGACATATGAGGTTATAACTTGAGATTTACAGTGTTTCTAAAACTCATTAATGTAGGTGACAAGCCCAGACTTACAGATGGTCCCCTTGAATGTTCTGGAAGACTAGAAGTACCTAAAGGGAACAAATGGTACACGGTGTGTGATGCTCACTTTGACCAGCAGGATGCAGAGGTTGTGTGTCGAGAGCTGGGCTGTGGGCTTTCTGTGGAGATGCTGGGAGGAGCTGCTTTTGGAAGAGGGGAGGGTCAGGTGTGGTCAGAGCAGCTTCAGTGTAGAGGCAACGAATCTCAGATTTACTCCTGTAAAAAAACATCCATAAGGAATAACACCTGCACTCATGAGAGCGATGTGGGAATAACATGTACTGGTTAAGTATCAGTGTTTAATCTGCATTAATAACGATTTTTTTCTCATGTAAAACTAAATAACTAAATAAAATTATATGAGTAAAAAGTTGCATTTTCTGGTTTTAAGCTGGTAAATCACACAGGCTCACGTTTCACTAAAGTCTCAGCTCTGTGTTCAGGTCACACAGGGGCTCTGTTGGTAAACGGCTCTGACTCCTGTTCTGGTCGAGTGGAGCTCCAGTACCTCAGTGAGTGGGGCACAGTGTGTGATGTAAGCTGGGATATGAGAGCTGCCAGTGTCCTCTGTGGTCAGCTGAAGTGTGGGAGTGCTGTGACTGTGGTGGGGTCAGACTGGTTTGGGGAGGGGAGTGGCCAGATCTGGGCTGATGTGTTTGATTGTCAGGGGAACGAAACACACCTGTCAAAATGTCCCATTTCATCATGGAATCGAGGTGTATGCTCTCATCAACAGGACGCTGGAGTCATCTGTAATGGTGAGTATCTTACAGTAACATTTTTTAAAACACTGTAAATTATTAAACAATAACAAAAGTTGAGTGATAATTTTCCACATCAGGTTCCTCTCTGGTGTTACATGAGGGGCGAGTGCGGTTGTCTGGAGGGTTGGAGTGTGAGGGGGAGGTGGAGGTGTATTTCATGGAGGACTGGAGGAGAGTTCTGCTGGACTCCTGGAGTGAGTCTGTGGCCTCTGTGGTCTGCAGACAGCTGGGCTGTGGCTCTGTGTTCAATTTCTCCAGCTCTTCATTATCAAGTTCTGAACACAGCTACATGTGTGTGACGGGTTTCAGCTGTTCTGGGAGTGAAGCTCATCTGGGGAACTGCAGCAGTGCACAAGCAGTCAACTGCAGCACCAGAGAACAGCTCTCAATCACCTGCTCTGGTAGGAATTATAACATTTACACATTAAACATTTTTAATAATCTTCCTAAAATAAACATATTCAAAATATGCTGCAGTCTCTAGTTTTTAATGATTAATGAGACAGTGTTCTCAGTCTAAAGCAGCTTTAATGTATGAATAATTTTAGGGTGATCTAGTGTGTGTGTGTGTGCGCATATGTGTGTATGTGTGTGTGCGCATATGCGTGTGTGTGTGTGCGCATATGCGTGTGTGTGTGTGTGTGTGTGTGTGTGTGTGTGTGTGTAGGTAAGTTTAATTCAGGTCACAGCTCCATCAGGCTGGTTGGTTCTGGAGGAGACTGTGCAGGAAGGCTGGAGGTTTTCCACAGCGGATCATGGGGGACAGTGAGTAGTGACTTGTGGGATATTGAGGATGCCCTGGTGGTCTGCAGACAGCTGCAGTGTGGAGTTGCCCTCTCTGCCCCAGTACCAGCCCAGTTTGGACCTGGAACTGGACCAATATGGCTGAATGCGGTGGAGTGTGAAGGAGACGAGACGTCCCTGTGGAAGTGCAGGTTTCAGCTGTGTGGAGAGGATGAATGTGAACACATGGAGGATGTAGGAGTCGTGTGTTCAGGTAGGGTGATATTAAGGAAGTTAATTTTGTACAAACAGGAAACGTAATGAGCTTTCTTAGAAGACAGTACTACATACTACATGAATGAAGCAATGGTAGAAAAGCATACTAACATATATTCACCATCTTCTTCTACCAGAGTATAAAGAGATCAGACTCACTGAGGGCTGTGAGGGGAATCTGGAGGTGTTCTACAATGGAACCTGGGGTAACGTGTGTGACAATGGCATAGATGATAATACAGCCACTTTGATCTGTCAGGAGCTGAACTGTGGAAGATCTGGCAGTGAGAACCGAGCCAAAGCAAGAGTGGAATCAGCTCCTAACTGGCTGGATGATCTGAAATGTAGAAATCATGACTCCACTCTGTGGCAGTGTCCATCTTCTTCCTTCCAAAAGAATAAGTGCACTAACGTAGCAT